>JACBWW010000050.1:1346528-1541071 GCA_020086605.1 Lanius collurio
ACTGGAACTTTGTGTTGCAGGTTTAGGGATGTATGAAACCCCACTGTTCCTTGCCCACGAGGAGGAATCGGGGGGTCGTAGTGTCCCCACAACACCATTACAAGTAGCAGCACCAGGTAAGAGGCAGGAGTTTGTAGAGCAAAGCAGGGAACAGCCAGAGAGCCCCCCTGCCCACAGAGCCCCCCTGCCCAGCACAGGCAGCTCAGGGACAGGCTGCCCAGTGCTCCTGAGGAGCAGCAGCACTGCAACAATCATGGGGAATTATTCCCTGCTTTGCTCTACAAACTCCTGCCTCTTACCTGGTGCTGCTACTTGTAATGGTGTTGTGGGGACACTACGACCCCCCGATTCCTCCTCGTGGGCAAGGAACAGTGGGGTTTCATACATCCCTAAACCTGCAACACAAAGTTCCAGTGAAAATCCAGCCAAATAAGAAACTAAAAAAAAGATTAAACCGATGTCTTCCCTCTGGACACTTGATGAAATCCAGCCACTTGTGTTTAAACAGATTTTTGTTATTTTGTTTTGACTTACTGTAAGAGCTGATCGTAATTTATTGGAAGGTAAAACCTTAATGAAAATATTACTGCTTGTTTTTTAACTTTCATCCTTGCCTTATGCCATTATTTTGCTGTGAGCTTTCTCCAGAGAACAGCCTGTGTTCCATGCCAATAGTGATGCCGGGGAAAGAGGCAGATTCAGACCAACAACAAACACAACAGCTTGGCCATCTCTGGGCAGGTAAGGATATAGCCCAAAGATTTCTTTGCATTTGCTGTTTCCCCCTATTGTTTCCCTACAGGGAAGCTACAACCAACAGTAAAATTGAAGTTAAAAACTATTCCTTCAATATTTTATTCACTTTCAAAATCCTAACACAACTAGAAATGTAGCAGTTTGAAAACACCTTTTCACCTTGTTATTCTCTCTCTGCTGCCAATTATTTATGAGTTGCAGATTTCCACACTTCAACAATTTCCTGAAGCAGAATTGTGTTTTGTTGACTGAATTATCTCTTTTTCACTCAAAAATCCATGGAAAAGAGAGCCCAGAACTGCTTTACCTCCTTGTGATGCCAGCTGCCCGAGATCAGAGTGACTGGAGCTGGTTTGTGGCATATCTTCAGGGGGTCCAAATCTGAACCGAGGAACTCCAGCTACCTGGGGGGAACTGGCAAAATACAGACTTAAGGAATTCTGCAAATTCCCCAAAGACTGGGGCAAGGGAGAAGAACTTTCTGACCAAGACAAATCATGCATGAGACAAAATGAACTAATAGTGACCATAAAAATCAGCTGAGTTACTGCTAAATAAACAGCAATTAGCTCCTCAAATTATTGGGAATGCATTCAAAATCAGTAGAACAGTCCTGAAGAGAATATTCTATACTTATCCATTCTATGAACTCTCTCAACTTTAAGTGGATTGCTGGACATGTCCAGAATATCCCAAAGCAATAATGGAGGTAACTTTTCCTACTTTTATTGGCAATATTAACGGGGAGACAGGAAGAACGAGGAAGAAAATTGGATAGAACTTTTGTTTGTTTAATGTCTTCTTAAATCACTAAGTTACAATACACTGGAGATTATTCACTTCCTAATTTGCTGATCAGTTATATGACACACAATTCAAATAATAATTACTTACCTGCACATGCAGCTATCTATCCTACTACCTAGCATGTTACTCCAATCACAAGTTCATTTAATATAAATTTATTTTCATTCCACTGAAAAATAGAAAGAAATCAAATAAAGAATAGAGAAAAGCCTTTTTTTCCTTTTTCTTTTCACATTACTTACTGAATGGCTTCTGCAAATCCATCTGTACGATGTGGAACTACAAGAGTTGGTGTGCTTGGAACTGTTCTGTCCTCATCATCAAAGAAGTGCTGCTGCTGGAAAAAAAGAGACTGATATGAGAGCCTACAATGTATTTCCAGTTTTTACCAGCTGAGATAAAGGTTGATTTTTCCACACAGTCCAGCAAAACAAAGACAGATTTAGCTCTAACAAAATTCTTGTTTAATTTCTGACATCTAAGGCTGATGCCTTTGATCTCGCAAAAGGTACTTTAGTCAGTCAGTCTCTCTCTTTTCTCTCACTGAACCTGCATTTGTTCTGCCAAAAACAGCTGAATAAAAGGTTCTAAATTAGCTGATGGGATGGCATAAACTAGCCTTGTTCCTTTAGGATGAGCATGAAACCAGCATGACTTTTTCCAGCAACATAGCCACTTTGACTGACTCTAAAAACAAGTAAATAAAACCACCTTAGGCAAAACCAATTCAGCCTCCTTTGAAGCCTTTTGCTTCCTGGGAGTTTTCTAGACTTTGCCTTCCATTAATACAGGAATTAACAGGAGTAAGCTCTTTTCTGCAAACTTATAGAAACCACCCCCCATGAAATCAGCAGCCAGGCTTCCTTAACAACCAAAATAAACCCCAAGAGTTAGGAATGTTCCCTCAAAGCAGGTCTTTAGTAGTAGATTTTGATACACTCACCATTCCACCTATCCCAGGGGTCAGCTGAAGTCCTCGCCCCACCGACTGTCTCCGAGTCATTTGGATTCTCTTTATGGGAAGAAAACAGAAAGAAAAGAGGGAAGTAGTGTGAATATGGTCCCGGAATTCTAACAACATGCAAGTGTCCAGTCAGAGCCAAGGGCAGCAGCTGATTGAGCAATACAGTAATCATCATGAAATCACAGAATATCCTGAGCTGGAAGGGACCCACAAGGATCATCAAGAACAACCCCTGCATGCAGGACAGCCCCAAGAAATCCAGGAAGAGCCTGAGAGCGTTGCCCAAACACTCCTGGAGCTCTGGCAGCCTTGGGGCCATGACCATTCCCTAGGGAGCCTGGGCAGTGCCCCACTACCCTCTGGGGAACAATGTGTATATTCTGGGCAAGTGACAGCAACATTTTACTCAAGTCTCTACTAAATACAGAAAACTAGCACACAGAAATATTGCGATCCCAAGTCTCAGCACAAGTTATTGGTAAAGGATCATTTCAGCCAGGATATTTTTGAAGAATTCCTGTTGTGATGTTTTAATTTACAAAATCTACAGGTCTTCAACAAAGCATAATCATGGGTCAGGCACTGACTGTGAAAGGTTTAACTTGGAAAATAAATGGCAGCATTCCTTTGCCCCATCTACACCGGGGCAGAGACTCATAAAAACCCTTCCAATGTGAGTTACAACCTGGCCAAGAAAAGCTTTTTCAGTGAAAATATCATCAGCCCCTGACTGACATAGCACTGGTATAATATAATAAAAATTCCAACATATAAAGCAGTAAGGCACTTGGGATGGATTTGCATGTTCCCTGTCCAGACATTAAGTCACTTTGCTCAGCCACCATTTCTAGGATGCTGAACAGCTGGCAACTTTTTTTCCCAATGGGTTTTATTTATAAGAAACCTTACAGTAATTTTTTTCAAAGTCTTCCGAGGTGCTGGAGCTGGTTTGTACCTGCACTGGGGGCCCCAGCTCCTGGGGAGGGGCGTGGATGGTGAGCCGTGGGGGCAGAGGGTGCGGTGGCCTCCGCGGGGACTGCGGGGGCCGCGGGCCCTGGCGCTCGGACGCCGACGACGGCTGCTGCTCCCTCGGGCTCTCGTGGGGAAATGTGGACTCTGCAGCACTTGTGCTCCCTTCTCCTGCAACACAAATACAGAGGGGGAAACCCTAGGAACCACTTTGAAAACGTGAAGGCAAATCTTCCAATTCTGCCACTCATTATCACGTTTTTTCTCTTGCAAGCCTGCCTGGGGACAGCCCAGTACTGTTATTTAAAATCACTTAAAGAGGATTTCTGCCAGCTACAACAGAAGCACTGAAACAAAGTATTAATTATTCAGGTGCTGATTTAGAGACAGATTAATCCACAAAGCCATTCAATTTCCACAGCAACCATAGCTTGCAGGATTTTTAAAGGAATTTAGAATAAATCCAGAAAAGAACACTTCAAAAGAATCCACACTGTAGGTTGAAATGGCCTTTAGTATTTCACTTATATTTTTACTTTTAAGTGGAGATTTTAACACATGGAAAATAGCTTCTACATTTCCCTCCCCCTACATGCACACACTGAAAAAACCTGGAATCACTATACCACTGTTTTGGGAATCTGCTGCCCTCTGGTTGCTTTCAGCTCCTCCCATGCTCTCCTCAGTCTCTGTTCCAGGATCTGTACCATCAGCACCCTAAAACCCCACATAAACATGTATGACTAAACAAGTTATAGGTTGTAAAGAGAATATAAAAGCAGTACAAAAGTATTCAGAAAGTAAATGAAGTCAAATACATGACAATCTTAAAAGACTTCTGTACGTATCTATAGCATTAGGTAAACATATTCTCAACTGTATGAGATTTCAGAAGTTTTGAGCACCTGTACATACACAAACCTGAACAATGCAGCCATCATCATTTAATAACAACAGACAGTGAAATAACCAGCTCTTGAAAAGCCTCACCAGCTTTGCGAATAAAGTATTTGCTACTGGCCGCTGTACTTTGTATTTTCATTCAGCCCTCTTAAACATTCCAAGATTGGTGTTTTCACAAGAAAAATCGTTATAAGAAATTACCATCATCCAGTAGCAGTCTCAACTTCTGGGGATGAATTCACACCAAGATTTTCTCTTCCAAGCATTCACATCTGTGCATCACAGCACTGACTTGTTGCAAGAAATTTAATAGGCTATAAAAGAAAGGTACAAATCTCACCTCAGCATCGTCTGCTTCATATCCATCATTGCCATCAGCACTACCAGTTCCTTCGTTGCTGTCATCACCTTCATCTCCCATCCCTGTGTCTTCATCATCATCCTCGTCCTCCTCTTCCTCATCGTCATAATCCTGTGATGAGACAATAAAAGAGCCTTAGGGAAGTGCAGAAAGGGTAGAGGAACAGGCTGGATGTGGTGCACCCACGCAGACACTCCCTCTCTCCCTCTTCAACAGGACAAGGATAGGAAAGAAGATGGAAAAGCCTGAGGGTTCAGATAAAGGAAGGTAAAGGAAAAATTCAAGGTGAATTAGCACGTAGCTTTGAAACACTACAAATTCAGGCAACGTAATTACAGACCACTTATACAGTCAAAAATATTTTGACTAAATTAGTCCTGCCTGGCGAGTTTTATGCCTGATGAAAGACAAAATCATAAAGGATTTCCATGATATACGTACTTCCTGCTCCCCTTCGTTTTCTTCATCATCATCATCTTCATCGTCACTATCAATTACAATGACATCATCTCTCTTGGACTGGCCATCCTGAGATGAAGAAGTGTTTTGTTGGTCTGACTGAAGGGATCCAAGATCTATTGGGATAGACTGGGAAGTCTCCTCGCTGTCCTCCATGGCAGCGTACTCCCCCTGGGTCACACCCTGCCAAAGACCAAAGGCAATCACCAGAACAAACAAAATTAAAGGCACCATGTACAACAGCAAGGGAACCAGACTCTGATGCTCAGAGGACAAACAGTTGTTGCTGTTCCTCAAAAACTGACAAGAGGAGAGGGCAAAAGAGAATGTGATAGGGGACTGTCAGTGACGGAACAGTGCAAGCCTAAACTTTAAAACTTTTTAATTGGTTTCCATGGAGGAAACCACTTAAAACTGCAGGATTCCATTTGAGATTTCACTTCTAAATATACCGAGAGTTTGGGGGGCAGATGGCTATTTCTGCTGAAGATCTAGGCTTTTCAAATACGCTTACTTCTCCAATGGAGTCTTGTGAGTCTTGATTGTATGTTTGTGCCTCCACCTCTCCGTCAGTGCTCTCTTCTGCTGTCACTTCCTCCTGGAAGAACAAATATTTTTCTCATTTAAAACACATCATTAGCCCTAAACATGTTTGAGATGTTTTTTTTTACTTGTTATAAAAAAAGATAATAAAAATTATCTTTTCCCACAAAGATTATGGGCAGCATTTTCTCCCCCTTTCTTAGCAACGCTTTTATCAAGAATCTCACTTCCCTGCCCTAGAGAAAAACAACTTCTTCAGTCCACTGGACCTCAGCATCTTGCAATTTTTTCAGGACCAGAAATGAATCACCAATATTTCCCATTCTACCTCCAGCCTCCCAGATCCTTAAGTGATAATGTTCTTACACAATCCTGCCCTTTTTCTGTTATGAACATCCCTCTGGCACAGAGTTAATAAAACATCTTTGGCTTCCTTAACACTGTTCATGAGTTGCCTGCTGTGAAGTTCTGTCTCAAGGTCATTCATCCCTTTTTCACAGCACATCCCAAATCCCTCACACCAACATTCACATGCATCTTCTGTAGGCTTTTCTAGCAAGTCATCTTTGCTTCCCATCTGCTCAAATACACTGTTTGTCCAGACTTACTGTGGATAAAGATCTTCCAAACTACACTGAAAGAAGTTTGAACTTCTTTCTCCTCAATCCTAGGATATGGCACTCTCTCTTCCATCCTACAGGATAAGATTTACATCATTCATTCTAACTAGTTTAACCTCTGCCTTTTTAGATACCCAAATATAACAGTTTCCTCCCCAATAGATTGGAAAGTCAATTAAGAATTCACTGATTTGCTCTGAAGTAACACACTTGCTCTTCCCATTAAAATCCTACGAAGGGACAGATTAAGTAGTAGAACTTCATGTTTGTGCAAACCTCAGGTCCAACTCTCTGCATGATTCTCAGTTTCTTTGAAGTAGGTGCATCCACTGTTTCCTCAGAGATCTGGTCTGAGTTCTCCACAGTGTTGTCCTCCTCTTCCTCTCGGGAGCGTTTAGACAGTGAGGAACTGGGGGTAGCTGAAACTTCAAAGACCTTTCAGTCATTTTCAGAACAACACACATACAAAACAGAAATCAAAAGCTTTGGTATTTTCCTCTGAAGATCACCTCTGTTTCTGCACTGAATGATAACAAGAATCACACTGAGCTGTTTCCTAGGTCATGAGAACATCAACTCCTTTAGTCATAAGTCTTAAACTCTCAGGCCTTTATTCACAACTAACTGACCCTAAGTATAAGCCTCAAGGTACAACTCAAATATTTCTTCCAACATCTTTGCTCTGGACAAGTACACCTAAAAATTTAACAGAGTTTCAGCTGGAAATAGAAAACCCCAACTGACAGGTTTCTTCTAAGGTAATCAAGTAGGAATCTAGATCAACGTTTCAGCTGGAAATTGAAAACCCCAACAGTTTGCAGAAATGTGTTTTTGGGGAACAAACGTTCCATTTACACTGTGTAGGACAAACAGATGTGCAACAGTGTGTTACAGTGAGTAGCTTTAGAGTACCTCCTCTATTTTAAATTCAAGATTAAGCAGCTTACTCATGGCTCCTAAAAGGAACCTTGCTCACAGTGCCATACAAACAGAGCCAGCAAGGTTTAATGTACTAAACTCTAAAGCTGCTCTGAATAAGACAAATACAAAGTTTTATTTTCTTTCTACTTTAAGGAATGCAGTGCTAACAGCATTTCAGAGGCACCATTTTCTGACAGTTCAGGAAGGAAGCCCAACTCCAGAAGTTCTTAAAACATGCAGTAAACTAAGGGAGGGGAAAAAGGCACGAACTGAAATGAGGCCTGGTTTGCCAAGGGTTTAACTGGAGCTACTTCCAAGGAACTACTGAGCAAGACAGGCCTACAAAATTACACCAACCTGTGCCAAACACGGCTGTGGAGGTGGAGGGCCGCTCTATCTGGGAGCTCTGCACCACCTCCACGATGGCAGGGGCTGGCTCCTGAGCTGCAGGCTCGATCTGAGCGTGGCTTTGCTGGGTGGGCTGCACAAAGGCAGTGGCCTGTGTCTGCTGCTGCACAGTCAGGATGGGCTGGGCCAGGGAAGTCTGCACATTGGGGCTGGTGGAGCGCACGGAGCCGCTGGCGCTCCCGAACACTGGGACATGCTCCACGGGTCCTTCCGACTGCATGGCTGGAAGGCAAACAGCAGCACAGTCAGGGTGTTCACTCATCCAGCACAGCTCACATTCTCCCTCTCAGGCTGCCCTGAACAAGCACATTCAGTGTTTTGCAGATGAATTAATGTTATGCACATCTCCAGCTGAGGAACCATGAACTTTGCTGCAAGTAGAATGGTCATGGAAGCGCAACACTCCAAGAGATGCAGGGACAATGACACTGTGTGAGGCCCTTCCAAACTGAGTACCACCAACATTTCAAGGCAAAGGTAGCACTTTTGAGTACTGAGGATCCTTGTACTACAATAAAAAACTCACCTTCCTGAGTCTCCACCTGTGTTGTTGGCATAACTGTGGCTGTGGGGGTAGTGGTGGGATTGGTGACTGTGGCAGGAGTCACCATTGGACGGATGCTGGCTCTTGGAGTAGATTTATTCCCAGCTATGGCAGCAGCAGTCACTTTACTGGGAGTTGATACAACAGGAGTTGGTTTAATGTTTGCTGTTGGGGGATCTGAAGTACTGGCACTGAAAAAGAGGAGATTGGTTTCATCATGGTACAGAAAGCAGATTTTAAAAATAACAAATATATTCTCACAGCCAGAAACACTATTTTTAAAAGCCTTTACATTTGAAAGCCTGACAACAGCATAAGGAATTGTCTTCCAAACTTTTTATAGTTGAAAGAAGAGAGATACACTATGCCATCAATAGCATTTTATCCAGCTTGGAGGACTGATAGGTTTCTTCTAAGGTAATCAAGTAGGAATCTAAATCAAAATGTTCATACTGTTGGCTGTGCTGGGACTTTATTACAGCGAGTAACACACCTTACATCAAAACTGATTCACTCAATACAGAGCAACAGCATCTCTTGGCTGAGACAAGGGGCAGCCAAATTTTCGGAGACACTTTTGAAAGCCTTGCTGTCTAAAGGATGCAGTTGAAAGAGCTGAGAGGGAGTTTGTTATCCCAACTCAGTAGTACAGCAATATTTCCCATTTCAGAGCTTAGGCATTTGACTGTTTTATCTGTCATTAGAGTTATCTGTTCAGTCCATTTCTCATTCTTGCATAAGGAAGATCCTTTAACCAAAAGGTTAAAGTTAACAATCAAAATTATGTTATTGTTATATTGTCAACAACCAATTTCAAAAATCTTGAAGTCTGAACGCATCTTTAAAAAATCTTCCATGTTCCTGGTGGTTAATATGCCAGTTTACAGCTTAAAAGCTCTACTGATTAGATGTGGCAGAGAAACCAGGAGGAATGTATTATGTCAACCAGTATCTTCACAGCTGTTTAAGAAAAATTATGAAAAGCCAGTGATTTGCAAAAAAGAAGAGCAACTACGTAATGATTAAACCCAGGAAATATTAACCACACAAACTCTGCAAAGCCCTTGAACTCACATTCCTCTTTCACCTGAAGCTGGAGTAGACTTGAGTGAGATTTGCCTCTGCTGTTCTGGGACCTATTGGGTAAGGAACAGAAATACCATGTCATGTACACATGAAATAGAGCAGGCAACAAGGAAAAGACTTCAGCACTTTGCTAACAAGTCTGTGGGAGAAATGCTTGTTGGGCATTTACATGAGCAGACTCCATAATTACAGCAAATTCCCCAAACCAAATCATGTCAGCCATAGCAAGGCTGGAAAACAATTTCCTAATTGCTCAGGTATTTTCTGAAGCTTTGAGACATGAACCCACAGGTAAAACACAAAAAATAGAGGGCAGAGTGTGAACAGCTCCTTCGCTGATCCGCAGTGAAAGGCAGAACTGCCTGCTTGTTGGCACTGGGAATTCTGGTTAGGGCAGGAAATTTAAGTTCTGAACCCTTCCTGAAGCCAACCCATGTATTTCCAAGAGCAGGGCACGGGGGCAACCTGAGTCTAGGCTGGGCAGTGGTGGCCTGGCTGCTGTCCCAGGGCTGCCTGGCAGGACTTTCTGTACCTTGTTTGTGGACTCTGGGGGCTCGTCCCGCTGCTCATGGTGCCGCTCCTGCTGCTCCCGGAGCTCCCTCTCCAGGCGGCAGATCCGCCCCTCGTACTGTGACTTCAGGGCGCTCATCCGCACCTCCAGCTCCGTCTTCTGCTCCTCCAGGGAGCTGCTCTTCTGCTTCCACTCCTCATTTTCCTTTGTGAGCTGCTCCTTAGTACCTGGTGGAATAGGAAAGGGTTCAGCCTTGCTGAATCTGCACACTGAATGCCTGGGTGTTTTACCAGGTCACTGCAGTATTCTGAAATCCTAAAAATGGTAAGCTACAAAAGGAAATCTGAGAGGCAATTATGCCATTTTTCTATTTAGTTGCCATTAAATAAAAAGAAACTAAAGGTAGAAAAATACATAGTAAATATAGATAAATAAAATACTTAAACAAGTAGTCCCAAAAGAACAAGATGTTTTCAGCAAACTCTTACACCATCATTCCTCTCAGTGACATTTAAAAACAGAGGAGACAATGTGTTCTGCACCTGTATATGTAGGCAAGGGGAGAATTACCCAAGTTGTTAGTAGGACCAATCTGCTCTGATCAACAGAAGGATAAAAAATGGGGGTTATTATGTTGGCTGGCCAAAAGAAAGCAAAACTTTTTCTATGTCCAGTGTACAGCTAATTATGTACTTCTATCATCCCCTGGAGGAAATAAATTTCAAACTTAGAACAATTCCTGTAGCACCTAGTCTAGAAAACACTTCTCAGTAAAATATGAAGCAGGCCATATTTCTCAAGCATCCTGTCTAAAGGTTTTCCCATAGAAATAATCAAAAATCTCTAAGGACAGAAAAAAACAATTACAATACCAGCTAACTGTGCAATTTTCTGCTTGGCTGCAAGCAAGGTCTTCCTCGTTTTCTCTTCCTTCTCAGTGATCTGTTGCCTGAGCTGTTCTTCCTGGGTAGTCTTCTCTTGTAGATCTTGATGGAAACGGGCCAGTTCTGCCTGTAGCTGCATTATCTGCTCCTGGAGATTTCTAACTTCAGTTTCCTTCTCTGTTATTGTCTATAGAGAGAGAAAGATTGCAATTGTTGGCCACAACCAACAACTGTGGCAAATATAGAGCCTACGTTCCAAGGGGCTGGTATTAGCTGGCCACTGGATTAAGGTTAAAAGGCTTCTTATCAACAACAGGAGTTCAGTCCTCTCTGAATGCAAGAGCTGAAGAACAGCATTCTCTTTCCCACTTATTCCAGGAAATATTGTGAGACACACTAGACACAGGATTTAAAGCAGGCTAAGATCCCTCTTTCCCAAGAAAGTAGAGGCCACTTCCCATATTTCTGTGACACACATTAAAACACCCTCCCATTCTTCACTGTTACACACTTAGGACTGCAGTGGAGAACAGTAGTCTGAAATTACTCACTGTTCTTACCTTTTGTAAGCTTTCAACCTGAGTCTCCAAATTCTTTGTCTTCACTTCAGCTTGACTGAGAGTGTCTTTTAGCTCTTGTACTTCCTGGGCAGAAACTTGGTCTTCTTGTTGTTCCGCCAAAGGCTGAGTTGACGCTTCAGCAACCATCTGAAAGGCATCAAGGGGTACCAGGCTGAAGGAGACTGTGTGATCACAGTGTCATTACTTTCACAAGATGCTTTTGTGTGCTAAGTGAGTGGTTTAAAAGTTCTGGGAAAGCCCCAGAACTCTAAGGAATGCTCCATTTCAGTTGTATCTACCTTATCATGCTGTGCTTTCAGCTCCTCATACTGAGTCTTGTACCTGCGACCAATTTTCTTGACCTGTGTTATAGTTTTCACTTTTTCCTGTATGTCAGCCACTTTAGCATCCAGTTCTTTCTGCAAAGTGTCCTTTTCTGTTCTTATTTTAGTTACTTCATCCTTCAGGCTCTGAACAAGATTCTGGCTTGTAGTCAAGGATGCATTAGTTCTAAATGACAAGAGATGAGAGGGAGATGCAAATGAGATGCTTGAAAACATATATACATTTCAATATCACTTATTTATGCAACATCACAGGCATTGTCTGTAGTGGATTATGTTTTCTAGGACTTTGCAATAGAGAATAGAAATCATTCTACAATATACTACTTTGGATTAATTGTAGCTAATAGCTTGCAAAACAACTCTCATTTTACCTTACCTGCTTGTTACCAAGCCACAGAAAGAATATCAAAGGTTTCAGTTACATGGAGACACTTAAGAAATTACACTTCCACATACGGCTGTAATTAGAATATTTTGCTTTGCACAAAACTTTTTACAAATTGACTAATACCACACCTGGCAACTTCTGCTTTAAGCCTGCCTGTTTCTTCACTCATCTGTTGGACACGCTTGGCATTTGCCTCCTTCTCAGAGAGCAGCTTTCGGTACTCTTCGAGATCGGTGTCCTTCTGCTGGCTCAGTAAGTGCTGAAAGGGGGAGAAAATAGGCATTTTTGTAAAATGATTACACAGTTACAGCCAGAAAATCTCTTTGAATTTGAGCCACTGCTGTTGCATTTTGATATGGAATAGCCAACTCTGAAGCTGTGTGAACAAAGCTTTAACATTCAAACATATTTCTTTGTTTTTTATTCTGCATAAGGAAATGCAGCACTTTTTTAGTTGTTTGACTGGTGGGGCCTTTTTTTCCACACAATGCTCTTTGAAAGGAGGCACTCCCCCACCTGAGTCCGGGCTTTCCAGCGTTTAACATCCTCTTCCAAGAGCTTTTTCTCTGCCTGCAGCATCCCACTCTTCTCACTGAGCTCAGCATTCGACTCTTGCAGGGGCAGGATGTCTGCCTCGAGCTTGCGTACCTGAGAAAGCAAAGTAAGGGGTTATACTCTGCATCTCAGGAGACTGAAGGAATCCCTCAGGAAAAAGTCATGACAGAGCTTCTTTCCCAACTCTCTGCCTTCCAGTGGCCAGCTGGAGAAGAGAAAAGGACAAGGATAGCAGCAAGGGATGATCTTACTGAGAAAAAAATATTGGTACAACTTCTCAATCCTAGAGGCTCGCTCTCACTTTGGTACGGGAGAGATTATTATTAATGTTAAAATACAATGCACTGGATTCCATTAAAATAAGTAGAATCTCCATTTTAAACTCTTAATAAAGCTGTGGTCTGTTTTGTACGCATTCTTGTGCTATTTTTAGTTTAATTGCTGATATCCTTGTTCCTGCTACACCTCTAACCATGAATAAACACTGACTTTCAGGTTCATCTAAATGGAACTGAACTTCAAGCTTTCCAATGTTGTAGATGGACCAATGCCTTTTAAAATTCAAAACAGAAAGTTTCCTCATTAGTGTATGACTTCAAGGGATAATTAAAATCTAAGTCATGTATTTACTGTAATTAGCAATGGTATATCCAGACATTTAATTCATACACTGAGTATCTGACAGGTTTATGTGAAGCTCAGTACTAACCTTTGCTTGTATCTGCTGTAGCTCTTGTTCCAGCCTCTCCTTCTCCTCCCTTAACATCTTGTTGGTTTCTATGAGTATGTTCATGGTCTCAGTTTTCTTCATTAATTCTTCATGCTGTGCAATAGTTTTTGCTGTTACCTGTGGAAAGATTCAACTCAGTAATTTGTTTTGCCTGCACATGCACATCTACTCCACCTGGATCGGTCTAACAGCACCTTGGAAAGCTATCATGGCATTCATTATCTCACATGAACATTCAAAACAAGTAAATATGAGTTAAGAAGCAGGAGATGGGGGGGAAAAAAAAACCCCCAATATCTTTTCCCTAATTATGGGATTTTGGAATTGCCACACTTTCTCACAAAACTCAGAACAAGACACTCCATTTGGTTGTAAGCAATTCCAGTCTAGAAACCCCCAAATTCTTTAAAAAACCCATTTCTGGGCACAGGCAGCCCCTGAAGAGCCCTGTACTCATTGAAATCACAAGTGCTAAGCCCCAGCCATACCTGCACCTTCTCCCTCTCAGCATTGAGGCTGTCCTGCAGCTCCTGCAGCTCCCTCTCCAGGTGCTCCACTCTCTGGCGGTACCGCAGGCTCTCCACCTGCGCCACCTCGAACCTCGTCTCCGCAATCTCCTTCTCCCGACGGATAAACCTGCAGGGAGGGGTTCAACACCACATCACACCAGGAAAATGTTCTCATGTAGTGCAACCACCTCCTACCTAGCAAAAAAGCACTTGAATTTTTAATATTATCCTTCAAGTATGAAGTAATACAGAACTATTTAAGTTCAAATCTAATTTATAACCCCCAGGAGAAGGAATCCAGAGCTAAGGTTACCTAAGAATCTCCAAGATTTGCTCCTGGGATTTGCCTTCCTCACTAAGAGAAACATTTGCTGCAGTTGGGATGGCTTCTTTCATGGAAGTCACCATCTTATTGCTCATGCTCTCCAGCTGCTCATGTAACAATCGATTTTGTTTTTCCAGATCCTCACAGCGGGATGCAAGTTTTGTAGCCTCATCCTACAACAAAACCATTCACTGACTGTGATTTCTGTGGCTGAATTTCTGTTAACTGAAAAAAACCACTGACACAGGAAAGCTTATCACACCTTGATCATTCTCTCTCTCTCTTCCCAGGAGGCTTTGGATTCCAAGAGCTCAGACTCTGCTTTCTGAGCAGCCTCCTCCAGCTGCTGCCTCACCGCTGCATTCTTGGCCACTTGTTCTTTGATGGCCTGTAGTGCCTCCACATCAGCAGCATGAAGCATCAATTCCCGCTCATATTTGTTCTGAGCTTCAGAAGCCATCATTGCCTGCACAAAACCAGAATAAATAAACTCTGCTACCCTTACTTTGTATGTTTGACATGTACAAAGAGACAAAATCAGTGACCACAAAGCAAAAAGACAATCACTGTTCAAAAGCTCTGCTATTCTCAAGGACAGGAAACATGGAAATGCCCATCTACTACACTGGGATTGGATTAAACAGCCAAAAGTTTTTCAACATCCTTAACACCAACTAGTGCTGCTGAAATTCTCATCTGCAGAAGAGTAAATTCCCTTTAATAAACAGTTGGTAGCAAGACAATAATCTTATCAGCTGCTGCTAAATATCACATTGCCCCACAGTTGCAAATGATGACAATTTTGTTTTGGGTTAGAAAAATACCTTCCCCATTGTCTTAGTGGGAGCATTTTCTGCTCCCTCTTCAGGACATGGAGGCAGCAATTCATTAAGACCAGCTAATTACAGTCCCAAATGAATCTTTTTACATAATGAAACAGACCTCAGAAACAGGAATCTATTGCATTCGATAAGCAGCTGCTCCCAAAACAGAGAATGTGCTCTCCCAGCACTTTTCCTGCCTCCAGCAGTCCCTGAGTTCAGCTAAAAGCTAACACAAATTTTGCTGTCCCTGGCTAAAACAGGCAAACACCACAAACATACTTGTTCCTGGCAGTCCCTCCTGGCCTGTTGTTCATTATTCAGAGCTGTGCTGGCTCTCTGAAGAGCTTCCTGAACTTCTGACTGCACAGCTGACAGACTCTTCTTCAGTTCTGAAAGCTGCAGTGACAGGAGAACAACAAATACAAAGGAAGAACAAACACAGGACTAAGTGGCAAAGTATTTGGCAGAGTACTGAACACAGTCATTCATAATGGTGGTTATTTTATTATTTATAGATTAAAATTAGTATTAAAAGCGATGAATACTTTCTATATTTTGACTTATTAACATACAGAGCTTTTCCCCAGTAAAAATATCCTTCACTTTCAGAGCTGGACCTGCAGTAATTCTAGTTACAGTCATTTCGTTTCCTTCTGAAACATCTCACAAAGACTGTTACTTATGTTTTCCTGCTCAAAGTTCACACAGAGACTGACAGCTATAAAAACACAATCACTCCACTGAAGTGACACTGTTAATGTACTGCTCATGTCTGGAAACCTCTCACAAATTCAGGTACCCTGTGCACTCTAAAAGATCTGGTTCAGGGCAGTGCTGTACTGTGAAACCCAAGTGAAGCTGAGGAAGCTTTGTGAAAGCCCATCCCTGGGGACTCTCTACAAGGGGGTCTAAGGTGGGGGTCAGTGCATACCTGCTGTTCCATGTTCTCCACAGCTTTACGCTTCTCCTCCTGCAGTTCTTGTTTCTCTTTTTCTGACTCCATCAGCTTCTTTTCCAGCTGTGCCTGATATTCTGAAGACTCCTTCAGACGGGCTTCGACTGTTGTACGAACTTCCTCTGTCACCTTCATTAAAACTCATCATGAGATCCATTTCTTATCCCATTAAATACATTGTTCTGATATAAAACTGGATTTTTATTAACAATTTAAAGCCAGAATAGGTATTCTCAGCATCTAATTTAGAACAACAACACTGAAATTGTGGAGAAACACAAACTGCAATGGATTTTTGCTCTAACAAACAATTAAAGCAAATAAAAATAAGTAATTAACTACTTACTTGTTTTTCCTTATTGAGAGATTCTTCCAGGCTAAGAACCATGGCCCTGTACTGCTCCACATTACTGGAACTAGTCTTGAGCCTCTCTCTCAGGTCATTGACTTGTTCCTCAGCTTGTCTCAGCCGACTTACAAGATCATCCACATCTTCATTTGTACTAGGCTGACCTGCAATAGTAGAACACATTCATTAACTGAAGTTTAATTTTGTTTTAAAACCCCCATCCTCTTGAGAAGTGAAGTAATTTTAGGATAATAACATGATAAACATTACTTTCACAAAACTTCCCTAAATAAAACTGTAACCTCTCACCAAAATAAGGGCTTACAATAAACATTGTTGACTATTTAAAACTATGTCATCTAATACATGTAAGCTCCTTCAAATAAAAATAAAAGGAATCTTTTAAGAAGTTTTGCTTTATTTTTTCCCCTTGTCCAAGACTGCTTGGATGTGAATTTTACATTAACTAGTCATGCTGGTTATTGTTTGTCTGAATATGTGATTGCAGTAACAAAGAGGTTTATTATTCAGCATACTGTTGTCCCAATTCTAACTATTATGGACTGTGAATTTTACCATTCTGCAGATGGCAATGCTTAGCACAAAGAGAAATTACTGTGGAGGAAGATTTTACCTTTGCCTGGAGGCCTCTGTGAGGACTGGGATGTGAGCTGGGCCTCAGTGTTGTTCAGCTGCTGTTTCAGCACGGCGCTTTCCTTCTGGGCGTTCTTCAGGAGCTCCTTTGTGTTGATGTGACGGTTGGTCTCCGTCTCCAGCTGCCTCTTCAGGTCCAGGATATGAACCTGCAAGCACAAGGTTCTCCAGCTTGCAATGATTCCCAAATGGCACAGAGGCTGAGTGTGGTTCTGAATGTCAGGTATGGAGAAGAACACACTGCACTCTGGCAGAAGCACCTGGGGCTTTATTTTCCTCCAAACAAGTGCAGCAGTTTCCACTCACCTCTTGATTCTTGGTAAGGGAATGCCTTTGTTCCACCTCACTTTCCAGTTTCTTCTTCAGCTGAGATATCTCACGCTCCAGCTTTTCTATCTGATTGTTGAGTCTCTGCTTTGTTTCTGTCTCAGATCGCTCCAGTATTCCCTGAGAAAAGAGCACAATGCACTTGGCTTACAACACACCTCAGTAATTTTCTTCTGAATTACTGCAGCACTTCATACAAAGTTGTCACAATACTTCTCCCACCCAAAAAATAATTAAAGAATAGGTAGATATAGAAAATGATGAAAAGTAGCACTTAAAATATTTGACTTAGCTTTGAAGGCTTTTTTAATAATGTTGATACAATAGATACTATTAGAAGAAAATCTATTATCCAGTCTAACGCCACAAATTTAAAAACCTCCAAAAGATCTACCAGAGCAACAGAATTCAGTCACATGATAAAATATGCATCCTTAAATACATACTTAAGTGTCAATATACCTTATAATAAATTATATAAATGTAGAAAAGTAAATATAACGTAACACAAAATAAACTACCAAGGCAGGCACTGGTAAATTTCCCTAGCATAAAAATCAACATTACAAATTCTTTCCTTTCACTGTGTTTCATGTGTGTTGTTACCATTTCATTCTGAAAATTCTTCTCATCAACTCAGAAGTCTCAGGACATTGCCCAGGTAAATAACAGAGTATCATAATGAAGGACAGGAATCCCAAACTTGCTGAAACAAGTTGCTGAAGTATTTTATGTCATGTTGATTTGTAACCACATAAAAATCCCCGTCAAGACCCAATCCCATGACTCTTTTGATTTTCATGGGTATTTATTGAAAAGCTTCACAGACAGACCCAACCTAGGCATTAAGAATAGCACCACATACCTGAATTGTTCTCAAATTGGTGAGCAGCAAGTTCTGTCCTCTTTGTTCAACCAGCAGAGAGTCACGTTGCTGCGTCAGACGCACGTCTGACATCTTCAGGATATCCTTCTCTTTTTTCAAGTTTTCTGCTCTCACCTTTAAGACAGCAAATAGTAAGAACTTTGCTGCCAATCCCAAGTCCAACCCTTAAATTTAGTATTATTTTAAAATTCGTGTGAATTAAGCCAAGTACAGTACGAACACTACTGGACATTCTGCTTTCCCTGTAAGATGAAACGTAAACACCTTGGAGCGTTGTTACGTCTCCACTCTTCACTTGAGACATTTCAGGATAATAAGGAAAGCTCTCGTGCTACCTTGGAATATCCTGCAGTGCCACACACTGTTACTGACCTCAGCCACTGCCAGTTTTTCGTTTGCTCCCCTCAGGTCCTGAGTCATGGTGTTAATGATCTGCTCCTGCTTCTGAGTGGTCGCTGTGAGCTTCTGGGTTCTCTCATGCAGGGAGGTGATTTCCCGGCGATAGCCTTCCACATTGTCCTGCAGCATCTCGTACCTTCCAGGGAACACAGGAAAGCAAGTCTGCCACATTGCACTGTCCAGCTCACCAGAGGCATGCACACAGCTGTGTGTTTCATGGTTCTATGCCTCAGTTTGCACATATGTGCCTCACTCAACTGCAGCTTCCATTCTTGATCCCACCTGCACCATTTCCTTTGTGTTCTTACAAAGAATTGACAGCATCAATGTTTAACTGAGCAATCAACATCAAGCAGCCAGAGAACATGTAAGGCAATGACATTACATAGCTGAATTACCGTTTGGAGGCAAATTCCAGCTGTGTGGATATCTTGGCATTTTGTGACCTCAAGTCTGTGACCTGCTCCTGAAGCTTTTCATTCTGTTCATTCAGCAGCTTGTCGTTCTCTGCCTTTTCTTTTTTATAGTTCTCAAAAACTTCCTGCAACTGCAACAAAGAACAGAAATAAAGTTTACCAAGTGTAAAAAGAAATAGGGACAGCTTTGTGCAGTGTCTGCTGAAAAATGTACCTGCTTAAGAGCAGCCTTGGCCTCCACAGTCTCCACTGACTCACTCATGGACACTGGAGCAGGAGTGGCCATGGACTGCGATAAATTCGGGCGCTTTGGAGTAGATGTAAGACAAATCTCCTCTGGTAACATACCTGAAGCTACAAAAAGGTAAAGGGGGTTTTAAAACAACACTTCTGCTTGCCACAGCAGATATTAGCAGCTCCTGCAGCCTGGGTACCTTGCAGAGGGATGATGGCCCCCGTGGTCTGGGTGAGCAGGATGCGGAACATGTCCCGCTGACGGATGATGGATTCCACGAGCTGCAGTTGGTGCTGCCGCGACTCCCGCAGCTGCTGCAGCTCACTGAGAGCCTCATCCAGCTGGCTCTGGAGCTCAGAGATCCTGAAACAACAACAGCTGCCTTCAGCAACGTCAGAGAGGCATGTCCAGGTGTTCTGGGCCCCTTCCTCCTAGGACAGTGAGGGGCTGGAGCGTGTCCAGGGCAGGGAATGGAGCTGGGAAGGAGCTGGAGCCCCAGGAGCAGCTGAGGGAGCTGGGAAAGGGGCTCAGCCTGGAGAAAAGGAGGCTCAGGGGGATCCCTGTGGCTCTGCACGACTCCCTGACAGGAGGGGGCATCCAGGAGAGGTCAGGCTCTGCTGCCAGTTGGACATCAGGAAGAATTTTTTCACATCAGGGGCTGTTAAGCATTGGAAGGGGCTGCCCAGGGAGGTGTTGGAGTCCTCATCCCTGGAGGTGTCCAAGGAAGGCCTGGATGTGGCACTCAATGCCCTGGGCTAGTGACATCTGGGCACAGCTTAGACTTGATCCTGGACATCTTTCCCAAACTTAGTAACTCTGTGAACCTATGACAGAATCCTCTGAAGACCTAGGAGACAGGCCTTTGGGTTGCCATGTGTAGATGAAAAAGCAAGCAGGCCTCTTTCTTTAACAGCAGAATTCTATTCACGTGAATAACTTACAAAATATCAGTAGCATGAGCAGAGAGTTTCACACAGAATTCCATTACCTGTGGTCTTTACAGTAGTGATTCAGGTATGCACACATGCAGGTTTTTGTTCAGCTAACAGGAATGAAAACTTATCTTTTTGAAAAGCAGCTCTGTTGTATGAAATCAGTCAGAAGAAGATTGACAATTATTTTTACTTTGGGTTTTGATGACAGGACATATTATAAAATATAAAGCTATAAAGTAATTTTAATATAAACCTGAAAGTCCTGTAGCTTAATAAGAACTTGTTTTTATGAGTTACATAGCTGCTCCACACAATTAATAACAATCAGAACTAAAAAACTGAACAATGCTTGAATGAATCCCTGTTACTACTTAGTACAAAGTTAATGAAAATGAAGGGGTGACCTACTTAGAGGATGTTGTTTCTTGCTCCTCTTTTTCTCTTGCCTCCCCCAGCTCCCGAAGAGCCACCAGGAGACGCTGATTCTGCTGCTGAAGCTCTTGAATATTTCTGTAGGAGACCAGGTGTTGAGTGATCACTTCAGAAGAGCTGCTGATGTCAGCAGAGCTCACTGCTTCATCACGGATCACGTGGTTGCCTCTGGCTTCTTCCAGTTCCATTAACAGCACACAGATCTGAAAGAGAACAGTCCTCCTTTAAGGCCTGCACAGACTTTAAAGTTTGCTCTGAAAAACAACGTATTAGAAATAAAGGACTTGGAAATTAAGGGCTTTTCCCTACAAGATGTAGACAATTATTATCAATAAATCCTTGAAGGATGACAATATGACAGAAAAAACAGCTTGACAAAAAGCAGGAAGATCAGAAGTATATAAACTCTTCCATTCTGTGAATGGATCACAGGACAGTCCAATCTAACAAAGAAATGATACAGATGAGTTTTCAATGTCAGATGTTTGACAATATTATCCTAAAGCAGCACCACTTCTATCCAGCTAAACTTATTCCAGTTTTGAAAGCAGAAGTACCATGCTGTCCTGAGAAGAAGCTTTAATGTCACCAAGTACTGAGGACAACCAAAGTCTCCATGACTGTGGCAGAACACAACTTCCAAGTAAACATCAGAAATGCAGCAGCACATGAATAAACCAACTGCAAACAGCACATTCAACCACGGCAACATTTCCTCTACCTGCTGGGAGAGATCCTTCACTCGCACTTCCAGTCTCTGGCTCTCCCTCTCAAAGAAGGAGGCGTGTTTGTTGGCTTGGTCCGCGCTGTCCTGCAGCCGATGGATCTCCTGCAAGCACAGCAACAGGAGCAACCATCACATATTCCTTCCCGGAGAGATAACAGCTTGTGCAGACACGCCTGTGGAACCAAACTGCTCCTTAAAGTTATGCTCCCAAGATTGAACTCCAGGTGTTCCAGAATCAAAAGCCACATTCTTTTGTGCTGTATTGGTGTATGCTTTAAAACCAGTGGGAAGGGAGCACTGAAGTCCAATTTTATGCCAAATAAACACTGGACTTTGTTTACAGTGAACCTACTCCCTCAGAAAATGAGACACTGTAAATCACCATTATAAAAAAACTGTGATACATTGGTCCTGCAAAATATTTGTACAGTTCCAGAAATTGCAAAACAGGAAGTCCAACACGTCTCTTCTCATAATTGAAGTTGACTGAAAGATCCATTTCATACACTTACAACAGCAGTTAGGTTTAAAGATTTGAAATTTTTTTTTTTTCAAAACTATACATGCTCTTTTATTTTATACTGACCTTCATAGCTTGTTCAAGCTTTGCAGACAGACTTGCAACAGCTTTTTGGGAACGCTCAAATTCTTCACGCTGACGTTTTAAGATTGGGGCTTTGGCTTCTACTTCCTGCACTATTTCATCCAAATATTTATTGATTCTCTTATTCTCCAGCTTTTCCATATGCAACTGATCCTGAGTTTCTACATAGGCATTGTAGAGCTGCAACAAAAAGGTTTTGGGCTGTTTTTGATACATCTGTACAGATCTCTTAAAAAAGAACCACTGCTAATGATACAGTTCATACCTTAAGGCACTGCAATTTTATGCAACTCTGAAGTAGTTAATTCAGAAAAACAAACTGGACTTCTAAAATATGGTTTTAGGACTCATATCACAGCAAAGAAGTCACACATTAATTTTAAAATGGCCAACTTTATAGTGCAACTGTCTGCAATAAAAGAATTCTACATAAGAGGCACAAGTCTTAAGCAAGTTTAAGACAACAGAAATATCAAAACCAGTAACACAGCATAAAGGAATTTAATGTCTGGACAAAACAATCAATAACAAACAATGACAATACAAATTGCATAACCAGAAGTGTAAAAACCCCTAGCATCTGTATCACCTATCGTTATGCTAATTTTTTTGCAAGTACAGGCCAAAAGCACAGCAGTACAGATGAAAAACTACGTAAATAAGAAAAAAAAAAGGCTGCTCCTGCCAAAAATGCATATAGAAAGTAAGTTTATATTAACAAACCCCACCTACTTCTGAATTTGATCTACTAAAGAAAAACTGTAAGGCATGTATTAAAAAATCCCAGTAACTCAGCAAGTGAAGTCTGCCTCAAGTAAGATTTCCTTGCCTTCATCAGGCATGGCCTCAAACCCAAAGAGTGCCCCAAGCCTGCACCTTTCCATTCTCAGAGCATCACTGATGGCATCCAAGGGCTTTGCTGCTGGAGAGGTTGTGCTCACTCACCTCAGTTAACTTCATGCCAGGCTTGACCACTTTGGCCACTGCTGCAGCAGTGGGAGACATGGCTGCAAGCTCCTCCTCGGACAGGATGGCTCCTGGAGACACAACCCCACAATTACAATCAAAAGCTGCAATAATCCCTATCAGAAATACTCTTAAATATCATATATGACTGGCTTTATTTGAATTGCTGAAAAGCCGTTGCTACTAGGAGTCCTAAAATTTAAATAATTTCAGAACATGAGCAGTTGAAATAGCTGGAGCAAGGCTTAACCTCAGGTTTTTTTCTCACAATGTCAGAGGTTTGGAGCAGCAGAGCACTGGTTTATTTTCATTAAATTAACAGAAGGATAGAGCAAATGTACTCCATGCCTCTGTTCCTTCCTACTCTCTATCCTTTAGAAACTATGGATATGCAGCAAACAACAATAAAGACAGAGATAAAACAGTGAATACTGAGCAAGATTTAATGTCATACAGAAATTTAAGGACAGAGTTTTGTTCCCTGATGCCTTTTTTTTAAGAGGAAAATAAGAAAAGTTTAACATCTCAACTTCCCTCTCCAGAAAACCACTAAAAGAAGGATGATTCAGCCCTGAAGAAAAGTTTCCTCTCCATTTTCTTTGAAAAGATAACAGATTAACAAAAGAACTTCAAAAAACACTAAGACAGAAATGCACTTTCTGTTGAGGGAAGCATATTTATCTACATCTATAAGCACATGTATATATATATATATATATGTGAAAAAGCTTTTTAAATGAATTATTAGGAATGACCAAAGATGAAGTTAGATTAATGCAGCTGGTTCTCACAGAAATTCAGCACAACATTTCCTTGAAAGATGATAAACACCCACCTTTGCGCTTCGTAGCTGACAGTAAATCATTGGCATTCTCCAGCTCCTTCTCCAGCTTACTGATCTTCTCTCTCAGCTCCTTTTCCATGACAGCTTTTGACTCCTCCACCTCAGCCAAATGCTCCTGGGTTGCTTTATTAGCTAAAATTAAATCAGACAAGCAGGTTGTGTGTTGTAATTGGTTTTATTTTAAAAAGATCAAAATTTACCTGTGTACCCTAAATTTTACTTTATATGATCTGCAAAAGTTCATGCTGATAAAAAAACTCAACAGTGTGAGAAAAGCCTACCACCTTTGCTTAGAAAGGGCAAAAATATGAACTGTTCTTAGCAGTGAAAAGAAATCTTAACTAAAAAACTAAAGTGAAGACACATCTTGCAAAATTAGACCCTTTCATCAAAATCCATAGTAAAATTCCAGGTGTGTTTGAAAATAGATCCCCAAACAGCAGTAAATTCAACTAGTGAGGTTCAATTTTTGTTACAAAGGGACTGGTATTTCTATCACTCCCAAAGCCCTATGAAATTCCTTTCAGGAACACAACCCCCCCATTTTTCAGAGCACCAAAGTACTCCAAGGAGCCCAATTGCTCTCCCCCTTACCTTCACCTGCCTCCTTCAGGAGCTTGTGCAGCTCTTCCACTGCTCCTGTCAGCTCGTTGCTCTTTGCCTCTGAGTCATCAGCAGCACTCTGAAGAAAGTTTAGCTCACCTTTAGTACACAGCAACCCCATGTTCACAAGAAAGCTTCAAGTGACCACAAATTATGAGCACAGTTTTCTGAGTAAAATGCTGAAAGATTCAGCTAAGCTGGACAATCCTTTCCAGGTGGATTAAGTCTCACTTTGATGCAAACTGCCTACCTGAGAGTAAGAAGCATCAGACACTGATTTGATGTGACAATTCCCAATAGCATGTATGACCTTTAGCTATTTACAGCTGCTGCTGGCTCTTTCCTTCTTTTCACTAAAGAAAACTGGGAATTTTCAATATTCTATTTCAAACAGTCTGAAAAATACGTTATTTTTAGAGACTCTTACACAACAATCTGTTTCTTTGCTTCCAGCTTCAGAACTCTGAGTGCAAAGCTGTACAATGTTTATTTGGATATCTGTGCAGGAAAGCTCACAAAGCAGAGCTCAGTAACCTGTGCACTGAAGTGTGCAAAGCAAAGAGCAAGCAGCTGTACATTTTAACTGACTTAGAAGGTTACAGGTTATTTTTCACTCTTTGAGTCAACAGAACAAATACTACTTGTTTACATGGTGTGTCTTTGACACAGCACAAGACATTCAGCTGGGTCCTAACCAGGTCACCAACACCTGCAGTGTTCAGAAATGAACTTCTAACTCTGGAAAATCTCTTCCACAGTCCTACTTTCCAATAGATCTTGAGACATAACCACATTTTTACAACATGAAGCCTCAAATTAGTTGGTATAAAATTACTATTTCAACCCCAGTTTTGCTTATTCTCCAAGATAATCCAAACAATGTAAGAGTCTAAATGCTGACTAAGACAGAAGCAAAGAAAACAATGTTTTGGATGCTTCACAATGAAGTCAGCCTTTCCCACATCCACACTTTGTGGGGAAAAAAACTCCAAATTGGCCTGCATTGCATAAGATTTGGCCCCTACTACAGTTACAACAGAATTATAAACTCACCTTATACAAGTTGGATAATTTCATGTGGGCATTTAGTTCATTGTGGAATCTCTCCTCCATGCTTGCCTGCTGCTCTTTTGCCTGGCAAATGAAAGAGGAGACAGGGTAGGGGAGCATCCCACTATTTCTACTTCACTCATTTTATTGTTTGATTTGTAGAAGCAACTGTAATGCTGTTTCATGTATTTCAAGCTGTCTCACCTCCTTCAGTTTATTCAAAAGTTCTTCCACATGCTTCTGGAGGTTTTCATTTGACTGTTTCAAGCTGTTCACCTGTTCCTCCATTCTGGAAACCTATTCAGAGAAGAAATAACAACACCATATAAAATTTTTAGTTCCTAGTCCAGTTTATATTAGAAAATACTTGTCTCATTGTTTTTAACCTAAAAATAAAGCAAACCCAAAAGTTGCTGAAAGAGCAGAAAGGGTGATTCAAATACAGTTATTAAAGTACTTGGCTTTGTTTAATAACTTCATCAGGTGGTACAATTTCTAAGAAATGACAACTCAGTTGTCATTACCTCCTCCTTTTTGTTCTCCAGACTACATTTGAGCTCCAGGATTTCATTGCCTTTCTCCCTGGCAGTATGGAGCAGTTCATCTGTTTTGGCTTTCAGCTCTGCATTCAGCCACGTGTTCTGGTTCTGCAGCAGCTCTTTTTCTTGCTCCAGCCTTTTCTCCCGGTACTGAAAAGAGAATTGCACAGTGTGATTGTAGTGGGTCCACAGAAAATAAAGCAGCCAATTAAACTACTCTGATGAGAGGAGGAGTAGCAAAAATGTACTGTAATTTGGTAAATACAGGCAGCGCTCCTTATCACACTGGTAGTAAGTTACAACTATCAAGCAACAAGAAACTCCTGCCATTTCAGTTAGTTTTCTCAAAGTTTACATTAGCTGGGAACACGAACTAGATTAGAAGCCTTTTAGAGGAAATTCGTTATGATATTGACATTTTTGTCCCTTCCCCCTCTCTTTATGGAGTTTATTTTGCCCACAGAGTAATGGTACAGGTTCACAGCTAATTATTTTTCTCCTTTGTACCTCCCTTCACAGACCTGGAGTCCTTCCTAGAAGGAAAGAGCAGCCACCACTGCCACCAAGGAGGCCTGGACATGCTTGCCCAGCCTGATACCCCATGTCTTCTAGGAATACAGATCTCACTTCCAGTCACAGCCCCCAGTTTAATAGTAAAAGAACTTGCTATAAATAACAGCTGTTTACTTGACCTATTTTCTAAGGAATTAAAACAAAATGGTGATTGCATCACACACAAACAATGCAGAACACACACTGTGCTTATAAAGCCCTACTCACCTTCATGGAAACATCTGATGTTTGAAGCTCATCCAACTTCAGCTGAAGTTTTGCCTTTTCTGTGTTTGCCTCTGTGAGCTTTTCATTTAAGCGTTTAACATCCTCTGGAGCAAGGAAATCAGTGTTACAAAAAGCTGTCACATAACAGCTTTCATTACTAAATTGTAAAGAATGACAACAGGCAAGATACTTTGTATGTAATTGTATGTTGGGCACTAAGATACTGTATAAGGCACGTCTTTAAATAGAGAAAAACAAGCACCAAACTGCTGTTTTTCTGCAATTACTGTGGTATTTCCTGCCTTGTTTCCTTTCCTCTAAAGAGTTTCCTGCTAATCCAGTATTTGGTGCTGCAGGTACAAACTGCATGCTCCATTCAATTCAGTTGTTCAATCAGGTTTTATTTGGTATTTATTGGCTGTGTTCCTGGCTGTACCATTTAAATGTTCAACTTCCTGAGATCGCCTTTCAGTTGTTCGGACCAAGTCCCTCTTCTCAGCTTCCAGTTCTTCCTTCTCTCGACATAACTGGCTCTGAAAAAGATTGCAGAAGGGCAACAAAGAAATGTGATCAGCTCTGTGGAACAGTTTACAGCCACTACTTATGCTTAGACTCACAAAGCTGCAAGCTAAACCTCAGTGAGTTACCCCAGCCAACTGAACACTGGGATAAGAGGCTTAGAGTGGGCAGACAAATCACAATGGAATTGTTCAAAACTGCCTTTCAATTTAATATTCTTGGAAAGACAGCTGTGATAGTCAAGAATTTACTGAAACAGTTTAATATGGTTAAATAAAAGGGGTAACAGAGCAAACAAGGAATGAACACGTGCATCAATATAAAAATCAAAACAAAGGCAATAATCTTGGATCATTTACAGACTGCACTGTCTCTGCCCTCAAGGTATCACTACAAAGCACCTCAGTCAGGCTCAGATATGCTGCTCTGCGGAAACAATCAGATCTATCTTATCATGGAAAAATCAATCTAATAAACTTGTTTTACTTTCCTGCCCCAAAATTACTGCTCTGCTGGATTAATCAGCTCAAGTAACTCATCCTGCAACCCAGTGAATTTTTGGGAATAACACAAGGAAAACTGTGCCAGAGTGTGGGAAAGGATGGGGAAAAAGAGGAACTCTTGTTTACACCTTTGTCTGAATTTTGGGGGTGTGGTTTAAAGTCACTTCACAACAGGTTTCAGCTGGAATGGAACCATCCATCCAAACTGAAACAAGAGCACCTGCTCACCTGTCATCCAGTTTGCTAAAACATCACCTTTTACTTAAAAACTTCCTGCAATTTTCCTGCACACCTGCCCTATGGACATGTAAATATCTCCATGAGCTCGTACTGGTACTGATCTTGACTCTTGATTGGGAACTGAGTGCATTCTGTGCTGCAAAGGGCCAGGGGAGCCCGAGGATTTCAGTCCTGGCAGTACCTGAATGGCCGCATTCCGGTCCTGGGCAGCCTCGAGCTCCTTGTTCTTCTCATTGAGCACCTTCAGCTGCTCATCTGGGGGGGAAGGAACAGCAGTGAGGGATCTCCACTGTAAACATGACAGAACTCACTCTCCAAATGAAACAGAGCAAAAAATATCCCTTACAAACATTTTTAACAAAAGAGAGAGAAGAATTCCAGGCCTCGCTCAGGGGTACTGAGGCAGAGTGAGGCAGTCCTTAGAGCAGAAGGACCTTTTGTGAGGATCCATACATAGCCCACTGTACTGTTACTACTCAGTAAGGGGCTTTTTTTCCATGAGAACAAAAGATTCCACTAAAAAAGGCCAACTTGAACACACCACCAAAATACACCTCTACAAATGCAGCTGATGGAGAGATTTTCAGCTCCTGTGTAGAACCTGAAGCAGTTCACACAACACTGGACTGAAGGGTAAATGAATATCTGGTATCCAGCACTTAAGAATGTTACACAGTTACACTTACGAAGCTTTTTAAGCTCCTCCCGCAGAGTTTGACATTCCTGGGTCTCGTTTACAAGTCTTTCCTGACTCTGAGCCAGTCGCTTTTCCACTTCAAAGTACTGTTGCTCTGCAAAATAACAGTCATCTCAGTTTCACTTAATCAACATTTTTCCTTTATCATCTTTACCAATCATCATTTTAAAGAAAATATCTAAAAACACTAGGAGACTGTAATAAAATTTGATGGGAAAAAAAATAAAAAAGCATTTTTGAGGGCAAAACCCTTTATTTCCACATTGAATGAATGTTGTTTAAAATACTTTGCTAGCATGACAAGTCGTATGCTTCCAGAAACCGTGACATGTCTCAACCTGGTCTAGTGGAAGATGTCCCCACCAATGGCAGGGGTTGGAATGAGATGAGCTTTAAGGTCCCTTCCAACCCAAATCATTCCATGACCCTGTGAAACGACCCATCAAATAAGAGCCTAATTAATCTGAATAGTTCTTTAACATTTTTGATGGAACCAGAGACATTGCATCAGCCCAATAACACAGTGTGGGCTCATCAGCTTAAAACTTCTTTTACCTCAGGAGTAAATCTATACACATACAATAAAATCCACATAACCCCAGGTATCAAGGGATTGGATCTGGGGAAACTTTTCATGAAGACTTCTTAAAATTAATTCCAAGGCTCTATTCCCTTGGCAGTGAAAAAAAAAAAAATAAATCTCAATTTTGGTGATCTGAAAGAGTTAACTGGAGCTTCAGTGTGAAATACTCAATAAAAGCAGAACTAAGCCCACTCCTGGGCAGGACAGGTTTCTAAGGAAGTACTGAGGGATGTTTGTTTATCTTCTTCTTCCTCTCATACTTTACAATTCCAAATAATGCTGTGCCTCCTGCCACTCGAGAAGAACAGACCTGGAAGACAGCAACCTGCTAAAATCTGTGGGTTACCTTAATTTACAGCACATTTTAATAATGCATTCCCCAAGAGTCCTACCATGAAAGAGATTGAAAAGCTGAAAGGCAGAAGTGAAGTTTATATTTGAAAAGTCTCACATTCCCAACAAATTAACTCTTGTCTCCTGCTCTCTGCTGCTATTACTGTTCTGTGAACAACTAACTCATCTCCAAATCAACATAAAAATATTGATTCCATCAGGATCATTTTACAGAATGGAATTTAACAGTGAAGTATAAACCTAAGGCTGTTTGAGAGCTGGGTTAACAAAGCTGCATTTCTCCTACACAATGAGGTCCAAAGCAGACCGAAGCACAGAACTGTTTAGGTTGGAAGAGACACCCAAGATCAGAGTCCAACCATTGCCCAGCACTGCTAAGGCCACCACTGACCCATGTCCCCAAGGGCCACTTCCACACAGCTTCAAAATTCCTCCAGGCATGGGGACTCCACCACTGCCCTGGGCAGCTGTCCCACGGCTGGACAACCCTTCAGTGAAGGAACTTTCCCAGTGTCCAACCCGAGCCTCCCCTGGCCCAGCCTGAGGCCGTTCCCTCTCCTCCTGTCCCTGTTCCCTGGCAGCAGAGCCCGACCCCCCTGAGCCCCCTCCTGTCACAAGGTCCCCCCTGAGCCTCCTTTGCTCCAGGCTGAGCCCCTTTCCCAGCTCCCTCAGCTGCTCCTCATCAGATCTGCGCATATCAACGGTATTCAAAAACCTCACGAAAAGCTTTAAGCCCTCTTCGAACGCAGTTTTAACCCTGAACGTCCCTGAGCAAGAGAAAGAAAAAACAACAACAAAAAAGACTGCAGGAGCCAAAGTGAGAAACAAACACCGATCAGGTCCCACTGCAGGCCCCTTCCCAGCCGCCTCACAGCCCCAGGGCACCCCCCGAGAGCCTCTGGAAGAAAACACCGCGCTCCATGCTCTGCCCGCGCCACCTCCCCTGAGCACAGGGACCGTGGCCGCTCCGCGGGCCCGCCACCCACACTCACCGCTATCCACCTTGAAGCGCTCATGCCGGGCCCGCAGCCCATCGATCTCGCCCTGCTGGTCGCCCAGGAAGCGCTCCAGCTTGCCCTGCACGGCGCGGGGCAGTTTGGCGAGCTCGGCCCGCTCCAGGAGCTGCTGCAGCACGGCCGCCATCGCTCCGGCACAGCACCGCCCGCCGCCGGGCGCGCTTCCGTTTCCGGCCCGGCAGCGGCGTCCGCCATCATGGGTGTGGCGGCAGCTCTGCGTCATTGCCACAGCCGCCACAGCCGGGATTGAAGACCACACAGATTCGTCTCTATGATGGATAAGGACCTGTCTGTGCTTCTAAGGTGTCCCGTGTGCCCGCGCCAGGGAGGTGCGGGAGAAGGGCGGCCGCTTCCGCCACTCTCAGCATGGCGATACGGGGGCTCGGCTCTCCCTCTGCGCGCCCTTTTCCCGCGCTTCTCTCGGCATTGGCTGCGTCATCTCGCTGAGACGCGGCGCGTACTGATGACGTAGACAGGCCACCTCAGTGCTCGGCTGAGGCAGCGGCGGCTGCAGGAGTTGGGGATGCGGAGGTGGTGATTCCGGGGGGTCTGGAGGTGCTGAATCCGGGGATGCGCAGGTGCTGTGCCCTGGTGGTCCGGAGGTGCTGGTCCCTAGGGATGTGGGGATGCTGGTCCCTGGGGATGTGGGGATGCTGGTCCCTGGGGATGTGGGGATGCTGGTCCCTGGGGATGTGGGGATGCTGGCCCCTAGGGATGTGGAGGTGCTGAGCCCGAGGATCTGGAAGTGCTGAGCCCGGGTGTGAGGACCCGGCTGTGGGGGGCATGAGTTGAGGTGTCTGATCATCTTCCCTGTGGAGGCTCAGGATGCCCTTTGCTTCCTCACCCTGTGCTCTTGGGCTTCAGCTTTTTAATGCTTAATTCTTTGGAAGACCTCTCCAGATATGAAGGGGTTTTGAGACCAGCCCTTCAGGGAAGGGAGGGGAATCTGTGGCAGCTCCTGTGCCCTGGGTTCTAGGGGAGAGCTGCAAAGGGTGCTTTGAGTACTTGGGAATTGGAATGAAGGTGGTGTAGGGCATGTTCAAGGACACGTGTGGAATTTAGCAAGTCCCTATGTGAATGGAAAAGTACATCCTTTAAAAATATCATGCAGCAAGATATTGTTTCTTGAAGCCATTCCAAAATTCAAATCCTGTGTTCAGTTTTGGGCTCCTCAGGACAAGAAAGGCATAGAGGGGCTGGAGCATGTGCAGGAAAGGCAATAGAGCTGGGGAAGGGGCTGGGGCTTCAGGAGCAGCTGCAGGAGTTGGAGGGGTTCAGCCTGGAGAAAAGGAGGCTCAGGGGGGACCTTTTGGCTCTGCACAACTCCCTGACAGGAGGGGGTCGAGCTCTGCTGCCAGGGAACAGGGACAGGAGGAGAGGGAACGGCCTCAGGCTGGGCCAGGGGAGGCTCAGGTTGGACACTGGGAAAGTTCCTTCACTGAAGGGTTGTCCAGCTGTGGGACAACTGCCCAGGGCAGTGGCGGAGTCCCCATGCCTGGAGGAATTTTGAAGCTGTGTGGAAGTGGCCCTTGGGGACATGGGTCAGTGGTGGCCTTGGGGGAATGGTTGGACTTGATGACCTTACAGGGATTTTTCAATCCAAACAATTCTAAAGGATCTTTGTGAGACCTGTTCTCCTGAACCCATTGCAGTGTATGTACCTTCTTTCACTTTATGCATTGTGTGTTTTGTAGGTTGGAACTGCAACACCTCACTTAAACCTGGAGCCATGGGTAGAACTTACCTTGTCGAGGAAGGTATTGGGCAGTACCTGACAGAGCTCAGCACAAAGGTGAAGCCATATGTCACTGGCCTGTTGATAGGGCAGGTAAGTGTGGAATTGTCCTTCCATTCATTCCTGTGAATTGAGGAAGCTCCTGTTCACCAGTCTCAAAGTGTGTTTGCTTCTACTGATGTTTTGGCAAGTGTTCCCCACAACGGGACTATGTCATTCGGGCTGTGCGAACTCCTCCGAAGGAGCAGCAGCAGGAGGAGAGCGTGGGCCCTCCCAAGCTGGCCTCCCTGGATGAGGAGTGGATCACCACACATGCCACTCAGGTGAGAGCTCACCCTGGGAAATGACAGAGGGATGGGAGGAACAAGAGGGAAATAAGATGGACACAAAGTATCTCAGCACTTGTGTCATCTCAACCCCTTTTCTCAAAGTGAGCCAGCCTTCCTAACCACACTGAGCACAGATGTTTTAAACCAGAAATCCTGTTACTGTTTTTAGATGAAAGGACACTTGATATTACTGAAGGGAGAACACTTGCAGGATGTACTCCTGCATGCAGAGAGTCCTTAAGTGAAAACCAGTCTCCCTTAGTTCATTTCTGCTCTTGGTGCAGCCTTGTCTCACCAGTGGTTTTTGATATCTCAAGTTACATGGATGTTAGATTGCCATTTCCTATTAATAAATGTTCATTTTAATTTCCAAGGTGTCCAGAATGCTCCCTGGAGGGTTGCTGGTTCTTGGTGTGTTTATGGTTGCAACTCCAGAGCTGGCAAAAGACGGTCAAAACGCGTTGCGCAAGGTGAGCAGGGTTCCTGCTGGCAGGACAGCAGCATCTTCAGCTGTGACTGAGGAATTGCCTGTCTTTGACTTGACTAAAATACAGTTGTTTTGTTGCTTTATTTCACAAATGTTGTGCTTTGATGTGTGGGTTTGAGACTGAAACCTCAGAAATCTCTGTCCTGTGGGACACTATTTGTTAACCTTTGCAATAGCAAATCTGAATTTCTATTTACTGTGTTTATCTGTATTTACTGAATGTGGACATTTTGGCTTGGGGAAAACATTCTGAAGGTTTGTATTAAATCCTTGTGGCATAGGTGCTACTGATGTTAACATGTTAGCTTGTCTGAATCAGTCACTCAGTTTAGGGGTGTTTACAGCAGTGAAAGATCTGTAATTCTGATTCCTTCAAAAGAAACATCTTGTCTAGAACTTGTGCATTTGACTCAAGGGTGTGGGATTAAATTTAAAACATACTCAGAACTTAAAATGCATTTTTGTTACAGTGTTAGGGTATCTACTGCCATATTTAGTTTCTGTTCTGACGATGTATGTTCATTTTATCATTTTTCAAACATAATCATGGTGAGTGATTTAAGCATGAGCAGGTTGGGCAGACTGAGATCCAAGAGTCAATTTTGCAGTTCAGTGTAATTGCGTCTCAGTTGTGCTTAATGAAACTGGCAGCTGGCTGAAAAAGTTGTCCAGATGATCAATGATTGCTGAATTAAAAATTAGTTTTGTTTTTTGTTTATGTAATTAGTAGCTATTTTGCACAGCTTTCCTGACCCTGCTGATAGGCATAAAACTGTAATATGTCTGTAAGGACAAAAGCATATGGGTTGGACATGTGAGTGTATGCTGCTTCCTTCGCTTTATGAGGGAGCTAAATTAAGATTTCACAAGCCTCTTTCACTTTGGGGAAAGTGCCTCTGAATCCCTGTTGAATGTTCTTTTAATGTGATATTTTGGTGATGTATAAGCTGTGTTTCCTTCTTATACATAATTTTCATATCGCTTGGACTTAAGACTTTAGTACAAGACTGTTTTCCAGGAATTATAGTGCATATTTTTGTGGGAAAAATCCATAATTTTTTTTGGTCTTTAGCTAATCTTCTCAGTGGAAAAGTCCTTGAGTAAAAGAAGACTTTGGAAACTTGCTGAGGAGGAGGTCTCCGACAGAGCAGCTCTTCAAATCTGTTCTGCTACAAAAAAGTATCCTTTATGAGCAAGGTTTATTGACTGAGGCTGCTACCCCAACCTCTTTTATCCAATTATTGCTGAATAAATGAGAATTAGGGAGGAGGAGACTGTTTAAGTTCAGCTAGACATGGATAAGTTGAAATAATGAAGTTTTCTAATTAGCCAAGGTTAAAGACTATTGACCCTCTTGTCCTTGCAAAATTTCCATCATTTCTTATGAGGTCTGGCTGTGTGATAGCATCTAATGACACCTTTCCCAGTCAGTCTTGATTTGCATAAATTGAAAAAAACCCATCTAAGTTACTGTTTAGCTTCTTGAATTGCTGTTACCAGTGGTGCTTGCATGGAGTGGGAGGAGCAGCAGGCCTGTGGTATCAGTGCTAGAGCTGCAGCAGAATGCAAGAGCTGTTGGTAATGGCATAATACAAGGACAGAAAGCAAGGATTTTTCTCTGAGAGGAGAGAGAGGTGAGGGCAAATTACAGACTGATGCCTTGGTGCTTCTCCTGTCAATACATGTTAATCTCAATTTGTTTGTAAGAGATGTACAACATCACTGGGGTAGTGGGAGATTATGGGAAAATGTTTTCCCACCTTTTTTATGCTGATGAAAGGTGAGAGCTTGCTCCAGAGCATAAATTAGCTCAGCAAGGAAGTTTTGTAGAGGACAAAATTAATTGTGAGTTGTTCTTAGTTGTTCCCTTGCTTATCACTGGATCTTTTTCTTTAAGTAGCACAGAGTAGTTTGCCGAACCTATGATGTGCAAGACCCAAAGGTAAGCTTGTCCTGCTGTGCCACACACTGCTTTTAATGCATGGCAAGTAATGCTAAAACCCAAAACAGCCTCAATTCAGTGCTTTGGATAGATGCTTTATGGCTTTGTTCTTCCTGCTCTCAGAGTTCAGCTAAACCAGCAGACTGGAAATACCAGAGTGCTCTGACTGCTTCCTGGTTAGCTTTGGGCTGCACAGTAAATGTGAACATCCACATTCCACTTCTTGCTACCTCCCCCAGCCATGACCTGGAGAAGAATACCAAGGTAACTCACTGCCTGCACCAGTTCCTACCCACCAGTAATGACACTCATTTCTCTGCTGAAAATTAAATAAAAGAGAGAGTGTTGAACAGTGCAGGACAGGACTAGGACTAATCAGTGGAGAATGTTTAGCAATTATTCATTTTTTAAATGTAACTCTTCTGCTGTGCTCAGTGGGAAGTTTCCTTTGTTAAAATTATGTAACAATTGTCATGAGTATCCCAGGTAACATCTCTGGTGCCTCACTTACTGAAAGGTTACACCCAGTCAGAGCAGGGCTATGTGGTGCTTTTGCTATGAGTTGACATTCAATGGGCTGCAACCATCTCTACAACCCCCAAATCCCTGGGGTGGCACTTCAGTATTCTGCAATGCTGGTCTCTTAATTTGTTCTCAACGTGGTCCATTTAAGGTTTACCTTTGGAAAAACATAGGTTATTTAGAGACTCTAAAGCTCTCCCAGGGTAACTATTAAAACACATATTTCTATAATTTTTGGCATGTTACTGTGCAGCTCTTTAGTGAAATTCTTTCCTCTTTCTTGTGATTTTTTTTTTTTGTTCTCACTTATTTTACAGAATGGGTTAAACCGATGGTCAAAACAGATAGAAGACAGTGTTTTTCTGATCAATGGCCAAGTTAAAGATGAGGATACCGAACTGCTGGAAGGGCACGTGAGTACCAAACAGTGAGGAATTGAGCTCTAATAGATGTATGGTTGGAACCTCTGTGTGACTGAGACATCTCCTGTGCAGTATTTATTGATCTGATTGGCTGTGCTGGGTAACCAATACACAGACTGCTTCTGTTCTCAGCTCCATTCCTGCAGATTGCCTCTCCCTCCTCTGGCAGTGTGAACGCAGTAATTATGTGTGAAGTGACTGAAATGTTTCTATTACTGAGCATGAGTGAGGTGTGAATGTGGGTGATGACATTTCAGAGATCTATGTCTGTCACCTCTGTTTGGCTGATGCATTCATCTCTCCTTTTAGTTTTGTAGTTCTATTCTAGTGCTATTTTTCTCCCCTAAAGGGTATAAACTAAGGTACACTTTATGCCATAGTGAGAAGACTGCCTCAGGGACTTTTTCTTTTCTGTTTCATGACACAAAGAATTTTTTCCCCTCAGAAAAAGTTGAGAGGAAATACTCAGCCCAGCACTCAGTTTTCTGATGTCAAGGTTCTGACACAACTGGTAAGTTTTTAGTGGTTTGCAAAGTTTAAGCTTGCCTTTATTTTATAAAATAGAGTGAAAAATGAAATAGGTTCCGAATTATTGTCTAGAAATCCTGCTCACTTATTCCTAAGACTTTTTTTTCCCACCTGCATATTGAATGTGAAACTGATTGCTGACAGATCTGCATATTTTGTTCCTTTAGAAATTCTAGTGTCCATGGATTGCATAGTGTAGCTGAAATACTGGAAAACAGGTTATGGAAAAGAAAGCCTGTGACTAATTGCTTTAGTAGTAGGATACCTGTAGATACCTGTGTACATTGATTTCAAGTGACACTGCATCTGAAGTTCAGTCACCCTCACAGTTCAATTGACAGCTCACCCTGGCTAACTTGGACATTCACTTGGATGCTTTTGTCAGAAGCTCAGCTGCCAGCTCTGGATTAAGGCACAGATCCCGTGAGCTGAATCATCATCTGGAACTGCTGGATCTATGTCAGGAGTTTCCTCTCTACCAGAGCTGTGAAGAGCTGTGAATTTGGTGCCCCAGTTTAAGTCCTGAAGTCCAAATGTGTCCAGGCATTGTTTCATAGCCTTCTATGTTTTGTCAAGTAGTTCCTGGTTTCTCAAAGTTATGTTCAGCAAAACTGGAAATGTATCCAATGCCATTTGAAAGACTCCATGAATATCTCAGCTTCTTTTATTGTTACTGTGTTGTTACTGTCTGTTGTACTGAGGTTAATTGCTGTAGGGGGAGGAAAACTCTTTTTTGGCAGAAGTGGTTGGTGTGGTTGGTGTGGAAGTTGTTCATCTCCCTGTTTCCAGGTGTTGTCCTGGAGTGCTTCATGCACACACTCATTGTTGTGGTAATTAGGGAGAGCATTTCTAGGCAACAATTCGATGCAGCTCTCAGTGTGACCACGTGTATAATTTGGTACTGACTGATGGGATGACTCCCAGCACACCCTGGGTTACACTGTTTATAGTAAACATGAAGACTTTAAACTTGTTTAAAAAATGTCTGAGAAGGATTTATCAGTTGCAATACTGTTATTTGCCACAAGCCTGGGAAGTTTTAAAATCTCACAGACACGAGTGTTTGAAACACCTGGAGAGCTAAATGCATTTTCCAATAATGGAGAAGAGATTAAACAAATAGCTAAAATAAAATTACTTACACGTGCTGAGGGAAACAAGTTGTGTGTAAACACCTGCTGTCAATTTGCTGGTTCTGGTTGTAGTGACCCTGCTGCAAGTGCCTGGGCCTGAGATAAAGGTGGCTGTGTTTGTTCCTCAGTGCCAGGGCACGAGTGCCAGGTCCACGGCGACGGTGCAGGTGTGCAGCGGCTCCATCAACCTCCGGGGAGCTGTCAAGTGCAGGGCCTACATCCATAACAACAAGCCCAAGGTTAAAGAAGCCATTCAGGTACTGAGCAGGGTCTTAGTCCAGCAGGAACATTCTTCTGAAATACATGGGACTTGCCATACTGGTTTTTCTTTGCCAGAATGGTCTAAACTGGGATGAAAATGTTGGACAGGGGGCTTATTTTAGGAACCATCCATGTGAGATCAGTTGTTTTTTTTCTCTTCTAGAGGATATGTGTGCTGTGGGTAAGGCAGGGCTCTGGGGAATCTTTGCACAAACTGTCAAAGAGATTAAGCTTTGAAGAATTCTCTTAAAATTAAGAAAAAGTTGCAGACTATATTTTTATATTTGTAAAGGTAGAATTGAGATTTGCTTGCTGAATTTTTTATTTTTTTGCCCTTACCGAGTCAATGCATTGTGATTATTTTTGTTTGGTTTTACTGATAAATATCTAGTTTATGTCTGTTCTTATCTTAACAATACGAAAACTTTCCTCAGCTTTTCATTTTTGTTTTGTGGGTTTCCTCCTTGATGCCCATTCTTTTGCTGTTAGCTTCTATTTATTTATAAATTATTATTTATTAATTTGAAAATTCACACTAATTTTTATTTTCTGGGAAAAACCTGTTCTTTCATCATGCGTTAAACGTATGGGGCTTCTTTGGTTATTTCTTCCTGGTTAAAAGCTTTGCAAATGGCTTTAATATTCCTAATGATTTCATTGTGTCCTTGCAGGCTTTGAAAAGAGACATAATAAACACATTGAGTGACCGATGTGAAATACTGTTTGAAGATCTGATTTTAAATGAAAGACCTCAGAAAAAAAGTAAGAAATCAAAAAAAAAGAAAAACCACCACCTTATATTTGCAGTGAATTTTGGTGGTTGTAGAAAATTCTGTTATAGTGAAGTTCCAGTCTGGTTAGAGCAGAACAAAAAGGTACAATTGCTGCTTGTCAGCCTTGACTTAAATCTGGAAATCTTTTGTCAAGTTTGTGTCCTTTGGCATCACAGCTTTCACACCATGTTTGTATTCAGTTCCTGTGACCACAAAATGCAATTCCAGCTTCTTCGTCACTCATCAGAAATTCTGTGATTTTTTTAAAACTTCTGTAGTTGAAATTCTTGTCTCTGAAGTTCCAACTGTACCTTGCACACTTTACATTTTTATTTTTATTCTTTAAATCCATCTGTGGTGTTCCTATTAATATTGAAGTCTGTTAAAACTTGATAGAGACCAGATCTCTGAGCTTGTCCTGGGGGCTCTTTAAACTTAATTTAGTGCAGTGGTGTCGTTGTCTTGTGTTTGTAACAAAAAGGAGTTAATTGGCAAATCAGTGGGAGTATCTTGGGTAGGGAGAGCCTTTTCCATTGCGCGTAGTTCTGAGTCCCCTCTCTAGGTGGCACCCGAACTTTGTGGCTCTGAGTGTGACACCTCTGCAATCCTTTGTGCCGGTGAAATCCTGCTCCTCGGGGAGCTCTTACCTGCAGGCTCTCCCAGAGCCTTCCTGCAAGTCATTCCAAAGAGGAGAAAAGCTCCTCTTAGCGTTTTATGGTCTGCTTTGGAACTGCCTTGGGTATTTCTGGAGAGACTAATAATGTAAGGACATCAATCCATATAATAGCAGCCAACTCAACCAGGCATGTCTAAAAGCAGGGTTTTTGCACAGAGACCTTGAGCTCTTCTTTGGCAATGACTTTAACTTATGCTCAGAGATTATGGAGCAATCTCATCATAACTGTAAAGGCTTTTATTGGGATGGTATTTCTCCCTCTTTCCTTTCAGATTTTGAGAGGGAATATCATGTCTTGCCTCAGAGACTGTTTGTCCCAGTTGCTGGATCCAGTGTGATGCTCAGTGATTATAAGTTTGGTGATGAGGCTGCTGGAGAAATCCAGGAACGTTTTGTGGAGATGTTGGATCAGCCTGTGCAAGCTGAAGAAATCCACATAGCTGAGGACATTAGCACAGGTAAATATCTAGGAACCAGGGCAGGCTGGGTCAGGGGCTAGGAAAATGCTGGCTAATGGCATAGGCCAGTTTTATCCAGATATGGACATGCCTAAAGTCAATTTACTTCACATCCAGCTCTGAGGATTTATAGCAATTCATTACAGCTTAAATATATTGTGGAAAAAGGTCAAGTTTCTTGCAGTTTATGTTTCTTGGAAGACTTGTCTTTCTTCTCTCAAATATTTTGGTTTTTCAGTGCAGCCATGGCTGCAGCCTGTGAATTGCAGTAGAAATGTGAAGAAATGGTTAAACAAGGTTTCCATGTGCCACTCTACATAAATTAGAGGGGATCCTTTATTGACAAATAAACTCTTAAAAAACACCCTGTAAAGCTTTATTTGTAACATGAAAATATATATATATATATATATATATATATATATTTACTTTCAGTAGTTCATTTTTTTAGTGCTAAGTGGTTTTGAGGCAAGTTAGAGTGAGTGATTTAGTCAAATCTACAGGTTTTTTTACTACAGAATTAAAAACACTTCAAAAATTCTACTAGCAAAACATGCATATAATCTCATTTATCTTTCAGGAAGTTTTCATGCTGAATCTGATGTTTTAAAAAACACCAAATACCTTTCTTTATTCTGAGTGTTTTAATTTATGTACCAAATGCAGCGCCCAAACCTGAAGATCTGTTTTTCACCCAGAATAAAGACAAAATTGAGAGCACTTTTCATTTTCTACTGAATGTCTTACAAGTTTATGGTCTGATTATGAGACTGCTGTATTCCCTTTAATGCAGATATTTTGCTATAATCTAGTTTTTGGATTTGTCTTTCTATATATTTCTGGTTTATGTAATTCCCTGATGGGTTTTTTTTTTCCCTTGCAATGTTGATTTCAATGTAGAATTCAAATTGAAAAAAAAAACATTGAAATGCATCTGATAACGTTTCCTGTGGTCTTATGGAAGAGATTTTACTCCCCTTTTTTTTCCTCTATCAACATGCATATGAGCTGCAGATTCCAGTTTTATAATTGAAATAAATAAAAAATCCAACACTAATTCTCAGCTAAGAACTAAGAACACTTTTGGATGTTGGTATTTAGGGACATAAACTGGGCAATGTAACCATGGCTTGCTGTGCTGGGTGAACTGTGAGTATTCTCCTTGACCTACATGTTTGCTTGGAGGGGGTTTTGAGTTTTCTGACTTCAGAGCTAACCATTAATTCTTGTCTTTCTAAATGAATCAGCTCCCCCCAGGCTTTAACTAGACCTGTTACTTGTGTACTGACTCGTCATCTTGACGAGTAAGAGATGTACAGAAACCTCAAGGAAAACAGGAAAGCCAATAAAAATCTCTCTGGTATTATTAGAGTAACTTTAATACTCTTAAAACTAATTACTAGTGAGCTTTAAGGAATCAGTGTAGCTTAGAGAAGCAAATAAGTATTGTTGTAGCAGTGGAGAGAGATGTGGGAGGAGAGAGGTGATGATTCAGTTCAGCTTTATTGCTTGTGTAAAGCTGGGTGAGCTGCAGGTAGGAGGGAAACACCTTTCCACTAACAGCAGGGCATCCCAAAGATTAATGCCAATAATAGGTGTGAAGTGATGGCCACAAAATGAGCTTGGGTGTTCTTGTATCCTGCTGCTTGTAGAGTTAACTGGGGATGGGGTTATATATATGTATTTTTTAAAAAAAGAAAAGCAAATTAAAGTAGGTTTGTATTTTCTTTAAAGAAAACCCAAACCCACAAATTAAAGTAAGTGCATAGAAGAGGAGAGAGAAAAGCATGCAAGGGGATTTTTGGAAAGCCTGGCCTTGTCCTGGTGACCACCATAAAGTTTATCCATGGAGTGGGCTCTGTTAGTAGCAGTGACATCAATAATGCTATCAGCACAGCTCTGTTCATTCTGATAATTAATGTTGATGCATCAGTCACTTGTGGCTTATTAAAATCACAAGTTATTTATAATCTTTTATCACACCAGAAGGTCATTTTAGAAGGAATCCTGTGTTCTGCATTCTAAAAAAACAACCCAAAACCCCATTAATTATGGAATTTGATTTTTATTGTTGCTTTGGTAGGAAATGTCTAAGTATTGCTGTAAACATGCTTTTATGTTGTAATGGGAGTTTGTGGTTTCCCTTGTGCAAAGGCTTTTCCAGTGCATCGTATTGACTTGGGAAGCACGTGTTGTTTCTCTAAGCTTAGCTCTGACTTTGTTAATAGTAGTCAGTGTTCAAAGTAATTGGTTTGTAGGGAATTGTGTCATCAGCCTTTCTGTTTGTGTCACAGTTCCTGTGGTCTGAGGCACCTACCTCGAATTAACTGGAAATGCTTTTCATACTGAGGTTCTGGGGAAAGTTTGCTGATAAAAATGATTCTCTAAAATTCAACAACACAAGCAATAATAATTTGGGGTTTTGTTGCTCTTTAAAATATGTGCTTTAGAAGAAGAGCAAAATATGTGCTTTAGAAGTATAGGCAAAATATTTATTTTTTAAGCAGCTTTTAGTCAAAATGGGAATTTTTGAGGTCAGTTTTATGTGTTTACTGCACTTGGGCTCTCCTGCCGTCTCCTGCAGGAATCTCTTGACTCCTTGTACAGCTCTCCAGTGAGGGCATCCCTGGGTCATGCTTTAAAATTGCCATGTGGAAAATAGAAAGTAAACCCCGAGCTATTTGTAAGTGAAAGCCTTAAATAGCTCTAACCCTGTGATTTCAAGGTATTTAGTGCTCTAATACTGGCAACTGAAAGCTCTGCATTTCTGATTGGCTTTATTAAATCCCTGCTCCTCCTCGGTGCAGGGGGTGGGCTGTTAAATACCCTGAGTGGATAGACAGAAATAAGACTTCAGCAGTGGTAATCACTTCCCCATCTTGGTTAGGAAACTGAAGAATTAAGAATTCATGTAATTGCTACTAGAAAACATCTGCTATGAAAACTCTTTTGTTCTACAGCTGCTTCACATGCAAATCTTCCAGAATGTGGTAACTAAATAGCTTAAGGGTGGTTCTTTCTTCATTTTCCCTTCGTCTTTTTACTTTTTTCCCCTCTTAACAAGTGAGGAATGTGCAGCTGCCTTGATGTGCAGCTTCCAAAGGTCCCCTCAGCACAGGGAGGCACAAAGAAACCTCAAGCTGGAGGACACAGACCATCCTACCTGCTCATCAAATGTACAGCAGAAAGGAGCCTGCTGGAGCTAGACTTCAGAGGTGGCCCAAGAAATGCAGTCAGATTATCCCAAAGTGGGATGTTTTAAGGAATTCAAAACTCTGGACAGAAGTTCTCTTACTGTGCTAGTTAAGATACTTACTGAAAACCTATATTGCAACAATTAATAACACCTCTACTCTAGCTGAAGACTTCTACTCATATTTTAGGCAGCTGAGGGAGTGTTTTTCTTGGCACAGAGAAAATAATGATCTAGCCATGGCTTCAATGAGGACCGGTGGGATTCGGGGATATTTGATACTTTCTCTTCAAAAAACACACTTTGCACTGAAATGTTATCTTGATTTTACATGTGTGTGCTGCTTGCAGATATAGATACATATGCATATATTAAGCAAAACATTGCTTGGAGATCTATGTGTATATCTATATAACTCACTGTCCTGTTGAGTTTCATATCAGACTAGTGATTTCTCTGCTGCAGTACATCCTGTAGCAATTCAGTGGGTTTAGGAATAAAAAACCTAAAGACAGGTTGTAAAAGCCTAGTTTGGGTGTTTTTGTGTAACAGGTCTTGTGCAAGTTTGACTTAGGAGATTTTGAAGACAATCATCCACATGACTCATGTTAGATGACAGAAACAACCTTTCTGATCACATCTAGATTATCCATTTCCACCACAGCTAATAATAGAGAAAGTAATTCATGAATCATTTGCATATGAATCACACAAAGGATGTGCCTTACTACTCAAGTATGTAATTTGTGATTTATTGCTGATGGACAACAGTACTGTGGAAATGGAGTGGAAATGGAGATCTGTTTTTATTCAGATCAGTGTCCCATGGCCTTCTAAACCTGGTATCTGGTACTGCTGGGGGTTTCCTTGTCTCCTGAACAGTCTGTCGGGCTCGTTTGCTTATCTGAGCCTGCCTGTCCAGTTCTTCCCAGACACATCCAGCTCCCCCTGCCATGACAAACACTTTCTCTTACCCTTTGCTCGTGCAGAAGGTGCCTGTGGTTGTAGCTACTGAATTGCACTCCAACTTTCTGGCAAGTGAAGTCTTAGCAAACTCGTGGAAATGGGAGCGCTGCAAATCCAAGGCCATCGGCCCACCACCATCAAGCAGCCTTATCACTGAGGGTTGTACCTCATGGTGGCTCTGTGTGGCTCAAACAAGTTGGGCTGGAGGACTGGAAGTTAATCCCCTTTTTGTCTCCTACTCCTCTAACAAGCTGGATATAGCCAAGGGATTAGGGAGATCTTTGCAAAGGAAATAGATAGAGGTTTGAATCCCATCCGCCTGGAAATAGACTCAAGCTCTCTCACATCCTGGCTGGGCACACTAAGGATTTAGTAATTCTTCCAAAGAAGAATGAGTCCTCCATGCCTGCTGTGAAAGGGTATATTTAGGGAATCTTCAAAAAGAAATTTCTGTGGTTGGAGAAAATGTGTTTCTGGCTGTTGGGTAGGGAAGTGCTGCTGGGCTCATCCTCTCATGGCAGTGGGATTTGCATGTACCCTGAACTGGGGACAGATGACTCTGAAGGGAACCTTTGATCTTGGAAGGTGCTTACTGGTACATTTTGGTGGTTCCCTCTCAGGGTAGTCAAATTCTCCCCAGGCTATGCAAAGAGGGTTGGGAATGTTTCTATGGAAGCAGGGTGTGGAAGATGAGTTTTGGAAGAGGAACTCCTCCTGAAATGTATTTTATCTTTTTAGTTTTACCCTTCCAGCCATACAGCACAGTTTTAACGATGTGCTGTTATACCACTTCTACTGCAATAAACTGTTTTTTTACCATAAATACACTTTATAAAGTTGATGTGAAGTTCTTGCCTTTTGCATTAATTCACTGTAAAACACAACTGCTAATTTTTCCCTTCTTGCCTTCATCTCCATGCAGTTGATATTTGTCCAGTGACTGATAGCCCGAGTGACACGCAACAGGCACAGCTGACAAAAGCAACGTTGCTGTTGAAACTCCAACAAAATATGGGTATGTTCCTTCCCAGATGTTTGCTATCGCCCTCCAGAACCTGCAGTGGGCCCTTTCAGGACTGTAAACTCCCACAGCATCCTAAGTGTCAGCTCAGGAATTCAGGGAACACCACCAGCCTCAGAACTCTCCTTTCTGTGGTGCTGCCTTGTTCCCTTCTCAGAGATGTGTCTGCACTTAGTACAGCTCTCTGTGCCGTGGGTCTGCTTGTATTAAAATAGTTCCACTTTAGTCAGCAAAGCAGTAACTTCTGGTTTCTATTAATTATTAGAAATAGAATATGGTAACTGGAAGATTAAACAGTAAATATGTGTTTGCTTTGAATGTAAAAACATTTTCCCTTAAATAATTTCTGACGTGTTTTGGGGTTTTCTGTGTGTCTCCTCAGTTGCATCAGTAATGAGCATGCTAAGAAAAGTAGTTTTTGGGGTAGCTCTTTGTTTCTCCTTGTGCTCATTCCCCCGACCCACCCCCCCCCCCTCCCTGCCTGCTGCTGCCTGTGCTTCCCTTCCCTCACAGCCTGTGTTCCCTCTGGATTTAGGGCTGGTTGTGCTTCCCTTCCCCCACTGCCTGTGTTCCCTCTGGATTTGGGGCTGGTTGTGCTTCCCTCACTTGTCTGTGTTCCCTCTGGATTTAGGGCTGGTTGTGCTGCCCTTCCCTCACTGCCTGTGTTCCCTCTGGATTTAGGGCTGGTCGTGGCAGCTGCTGTCGCAGTCTTGGCATCGATCTTCTCCTTCAACTACTTCAGTGATTGATCTCCAGTGATTAAACTTCAGCCACCACAGCTCCTAGGAAGTGTTGGCTGCTCACAAGATGGAAACAGCTGGGGTTAATATATTAGTAATTAAGAATTGTTGCCTAAATCTCACCAGGTAGATGTGCAATATAAACTGTAATGGTAGGTTCAGTTACCTTGTGTCATCATGCACTTCCTAGATCAAGTAGAATTGTGCACTTACAGAATCAAGTAGAGGGTGAATCAGGTTTACAAGAAAGTAACCCTGTCACTCTGTATAAATGAATTGTAATACTATTTTCTAGAGAGATCCTTTAAACAAATATAGAACTTTCATTTTCTCCCTCCTGGCTCCTGTAATGCAAAATGCTGCTCCTGGTGTTTCTCAGGGTATTGGTAAAACCTGCATAATGACCTGGTATGACAATTCCTGCTTTAAGGGTTCCTTTGCTACGAGGAATCTTATTTTATTACAGTTAATTGGAGGAAAATTAGTTTTAGTGAAGCCAGCATTTTACTATATGCATTGTTTTAGATAATACTGGCTAACTAGCATAAAATGCATATGAATAGTTTCCAGAAGTTTCAAGACTAGACCAAGGCAGCCTGTAAATAGCTTGGTTCAGGACTGGAGAACTCAGAAATCAATGGAATGCATAGCATTGCTGAGCTGTGTGTATGCTGCTGCCTTTTATTCAGTGCCTCCTGATGAGGATTTCCTTGTCCAGCTCCAATACAATCATTGTTAGCTCAGAATTTTAACTATTTCAGCAACAGTTACACCTAGGCAGGTCTTGTGGGTTATCTTGTAGATACAGGCAAGTTGTCAAAATTATTGCTAATCAGGATTTTTAGGCTATAAACAGAGAGCTTTCCATGATGAGAAAGTCTCCTGGGGATGTTGGCCAGTTATGTGTTTACTTGATGTGAGGAAGGTGGAAGAATGAATTCTAGTAAGGTTATTAAAGATAACTTGTATATGAATTGTGATGTTTACTTGGACCTGAACTACAACAGAAAAGAATTAAAGGCATTTTAATACCAGTGCAAATTTCTTTTTTTGTTTGAAGGCAGTGGAACACAAAGAAATAAATAAACCTTTTGATTCTAAAGCATAATTTAGTATGTACTGGGATACCTTTATTAAAGGCAACTCTGAGAAAGGTGTCTTGACTGTTGTTGCCTCACCTGTGTATTCTGTTTTTACATGTTTGGACCAAACAGCTGCTTTTAGTATTGTAAGTATATTTTGAAACAGTGTTGACCTCCTGTGCCCAGCGTTGCTCAACTGGGGCCTCCTGGAGCAAGGTGAGTGTTGTACTGGAGGCACTGGGTTCAGCTGCTGTGGGTTTTATAATTGCATTTTATTCTGTGCCAGTGAGGGGAATCAATAGGCAGGAATCAGGAGGTGGGATGACATCCAGGGGAGGCTGAGGGTTATCCAGAAAATGGGAGTAATTTTGCAACATGCTTCAGAATATGGTTGGTTTAAAAATTGCTCTGCTACAGCCTGTTAGAGGGAGGAGCAGGGGTGTAATTAGGAGAAAGGAGCTGTCTTTTGTAACTTTTTTTTTTTTGAAGAGGATGTGCTTTTGGAGGAAAAATACAAACTGTTTATTCTTTAGTTGCCTGTAACACAAAAGTCAGCCACAGAAGTGAGGTACAGCATCTCAGACAACAGAGAAGAAAATGGTCCTGAAACACTCTTCCTATAATTGTTCTTGTTTAGTACTTGTGGTGTCAAAAATAGAGCTTGTTGGGATGTATTATTCCATGGATCCCCTTGCAAAGAAATCTGTTTTTCTTCCCCTCTGCAAGCTTATGCAGTGCTTAGTAAACGATACTTTTCTTTGTGGTGATGGTCAATTTAATCCTTCAGTTTGTAAGTAAGTAGGTATCAAGGATCTGTGGAAGTCTGATTTTCCAGTTTGGGCTCTGGTGGAGATTTCAGGTGTGATGGAGGAGACTGTTGAAGTACCATATATGCAATACGAAATTAATCAACCCTGTCAAAGAAAAAATGAGTAATTTGATTTGTACCTACAGATTGAGCCTTCCAGTCATCCTGGTGTGAGGAAATAGTGGATGTAGAAGAAAGCAGGTTCTCACTTGTCTAAGAATCACAGGACTAACCAAGAGGGGATTTCATTGTCCCATCCTCTCTTGTACCATTTTGTGCCATCGATAGCATAAGAAAATGAGGGCTTTAGGATAAATTTGAATGTGTGTGTAAGAGAAAAGGAAAACAACCTTTAAAAAATCTACTTCTGACTACTGCATAACTCTAGCTCAGGTTTGATTGTAGGTTTATCCTTTTCCTGTCTGTATAATACTCTGAAGCTTTCAGTCTGTGAAAACTCCTTTGTGACTGACACTGAGCTTTATTAACTCATGTCCATGATTGCAGATATATATTTATTTTAATATGTAAGAGTCCAGGGGAATGGTTTCAACTTCCACATCTGAAAATCAGGCTCTTCTCAGTATAGTTCTAAGATTTATGATATGAAATAGTTTTACAGAATCATTGTTTTCTTGCCATGGGGTTTTAAAATGTAGTTTTAAAAACCTCAGTGGTCTTGGTCACTGAGATTTATAATTCCTCACATCTGAGGGCAGCATTTGGCATGGTAAGTTGTGACAGGTTGTGATGGTGTGTGACCCCAGCTGGCACCTAAGGACCACACGAGGCTTGTTCACCTCCCGGGGCGAGGGGCAGAAGGGTTGGAACAAAGATAAAACTCTTGGGTTGCAATAAGGACAGTTTAATAATTGAAATATAGTACAATATAGTAATAGCAGTAGTAATAATAATAATGAAAAGGTAGATAACAAAAGAGAGAGGGGAGTACAAGCCAGACAGATGAATGACCCCAGTGCAGTCCCTCACCACCCACCCACTGGTGCCCAGCCCGTCCCCCAGCAGCCATCGGCCCTCCCAGCCAGCTGCCCCCGTTCACATCCCCTGGTGTGGAATGTCCCTCTGCCCAGGGGGATCAGCTGTCCTGGCCATGCTCCATCCCAGCTTCTGGTGCAGCTCCTCACTGGCAGAGCCTGGGACACTGCAAAGTCCTTGGCTGGGGACCTCTGCTCAGCAACAACTGAAACATCGGTGTGTTATCAAAATGATTCCATACTGAATTCAAAACACAGCCCTGTCTGGGCTGCTGGGAGGAAAAATAACTAGCCCAGCTGACAGCAGGACACTGGAATCTACCAGAGGCTTTGCTCTCAGTCTGGGCAGCAGTGACACCAGTGATAATTTGTTCCCCCCTTCTGCTCCATCAGAATATTTGGGGACACTCAGGGTCTCTGAGTCCAAAGGAAGAGTAACCACAGCCCAGAGTAGCAGGAAGGCTGTTCCCTTGTGCTTGTTGAAGCATTTAGAGTTAGCTACTCAAAAACCTTTGCACAGTAGTAAATCTTTGAGTCAAGTTTTGCTTTTTTTTTTTTAAGGTGTTGGGTTTTTTTCCTGCAGAAACTGATAACTGCTGTGATCAGAGTTTTACTTGCAACTTCATTAGTCATGAGCTTCTATTGACACTTGGTGCCACATGTGTGTTTGCTTTTTGTTTTTTAAATTACAGGTTGAAGAAAATCCTGCTTAAGTATGCTTAATCTGTCTCTTAAAATGGAATGTCAACTTATTTCTTACAGTAGCTGTAGGTGCAGCTTCTGTGGTGCTACTGTTGGGGTTTTGTGCTTTCAGCCTTGTTCTCAAGGAAATGAAGCTTATGTGATGAGGCTGCTGATGTACAGCCTGATGGCTTTTAAACCAAGTTGGATAAAGAGGGAAAGTTCTCGAGGAAGTTAAGTTCTCACAACTTTTCTTGGTGTGTAGAGGATAGAAATTTTTCATGTCTCTTCCTTAAAATACATCATTAACAAAATGCAAGAGAAGTATTGTCCTGCTATTCAGGTAACTGGTTACTTTTGTGATGGACAAAAGATAATTCAGTGTTTTCTACCTAAACTCCTATAAGATCATTGGATTTTCATGCTGTTGGGTGTATCTGCAAATATTCTGAAGAGACAAATGAAATGTTAGGATGAAAGTGAATTTACCTGAGGGGTCAACTTCACACTTCAGGAAGGGGAAAAAGCTTTATTCCTTCTACCTGGAGTTGCATCAGAAAGGCTTGTGACAGTCTCTCACTCAGCAGTTTACAGCATGGAAATCATGACATTTTGGGAACAGGCTATTTGAATTCTTGGTGTAATAAAGTAATGAATTGTTTTACAGGTTAGAGAAGATTGTACCAGAGATGATTAATAAGGTGTACATGAGGTGAGGTTTCTAGAGCTCTATTAAAATAGTCATCCATGGCAAAACAATGTTAAAAGTAGAAATTCAGTAGCATTTTGACAGTTTCTAAAAAAAGAACAAAGAAAAGATAAATAGTCTTCAACATTTTGATCATCTCAAATGTTATCAGCAAAACTGTGCTGTTCAGATCTTTAGTAAGATACAGATACTTCCATTCTCAAATTCAGCCTTTAGCTTTGGCAGTGTGCAGAAGTCACTGAAGTGTTTCTAATGTTTTGTTGTGTTGTATCAGGTGGAGAGAGAGGAATGTTTATAGTGAATTTATCCCATGTCTTCCTCTCAGACAGATTGTTAAATTGTAGTTCTCAGCAGCTTCCCTTTATCAAAACTTGAAACTTTTTTAGTAAATGTCTAATGGGTGCTTATTAATATTTCACATGTCTTTAAGGCTAAGGTTATGTACTACCAATATATTTCACACTTCCAATGGCAGCTTTTGGGAGCTGATAAGCTTTATTCAGTTATTACATAAGCACAACATACTTTTCCAGAACTGACAGATATTTTAAATACTGCTGCTCAGCATAGGGTGCTCCAATGAACTGGAGCCAGCTGATGCTGTGTCTGTGTCAGCTGTTTGGGTGAAAAACATACAGGAGCACTGAGCTAACTTCTCTCTTTGCATCAGTATTGAATATTAAATGTGGAATAAAATAATGATGTAGACACTTGAGCCATTTAGGAATGCAAGGACTTTGGGCTACTTGTCTGTTCTTAAAACTGCCTGTTCCTGGCAAAGTTGGTGGAAGTGAATCAGGAGTCAGGACTTGCTGTAACTTCAGAGCACACAGATGGCTTTATGCGTGCACAGAGGGATGGACCAGTCCTGTCCTCACTGAGATGAAGGACTGGTGCTTTGTGGAGACAGGCATGGGCCCTCAAATTTTAATTTGTTTTTCCTGTATTTCTTAAATAACACTGCTGTTCTTCCTATTCTTGTGACTGGCATAGAAATATGTACAGGACTGCCAGCTCTATGTGTTTTAAGTAGAATCCACATACTAACAGTTAAATAATTTTTATGTCTTTGTTATGTTACAAGTAAATCAGCCAAGACCACCTTCTCTAAGTGGGATGAGTGTTACTGACATTGATTTACAGCTGACTGAAGAGGAGAGGGAGGCAGTGAGGACTATGGCTCTAATTATTCAACATCTGGCTCATCCGTGCCATTCCCCAGCACCCGAAGCTCCCTCTCAGGTAGCAGCCCATACTCATTTAGGAAAGCCTCCACATCTACAGCAAAAAACTCCTCATTGAACTGTTCAGAAACACTGATGAAATTGCTCAGCAGCTCCCCGGCCTTGTAGACCAGTAGGGAGGGGAGCACCTCGCTGGAGAAGCGATCCCCGGCGCCCGTGCTGGAGGCCTTGATCTTGCAGAACTTGACGGTGGGGTACTCGGCCGCCAGGCAGGCCAGGCTGCTGTTGAGGGCCTCGCAGCCCTTGACGCCGTCCTCATAAATGTGCACGATGACCGTGGTGGTTTTGTGCTCCTTCTCCACGGCCTCCAGGAACTGTTCCCCGTTCTGCAGCTCGCACACGAAGCCGAACTTGGGCCCGAAGCTGAGCCGCTGGTGCATGTCCTGCATGCAGCGCTTGCGGTACTCCTGTAAGCAGCTTTCGTCCTCCTGCGAGGCGTGGATCAACTCGTACTCCTGCATGCTCATCTGTGAATAGCCAGGGAGTGCTGTCAGTCACTGGGAGCCCCTTGCAGCTGGAACAGGGGCAGACCCACCCGTTGTCTAGAGAACCCCGAAAGCTGAGCCAGAAGCACCATCACTCCCTACAGTGATTTTGGGAGGTCTCGTCAAGAGACAGGTGAAGATCCTGTCTCAACACTTGCCTGTCAACGTGCTGGTACTGAAAGCAGTGGCCACATTTGGCAAAAATTTATGGATCTCTCAGTCAGTGGAAATTTTCCCTGTAGTGGGGCAGGTTTAATTCCTGTGTTGTTGGGGATTTGGTTCCCCCTGTTTCAGAATTAGTAAATGGTCATGAGTGATGTTCAGGCTCAGAGCACTATCCTGACTAATAGGTTCTTAAACATGTTAAAAATTTTCTGTAGCCTTAACCAAGGATAGAGCATTGTGGCAGGGAAGGGAGGAAGAAAGATCAAGCTGTGCTGTACAGGATAGATGTGAAATACACTGCTTGTTTTACTGAAGTTACCCTTTGCTTGAGAGCAGACTGGATAAAGAGAATCACAGAACCATTAATTAAGGTTGGAAAAGCCCTCCAAGATCATTAAGTCCAACCATTAACTCAGCACTGCCAAACCACCTCTAACTCATGTCGCTAAACACCAAATCCCTATTTTTTTTGGATGCTTTCAGGGATGGTGACTCCATCAATGCTCTGGACAGCCTATTCCAGCATTTGGCCATCCTTATGGGGAAGAAATTTTCCTGATATCCAATCTAAGCCTCCCCTGGAACAACTCGAGGCCATTTCCTGTCATCCTGTCCCTGTTCCTTGGGAGCAGAGCCCAAGCCCTGGATGCCCCCTCCTCTCAGGGAGTTGTGCAGAGCCAGAAGGTCCCCTCTGAGCCTCCTTTTCTCCAGTCTAAGCCCCCCAGCTCCCTCAGCCACTCCTGGGGCTCCAGCTCCTTCCCCAGCTCCGTTGTTTTGCACATGTGTTCTGTCTGCATTGTGGGAGTTCTGCAAAGTTACACAGAAACTGAGTGGAAAATTCAAGATTTTCTACCTTGTAACAGGCATGTTTTATATAGAGCCAAAATGAATTCCTTTTGCTTTTCCTACCTTACGGCAGAATCTCTCTCTGGTGTCTTTATCATCTCTGCTGAAAGATCTGTGGGGTGAAGACATTTGTCTAAGCATTTCTTTCTTGCTCGGGGGTAAGGAGTCTCCATCTTCACTCTCTAATTTGAACTTCCTCCAGTCGTTGATCACACCTTTGGGCCCTAAGAGAGATGAAATTGGGTGAGAAAGTGGCTGCAACAAGAGGTTTCTTGAGAAGTTTCTTTGCTGGTTTGTCCTTCTGTGCCTCAGTTTTTGTGTCCCTCCTCCTCCCAAAGCACTCTCCAGGAGTGCTGAGAACCAAAGCTTGGGGATCAATGTATCCCAAAAAGAAAGAAAGAGGGGTTTTGTAGCCTGGATCACTTTGGTGATCTGGTTCCCATCAGGAGCCTTTTGAAGGATTTTGGTGAGCTACATGATCAGTTAACATGGATGAGGATGTTGAAACCTGTTAGAACTGCCATGTTGGCCAAAGGTGGTGTTTGGTAGACAAATATTTGATTTCTTTATAAGCAGGGTATTTAAATATTAATTTACATATTTAATAAAATCTAAATGTTAAATGTGCAAAAGGACTCAGAGTAAAACTAAGCATGCAGGACAATTGAGATTATTTTTAAAACCCCCAAACAATACATGTTGCCCTGGAAAAGTAACCCATAAGGTAAATGATAATTCTGATTGTAATGCAGATCTTGGTCTTTGGAGCTGCTTGATTAAACTGCTTAAATTTTGAAACTGGGAAAAAAATTAATTTCAAAATTCCAGTGCTGTTTTTCAAAATGAAAAATTTTAATCTGTGTCTTAGGTTTGAAAGCAAAAATAAAGAATACTTTGGTGTTTTCAGAAATGAAGTTTCCTATGGAAAATTTTCACAAGGAAGATGTGATGAAAATGAGATATGGTGCGTATATATATATGTTTTGTTTTTTGGTTTTTTTTTTTTTTTTCATAGAATGGTTTAGGTTGGAAGGGACCTTTAAGCTCATCTTGTTCCATCCCCTACCATGGGCAGGGACACCTTCCACTAGCTCTGTTGGTCAGAGCCACATCTAACCTGTGTATATATCACAATCTTGGCCAACACCAGCAAGGCTGGTTGGGAAAGAACCCCAGAGTTTTTACAAGAGCTGCATTTATTATACCTCCAAGGAAAAGAAGCCCTTGGAGCACAGAGAGGGAATGACTGGCGTCCTGTTACCTGTCAGTGGGGTGGAGTAGATGATCCCTGGCTGTAGAGCTGAACACAATGTCAGCACTCATAAAAATCCTAGTGATTGAGCACTGGATTAAAAAGAATGATGGTTTTGAGCGAGGCCTCTTTTAAAGCTTCTAAATGCTGTGTTTGCCATCAGGGGAATTTTTAGCTCAGTGTTCCTTCTGTAAAGAAGGAAAAAATCATTTTGCCTTTCTAGTGAAATGCTATCACCTAATTCTAGCATGGGAGTGTGGGTTTTGTTGCTCTATCGTTGTCTTCTCTACTCCCCTGAGAACAAAGTGAAGCAATAAACCACAGGAGTGAGGCAATAAACCAACAGGAGCCATGTTGGGCCATGGCTCTTGGTGGCTTTGTCAAGTGTCCCCTGCATTTGGCCTTTGCTTCAGGTTTGAGAAGGAGCAGCACAACATTTGGTGTTACCTGCCCTCCATGGGGGCTGCCACTTGCAAATACCTTCTCATTGCCTTTGGAACCTGTGTTTTTGGGCAAGAGGTTTGACCAATCCACTGGAACTACTGGAATCCTGGGCTTCCCCAGTGAACATGGACAGTTTCACTTATTTTTAGGAAAAAAACCCAGTTAGTTTCCTTGCCTGTGTGTGTTGCCTGTCCTTCAAAGTCATCTTCCAAGCTGGTGTTGGCGTTTTCTTCCATTTCAGTGGCTGGAGTAGGAGATGCTGCAAGTCCCAAAGGGAGAACAGTTAATAACAGGATAGCAATGGGTTAAGCTTACAGCAGGTACAGCACAAGGTGTAATTTCCTGCAGCTGGTGGAGATCAAAATACACATGGTAATAATGGAGCTTGTCATTGACCCACAGAAAGCAATTGGGATTTATGTCAGTCTCCTTAAAAAGGTGTCTGGCCAGATTCTCAGGTGAAGGTTCCTTCATTATGGTGTTCCTTCCCAGTCACTGGAGAATTTTGGGGATGTGGTCATAGGAAATAGTGGGTGTAAAACTTCCTGCAATTGAAATGGGTACCAAGTATTTTCTTTCTTTTCTTTCTTTTGTTCTTTCCTTCTTTTCCCTCTTGGAATTGGGAACCTATTAATTTTCCAAGTGCTGTGAGTATTTATTTTTAAGGTTTGCCTGGACTGCTCATTTCACACACAGAAAATGGAGCCAAATATTTGAACCTGTTGGGCAAGAGACCTCTGAACATCCTGGAGCTGACTGGGCCATGTTTGTTGCAAAACAGCAAACTGATGGTGGTTATAAATCAAAATCACTTTCTTGTTCCACCCTTTCTATAAACCAGGCAACCCAAGGAGCCAGGTGACACTCTCAGGGCACTGTGATTCACCAACACCCTTTTTGTTTCTAGAGTAGAGCCACAAAAAAAATTGAGTGCTCCCACCAAGGAGGTGATCCCAGCTGGGTGGTGCCAGACCACTACAGAGCAGCCAGAAGTCTTAACACAGGTGGTTCCAGTGTTCCCATTAAGTCTAGACTTGTTTCATCTGTTCAGGTGCTAAGTTAAGCTTTGTTTGCCTTCGCAGTAGCAAAGATGGTCTCATGTCATGACTGCCTTGTTTAAAGGCTGCTGGAGTGTTAGACTGGAGTGATAAATAGTGGTGTGTGCACAGGAGGGAATGTGCCTTCATTTTTCCACAGCAGTATCAAGGGATAATGTGGACTAAGAGCTGAGTAGGACACAAGGTACCCGATTCTTGTGTGTATTAGGACTAAAGCTGATAAGCAGATGTGCAAATACATTGTTCCATGCATGTACCTGTGGCAATTAATCAAAACTTGTGGGAAACATTGCAAGTGAGTTTGCAAGAAAAGTAGGTAATGAGTTAAGCTTTATTAGTGTAAATTCTGTAGGTTGCTCTATAGATAGGTTGTCGTTGCTGCATAGATCCTGATTACAGGATTAATTGCTATTCCTGCAATTCTGAAATAGAAATCTGAAGCTAATCCCTTCTCACTGGTCAAAACTAAGAATCCTTGCCATGTCAGGGATGAGCAGATATATATGCTGGGTCAAAGCCCTAAGTCATTCCCTTGGCTTACATGTGTACCTACAATAAGACAATTCTGTCTGCTTCTGCTGCAGATTTTCTTTGTTCTGGGGCCAACAAGAGGGTTTGATTCTCTGTGTGCTTTGCAGTTTCAGAGCTTTGAGCCCTGAAAAGCACTAAAAGCATAAGAAACTCAAGCCCTCAGCTGCAGGCTCAAACCAGAAAACTTGACTGTGCTTTTGGTGAAACACCTCTCTTCCTGTAGGTGGGAATGGATTGCTTAACAAATGAAAAGTCTCTGTAAAATTTATGTTACTGATCTATTGTTCCCCATAAATCTATGAAGATTAGATGAATCATAACAGCATAAAGGCTGTGTTTCACCATTCTTCTGCAGTGTGGCAGGAGGCAACATCCCTGACCATGCACAGGCTGGGAGGATGACCATGGACTGGGAGTGGGAACTCCTAAAGCTTAATCCTGTCCCTGTGACTGAATCGGGCTGTGAGCTGGGAGCCAGGCATGCAAACTGTTCTCCTTTGAGCTTAGCAAGGCTATAACTCCTTGTCATTCTTATCTCTGCCCTGGGAGAACGGGGCTGGCTGAGCCAGGTGTTTCCCAACCAGGCAGCTGAGGACAAGGCACGTGGACAGGGTGGTCCGTGGGAGGGTGTTCCAGGCTGAGCTGGCTCTCCTCGAGGAAAGCGCAGCGGAAGCTCTTGCGTGTTGTGTGTGGGCAAAGCCAGGCAGTCACCTCGGCAGGGAACTCTCCCACATCCTCATCAAGGGTTGAGGTGGAGCTGTTGTGTGGCTGGTTGGAGTTTTTTTTGGGTGGTGAGGAGGTGTTCTTTTATGTGTCAGGCAACCAGCATTTTCCGAAGTTGAAAATGAGCTTCCCAATAAATGGGGAAGTGTGGGTGCTGCCAGCTGTGGAGGTTGTTGTTATGCAAGCAGCTCTGTGAGGAAATGTCCGTGTTAAGGCTGAGTCAGCACTGCAGAGGGTGTCACAGAGTAGGTCAGGATGGCCCATCATGAGTGTCTCAGGTGAGAAGGTACCACCTGCTTGCCTCTACAGGTGTGCTGAGACGTGGTGTGCCCAGCATGGGGATGGCTGGAACCCTCCTCTGCATCACATGGCAGCTCTTGCAAGAGCAGCAACCCCTTAGAGAGGCTCATGTGGGTGCAAGTGGGTCATAATTTGTTGACTGATAGTGTTGTCTTTTAGAAATTCCTTTAAGGTCACCTGACTGAGGTCATCACCTTCAACCTGAGTTGGCCTGAGAGCATTGTTAGGCCTGGGACTCAGAGGCAGCAATTCACTGCATGAGCATGGCTGGATTCAGCAGGGAGGGAGAATGGCCATCCCAACCTACTCTTACAGATTCCTTACTGCTCTACAGCTGATTATTTTCTTGTTTTTAATCATGTAAATCATGCAGTCTCTCAATCCCAATACATAACTGGCTCAGGGTGGGAACAGAGAGTCCCCTGAGAGGCTGCTGTGTCACACAGCACGAAGATATGCAGTGATGGTGACATGATGATTAATGTCATCACTGGAGTTAGTTATGTGTCCTAGTTCCAAGGAAGCACCCACAGACCTTCCAGCCCATCTGTTGTCATTGGTACCGATCCCAAGCTTCCCCTTTGTACCATTCTGACATTCCAGATGAACAGCCATCTCTGGGGAGGGGGGAAATTGCTAATTTAGAAGATCTTTTGTATTTTCATTAGCTTTTCTCATTGGTTTTGGTTACTGAAAGTGGCTCCTGAAAAGTTCAAATGGGGGTAACAGCTTCTCCTTATCAGGTCTGTGGGTCATCAATGCACTAGGCCCTATTTTGTCATGCGTGTGGCAGCTATACATATGTATTTTAAGAGATGGATCGTTCTATAAATCCTTTACTTTCCTGTTTTTCTGTCAGATTTTCAGAGTGAAGAAAGAAAAGATGACAATTTCTTCATGGAGAATATTTTCATGTCCAAAACAACTTCTTCATCAAGAAAAAAACCCAAATGTATAAGCCTGATGCTGCCACTTAATTTCTATGAGCTTTGGATCTGTTACAGATCAGAAGCAGAATTCCTGTTATTGCTGACTCCTCTGGTGTCATTAAACTGGACAGACCAGCCTTACTTCAGGGTAGAAATAACTATTTAATGAAGTGGTTCCTTTTCATCCAATATGGAAGAAGGTTTTCTGCTTAGTAACAAAACACAGAATCATGGAATGGCTTGAGACAGAAGGGACCTTAAAGCCCATCCAGTGCCACCTCCTGCCATGGGCAGGAACACCTTCCACTAGCTCAGGCTGCTCCTAGCCCTGTCCAACCTGGACTTGGACACTTCCAGGGATGGGGCATAATTTTATGCCTTTGGCCTTCACAGAGATGTTTCTGTTTACCCAAAATTACAACCACTATTTTCTTTTGCTCATATTGAACTTCTGAAGTAGCTCAGGAAGAAAGCACCATAGCTCTGTACTGTAATGTAACCTTGTTTAATCCTTGTAAAAAATTGGAGCTGTAAATACAAAAATAGTGTCTTGTAGTTATGAGTTACACTTACAGAAGAGAAGGAAACTTAAAAAAAAAATCCCTAAACAAACTGTAAAAGGCAAGATGCATTCTGCAAAGGACAAAGACAATAAATAAAACTTGCTTTCCATTATAAGAGGTTTTGCTGCTAGTCCAGTAAGTAAACATAAGGAATATTTTTCTTAAAATGCAAACTTGTTACAGGCACAAATTTGCTGCTTTCCATCAGTGCAAATCCTGCTGAAAATGCTGTTTGTGTCTGGGTTTAGGTAAGTGGATCAGCAGCAGGCTGCAAATCCTCAGTGGCTGGTGGGACACTGCTGGTGAACTGGGATGTGTGACACTTTGGGGACCCTTGGGAGGGAAGAGTGAGAACTGAAGGGTGTTTGGCAGTGAGATGTGGTTGCATGTCTCTGTGGAGCTCCGTGTGGGTGGGTGCTCAGCTGGGATGTGCTCCAAGTGTTCCCCCGGCTCTTGCCTCTTGGGAAGAGTGTTTGAACTTGAGCAGCACTTCTCTCTCCCAAGGGCTAATTTGAATCTTGCTTCTCTGCCCATTTTCCCTGGTTCCCATTTGCAGAATTCCCTCCCTCATTGCTCTTGTCCCCTCTCTCAAGTGGTATTTAATGGTCACCTGGTGCATGGGCAGCTTCTGAAGCAAGCAGGACAAGAGAAGGAGCAGTCATGGATTTAAATGTTCAGGTTCCTGAAATTTGGGGGAATTGGGTAAAATAACATGGAACTGGAAAGGGCATCATTCCCCCTGCCTGGATCCATTCCACTCGGGAGGGCCTGCAGCAGGGGCAGGTTTCCAGAGTCCTTGGCCGTGGATGTGCTGAGGTTCGCAGGGGGCATTTGCAGCATTACGCAATCAAGATCAGTGCCGAGGCTGGAGCGCCAGCCCTTTTCCCAAGGCCATACAGCACCTTCCATAATCTGCTGCCGGCCCCATGCCAGAGAGCTGCAAACATGGAGCACCTGCAGCTGCCCTTGCATCATGGGCAATCAGATCCCTTACAGGAAAGTGGCTAAAGACAGGCTTAAGAGCCAACCTGCTTTGTCTGCTTGTGTCACCCCAAGGTACAAAGACAGGCTGATTGTGTGGCAAAATGGAAACATCCTGGGCTCACCTCAAGGCAAAAATGTGGTGTATCATGGAGTGATCGGGTCACCGTGGCTGGGAAAAAACATAATTTCAAAACACTGGGCCAGGACTTGATTTGCTAGAGAAGAGGTCATTTGATGGGAATAAAGCATAAAGCAGGCTGGGCTGACGCAGGGAGCTGCCAGCTCTGCTGCATGTCACTGGGACTGATGAGAGGGTTATAGGATTGGATTATTCCCTCTATCCGCTTTAGCAGAGCTATGCTGTTCTTTATTTGTGAGGTGGAAACATTTTAAATAGATGAGTCCAATGTTTCATTTACCCTTAAGGCTTTGCCAATTAGGAAATTCCTTATGTGACTACCCCCGGCTTCAGCGTTGTGTTGGGCTGCAAGATCATAGGATTAGATAAATATCCCTTTCTCTTCCTCTTTATTTAGTCTTTCAAAATTTGGCCTATAATTATGCACCACAAATTATTCATCTTTTCAGGACTGCACATTTATTTCTGGATATCACTCTGAAACAGGAAATTAGCTCAATCCTTCACAGTAATCAGTGACAGGACAAGAAGGAATGGCTTCAAACTGCCAGAGACTAGCTTTAGATTAGATACTGGGGAGAAATTGTTCCCTGTGAGGGTAGGGAGGCCCTGGCACAGGGTGCCCAGAGAAGCTGGGGCTGCCCCTGGATCCCTGGCAGTGTCCAAGGTCAGGTTGGATGGGGCTTGGAGCAACCTGGGCTAGTGGAAGGTGTCCCTGCCCATGGCAGGGGGTAGCTTTAAGGTCCCTTCTATTCCAAGACATTCCATGATTCTGTGGTTCTTTGATTCACTTCTATCAGAGTACCAGGGTTTTGTCTGGAAAGGTAGAATGCAGATATTTTAAAACAGGACTTGATTTATTTTTTGAGGAAAAATAATAGTTGCCATCAGTATGGCAATAGTGTTAATATTGCCAGAAGTTGCCATGTCAAATTTCAATTAGCATTACCCAAAAATTTTATTTGGAAAAGCTTAATTTTGTTTATGAAGTGGTGAATATCTTTTGAAACTTGGGATTCAAATTTTTAGGCATGTTGTGTATTTGTTGGAGCAGCTCGTTCATGGTTACAATTGTGATGAATTAATCCTTTTTTAAAATTATTCTGCCAGGAAACCTATTATTGATTTATCTTCTTTTTAAATAAACTTGGCTGTGTCAAGCAGGGTGGAAGAGGAGGGAAGAGAGGCTGGATACTGAGAAAATGTCCATTTGAAGTGAGAGGGAGCAGCCAACATTTTCAAATGCCGATTATTTAAGGGCACGAACCTCAATCCATGTTTAACCTCAATGCCTGGCCTGATTTGTCAAATGGATTGGACAGTTCACCATGGTCCTCTGGGAGTCTGGGCAGAGTTTTCAGATGATGCTTAAGTGTGTGTTTCTTTCTGAACTCCACGTTCACGTTTGCTAAAGTCACCACGTCCTTCAGAGCCTTGGTTGGAGTTTATTGCTGTATTTAGCAAAGTCATGATGGATGGCAGAAGCCCAGGGCAGAGACTGTGCATATTTTTTTTCCAAACTGAACAGATGTTTGCAACATGTATAATCCCCATAATTTGTCAAAAATCTCTTGTGTCAGAGCTGTAACTCTGGCAGTGACTGGAGACAGGTGCTTGGAGAGGATGATGGCTGGTATTTTATGGAAAGGGGAAGGAAATTGAGTTTGTTGTGGGATTAATTAGAGGTCTAGAAGTAGTTACCATCTGAGGACCTTGATTAAATCTTACTGCTCCTTTCCATCAAAAACGAGCAGGTGCCTGTGGGGCAGGGCCGAGAGGAATCAACACTTGTGAAGCTGGAAGAGCATCCACTGTCTCTTTTGGGATGGGTTTGGCCAAGAATGCCTCTCAAGGCTCTGGACATGCAAAAAAAAAGCTCACAAAACCCACTTAAAAATAGTTTTGGAATTATAACATTTAATTCTGGTGGGGGGTTTTTTTCTGGCTTTTTTTTTTCTCCTTAGCTGGTTGATGTTAATTTCAAATGTATACTTGTAACTATAAATCAGTAGGGATATTGGCTTTTACTTTTTCCATTTCTACACTTTGTTCATATCTACCATCATTTGGAAAAAGCAGGCTTGACTTAGCCAACAGGCTTCCTCTAAAGCAGGGTCTAAACAGTCATTATCTCAAACTTGAGAGCTAAACGATTTAAAAAAAATAAATTCTTCACAACAGCTTTCATTTTCATGTACTCTTCATTCCTGGCTTTCTCTGAGCATTAACATCCATCCTCTGAGATGTGTGAGGATCTTGTTTCCTGCTTTCCCCTCATTAAAAATTTAGATTATCTTGTAATTCTGACCCTCTCTCACTGAATTAGTGCCCTTCTCTGCAGCTGGGCCTCCTCTTTCCAGAGAAGGTCTGTGTGAAGGGAGAAGAGTGAACCATCCACTGCTTTGGGCACTGGGCAAATACCCTCAACCAGGGGTATTTATTTACATTGTGGCAGTTTAAATAGATTCACACATCTTGTGGTGCTGCTTCAGGTGTAAAGTAAGTCACAGCAGACCAAGACCTTTCTATGGCAGGGAAAGGGACAGGTGACCTTGGGTGGTCAGGCACTGGTGGAGTCCCCAACCCTGCAGGGATTCAACAGTGGTGGCCCCTGTTTGCAGCACCTGGGGACATGTTTTGGCTTTGGCAATGTTGGGTAAATGGTTGGATTCAATGATCTTGGAGATCTTTCCCAGCCTAAATTCTCTAATTCAGCTTGTGCTTTCAAGAATTTCTTGTGTTTTCCAGCCTGCTGCCTTGGAAATCTTCCTGTAGGATGGGCAGAGCCAAGCAGTGACTTGTGACTGCCAGGTGCTTTCTCTTCCTCCATTCCCTTTTATATTCTTCTGCTAAAGTGTCCTGAGTGCATCTCAGTGTCTTAAAAGAGCTGATAGATTAATTTCCTTATTTCTCTTAAATGGGACGATCTAGAGGCAAAAGTGGTCATTCTGTATTTGTTAAAGGCAGCAGAGAGACTGTCAGGAGGGCACTGCCAGTCTGGAGTTGGGTTCAGTATATCCAAAAGCACACGTCCTGCTGGATATGGTTTTGGTTTTGGGTTGGGTTGTTGGTTTTTTTTCCACTTGACCACTTACCAAGAGATGGACTTAGCGTGTAATTGATTAAATGATGTGGCCCAGATCCTGCTCTGACCAGCTGCTCCTTTGCTTGCAAGATCAGAAATAACCTTGTCTCTGCTGAATAGTCCTGACATCCCTGTGGCAACTATGATTGCATGAAGCCAGTGATAATAGGAATGTATTCCTCTTATTACCTTTATTAATCAGAAGATGAAAGCCAAAGCAGACAGGATTGTGTGGCCACTGAAAACTCTGGAGTGTTTACATCAGGTCTGTACCTTCCCCTTATCCCAGAATCACACACTGGTTGGGGTTAGAAGGGGCCTGGAGATCATCCAGTCCAGCCCCCTGCTAGAGCAGATGGATCTCATCTAGGTGGGTTTGAATACCTCCAGAGGAGGAGACTGCACAGTCTCTCTGGGCAGCCTGTTTCAGTGCTCAGTCACCCTCACAGAAAAGTTTATCCCTTTCCTGCAGAGAGTATGGTATCTCTTTCATACCATTCATGTCATTCCAGAGGCTTCAGGTTTTCCTTTGGATCCTGTGATTGACTTGTAATTATAAAAGGTGAGTTTTCATTAGCTAATTTGTAAATATCTTTACATGTGGTTTGTAAAACTGCACAAAATTTGAATTATTTTATTTCCTTTTCAGACCCAAGCAAGGCAAACTGGGGTTGCAGTTATGCAGCAGCTGAGGCATGTACACAAGTTTCTCCGAGCATGTAAATAAATGTCATGATTTGAAGCATGGACTGATGGCTTAAAACACATGTTCCCTCTCCTTCTTCAAAAACACAGCTCAGATAAACAGCAGAGCAAATCCTTTCCCAGAGACTTGCTTTTATTTATGTAGAAACAGGATCACCAATACTGGGCCAGTTTCTCAGTGCACAGTTGGTTGTTTCTGAGACTTCTTCACAGGGACTGTCATGGCTCTATCCTAAAATTAATTCCAAATATTTTAGCCTTCCCTGTGCCCATGCTATAATTGTATCACCCCCGAGAAGCCATCTGACTGTTCTTGGAGGCTTCTGACATTCACTGAGTACAAGAGCATCAGCAGCAAAGCTTGTAACAAGCAGGAGGAGAGACCAGGAGCTTGTTGCAGAGGAAAGGAAGGAAAAGGAAAAATAAAGGGAACAAAAAGACCTTGCTGTAAACCCCTCTGACTCATTTCATCCACTTCATGTGTGCACAGCAGCACCCCAATGCCAATTTACCCCTCCCAGGGATGGGATTTGGAGCTGAGCCCAGGGGCAGCGTTCCGATCGCCTGCGTGCTGGGAACAGGCTCCTACCAAACCCAAGGAATGACAGAATCACTGATACTGCGGCTCTGGGTGAGGCAAAGCACCCCAATTCCTTGGGTTCCTGTGGCAACATTGAGGGTAAATGGAAAATATGCTCAAAATAGGTGCCTGAACACAATGTTCCTGTGCTGTGGGATTTAGGTACTTTGTGCAGCAGCCTAGAGCAGCCCCGGCTCTGCTGCCACTGGGGCTGAAGTGATAAGCCAGGCCCTTCTGTTTGCAGCAGGTGGCCACAGGATTAGCAGGAGTCAGGACAAGAGATGCTGGAGGTGTTCTGAGGGCAAGTTCTCTTCTCCCTGCACATTTGTTTGTGGAGCAGGGTGTGATGTTTGGTTAAGCCCAAGCCTGACTCCAGCTGGTGAAGACTGTGGCAGATGTGGGAAGTGGATGGAGGTGCAGCCCTAGCAGTGTGCTGTGCTTGTGAGAGGAATTCCATGAGCATTAGAAGTAATGAAATCTGATCCTTTTTCTAGGATTCGTTTTCTAATGATTTTGGCACCCAAAGGCTTTTTGCTGTGGCTTCAGCCCTAAATGGGGCTCTATTGGTGGATTCTCCAGTGCTAAAGATGTGGATGCAAGTGAGAGAATTCCCTCTCCCTCTGGGAGAATCAGACTCAGATACAAACCCAGAGACTGTCATACATAGGAGAAAACCCATGCTATTTCAGATTGCCATGATGTCAGAGATTTGGATTAATTTATAAATGACTGTTGCAGTATTAGCTGTCCCAATGGAACAGCTCAAATATGAATCAGTTTGTAAAAGCTATATTTATTGATGTGTTCCAACAAGGTCTCTTAAAAAAAAAATCAAATCACAAATCATTTAACTATTTAACAGCACCAGATTAGGCTGTATGGCAGCAAATCTGTATTAATCCCTTTCTTTAAACCATTGTAGGAGAGTCTTGGGTGATGCATCAATATGCATACTGAACAGAAGGGTATAATCAAATTTTAAAGTCCTAAAATGACAATTTCTCTGTTTTAAATTAACAGCCTCTTTCTTAAATTAATTAAGTTGTGGAATCATAGAATGGCTTGGGTTGGAAGGGATGTTAAAGGTCATCATGTTCCAACCCCCTGGCATGGGCAGGGATACTTTCCACTGGTCCCCTAAGGCAGATGTGGATAAATACATCCTGGTGTGTGGTTTGCCATGGGCTGTGGGTTACTGAAATTGCTGACACAGTGGCCTGAAACCCTTTTTGGATGAGCTACGGAACTTGATTTGTCTTGAGAGGATGCAGGCATGGATAACAGGGACCAAAATTCGCTCTCCTTGGCAGAGATGGTCCCTGGAAGTGAAGAGCTGGAGGTGGCTGTGGTGTGGGTGCTGAGGAAGCTCCCAGGGTCTGAAGGCACAATGTTTAGATCTCAGAACATCCATGCCTGGCTCGTTTCCTCCTCTGGCAGAGCCTGACTTCTCCTAACTCTTTCTGAGCACTCACTTCATCCTGTTTGGCTTCAGGCTTAGCCAGGCTATTTTTAGCTAGGCCGTATTTCCAAATGTGTCTCTTGCCTGTGACCAAATATGGAGTGTCACAAAATAAACCTGGGCACATCCAGCGTGGAAGGGGACAAAGGTGAGCAGTTGGCAGGTGCTGCTTCCTGGGACCTCAGCACAGAATTGAGGTCTCCCCATGACTGCTTGTGCAGGGCCCACTTCTGAACTGGTGGCCAACAGTGACCCTGGACCTGGATTTAACTTAGAGTTGCTGAGCAGGTGGTTCATCATTGCATGCTTGCAGAGAGGTGAGGTCCAAGGATTTATCTCATCCCTTCCTTTGAAACACCCTCCATCTGCTTTAAGGCCTTCCTTATGGGATCGCTGTACTGTTACTGCTTTAAGCCTGGACAGCATCCCTGCTCCCATGAGGAATGGGAATGGGTGGTTATCCTTGGATTCTGCTGCAGGCAGATGTTTCCATGGGATTCCAGCAATTTGGAAGGACAAGAATCAGCACCCCAATTGTTTTATTCGAAACTTTGTGCCAAATTGCCAGGCTTTTATTATAACATGTTTTCATCTCAAATTACCGTAAAGTCTTTAATTCCATGCAAAGCAGCTCTGTAAGATATTGCACAAATGGAATAATTCAAGAATATTTTAATTATGTCACATTATGAATGATTTACATTGCTAAAATGGCAAGGATATGCAAATAGAAATGAATGTCATTTCCAGATGCCATTTGAATGCATTCCTTTAATGTTTTCAAAACAAAGAGATTGATTTTGTGGAAGATCAGTTCTCTCCGCAGGAATCACTGCTCCTGCCATCCCTTCCCCTGCTAGAATGCAGGGAGAAAAACTATATGGCATTTGCTCACTGCAATTTCCTGCATTTTTCTTATTTGTTTGATCTCGGTCTGATAGATTGGAAAGGGCTCCAGGTCATCAAAAAAGAGTTTCTTGTTTTGGCAGGCAAATATGTGAAGCTATTTTTCAGGCTCATCATTATTCCTCTGTGTGTTGTTGCGTCCATTTTCCATATCTGTCCATAACAAAAATGCCAATGAAAAATGGAAATGTTTCATTTTAGGTTAAAAAGAAAAAGAGAAGAGTTATTACAAGAGGTGACATGAATTCACCAAGCCTTTCACTTGAAGTTGGAAGGGGTGTGTTTTTTTGTTCTGGTTTGGTTTTTGTTCTTTTACTCAGGAAGTGCAAATCCCATAATTTTGGCCAACTCTGCTCATACCTGGTGTTGGGGTAGACCTCATTTCTCACTTCCACTTTGTTTTCTTCTACTCATAGTCTTTTGATGTCCTCATTCCAGTAAGCAGCAGAATAGGAATTTCTCTGGACTGGGATGCTGACTGTGGAGATGCTCTACAGCTTTGCCTGGAATTCCATAGGCATTGAGCATTAAAGGAAGGAGCTGTGGGATGCATTCTGCTCAGTACAATAACATATCGGTTTATAGCGTGTTCCAGCTTACGTTTAAATCCGTGAGAGGTTTCTCTGCATTTGGGCTGAGGCTGTGCTCCCTCAAGCAGTTCAGAATTAAGGGTGTAATTCAGTCTCACTGTGGCTGGCCGTGTGCCCTCGAGTGAGCCTCTTATGGAGTTTAAGATGGGATAGTGCTGAAAGCTGGTTACCAGACTTTCCAGCTGAGTTCCCCATGTCCTTTGGCCACCTCATACATAGAAAATCTTGGAGGCAAGCTGATTTTCTTTCCTCTCTTTGCTCACCAATGCCTAAGTGGGCAGTAAAGTCTCTGGAGGGTTTTCTGTCCATAGGTGCCTTGTGGAGTTATTAATCTGGTGTCATATAACTGGCTATGTGAAAGAAGACAATAGGTCTAAAAGACGGGGTGGGAAGCTAAGGATGATGTGGATTTTTCCTAAGTTCTTGCAGTTCTACATTAAAGACTCTTCTGAAGATGCAGAGCTGGTGCAGAGTGAGAGTAACAACCTCCCAGAGCTGCAGGTAGTTACCCCACTGAGCTGCCTAATCCCTGGAATCCAGCACAATATTTATAGAGAATTATTTCTTCACTGATTGCATTGGTCAGGCTCTGGTTTTTGCTTTGGAGAGCTGTTAAGGGGGCAGGGAATGCCGTTTAGTGCTGTGATTCACCCAGGAAAAACCTTTGCAGTTGAGCTGAGGGTATGACCAGATGGCACCATGAGTATTTTGAAGGTGGGAAATACCTGTAGGGTTTTTGAACTTTGTAAACGAGGAATATGGGAAGCCTTGTGATAGTTTTGAGACGCACTGCTGCTAGAGAGGAATTCCTCTTATCACTGGAAACCAGCAGTTGCACATCCTGGTGTATAATAATCATCTTTAACTATGTTATTTGCTCTCAAGCTGTATTATTTTGGTGATTATCTGTCATGCCCTAATGCATTTCCCATCTTTTAGCTGTGCTGTAATTATAATTGCTAGGATTAGTCTTTAATATTTATAACAAAGATCAGCTTAAAATCCCATTCTGAAACAGGATGAAGCACTTCCATATAATTCTAGCAATCCGGTACAGATCAGCTGCAGAAGAATGGGTTAGGTTGAAATTATTCCCTCCTGTCAAAAAGATGTCAAATTCTTGCAGGAAACCTGTAAAGCCATTGATTGTGCAGGTGAAACTGTTTGTGTGAAGGGGTGGAAGCAAGAATCCAAGGTGTAATTTTGCCCCAATGTTTCTTGACCCCTCAGACCCATCCTAGTCACAACATGCTCATCATCTGGGGATCTCAGCTTCCAAAGCAATCTCTCAGGGACAAAAAAATGGAGTTTTTCCTCCATCTTTTTATGTAACACATCATTTATATCTTTAGTTACATACCTGCCACCTGCCTAAAACTAGTGCTGTCATAGCAGTTACAGAGGGAATTGTCTTGTCCATGGCACATTTGGGTTATTATTCTTTCACACCAATATTTGTGCTCACCAAAACATTCTCTTGCAGGAAAACAATTCTTGCAAAACCAAGGTGAGCTTAGATGCCTGGATAAGAAGGATTCATTCTAAAGTTAGCATTTAGAGTTACTTGGAGGCTCCAAAATGGGCCCAGACATGAAAATTTTCTGGAGATTAACACAGAGATTTCAGCCCTTCACTCACCCTTCCCCAGAGCACACAACTCCATCCCAGCACAGGCAGAAGAAATGGTGTTTTTATATCTCTTGCAGATCCTTATATATAGGTTAGTATTCAAAGGTAGGTTACAAAAGAGTAGAAATCCCATTTTTGAATCAAATCAATGCCAAAATCAAATAGAGAGAGACAGGATTCCATGAAAGGAATAGAAAAGCCCTGTTAAATTAGATATAGGTGTCACTTCCAATAGTCTGGGCACATATTATCAGCAGATCCAGTGTCTGATTTCTAATGTATTTCCATTTCCCCCAAATGACCCCAGCTGGAGTGAAGCACCACTCACTGCCCATGCATTCATTTAAAGCACAAATAATGACAGCTCTGGCAGCTCATTGTGCTCAGCTTAATGAAAGCAGCCTGCCAAATTCACAGCTGGGAACCTGGCAGTAGCTGTTATGTCACCAGCCCCATTTCAACCTGATGCTGCCAAAGGTGAGGCTCTTCTGAGAGACCCCATCACTTATTTGAACTTTTCATACACCACTAATACATCTTCAAAACACCACATTCCCCCCCCCCCAAATCAAACTTGAAAGGCAAGGTTTGTACACACAAATGACTGTACCTCAGAGGCTCAGTCCCTCAGCTCTGCTGTTCCCAGGTGCTGATGAATGTCCTTGGAGTTTCCAGGAGAGGAGCTGGATTACAACTGACCACAGCAAGACCTGGCCCCTGATTTACATCCCTCTGGAATGATGACCCTTGCAGAAATAGCTTAGGACAGGTAATAGGATTATCAGGAGAGAATTAGAAAATTCTCTTCATTAGTTTGAGCCAATGAAGCTGCAGACTGGAGAGAGGTTTAAAGGATTTGGTGCATATATATAATTGGGCAGGGAGAAAAACAGCTGAGCCCCAAGAGCCACCACAGATGGCACCTTGCTATTGCAGAGCCAGGTGTATTAAAAATGCTGGATATGTACAGATAGATTATAGGAACAGTGTAAGAACCCATTACTGGATGCAGGAAAGCTTCCCTTACAACCCTGATGGCCTTTTCAGTATTTCTGAGCTGTGGTGGGATTCTAGTTTATAAAAAGGATAAAAGTATTCAAAGAAATTATGCTAATATTCAAATAAATCACCCAGTCATACCCAGTTACTCAGTAAGCACTGACAGTGCAAATGAAAAAAAGGGGGAGGGAGAATTTTGTTCTGTAGAAGGCTATAAATGTCTTATGTGGCATCAAGGAACATTAAATTCTAAGCAGTTTTAAATGGAAGGCTTGCATTTAAACACCTGCAGCTGTGGCTGTGACATGAAGTTGGATGCTCTGCAATGAAGAATATCACAGAATCCCAGAATGGTTTGGGCTGCAAGGGACATTACAGCCCATCCAGTGCTACTCCTTGCCATGGGCAGGAACACCTTCCACTAGCCCAGGTGGCTACAAGCTCCATCCAGCCTGGCCCTGGATGCTTCCAGGGATCCAGGGACAGCCACAGTTTCTCTCTAGGCACCCTATGCCAGGGCCTCCCCACCCTCACAGGGAACAATCTCCTCCTAACTTTTAATCTAAATCTCTCATCTTTTAATTTAAAGACATTCCCCATGTCCTATCACCCCTTGTTTAACCAAAGTCAGCAAACTTGAACCAGTTAAAAAAAACTTATATAGAGAACATCCTTCACAGGTGCAATGTTGAGGGTTATTGCCCCATGTGAATGTTGTGCAAGAGTTGCAGGGTACCCAGAGGTCTTGGAATTGTGTCTCCGGAGGGGTTGCTGGAGTGGCTGTCTGGTGGCTTAAGTTATCCAAGATTTTGTTCCTGGTAACACTGAAAGCTCTCCAGAGGTCTGAGTCCCTGTTAATACCAGCCTTCATTAAGCCTCATTTTCCTGATGTCAGAAAGGCTGGCATAAGGAAAGCCCCTCGTCCCAGTGGAGAAGGATCAGGTTAGGGGACATTTTCACAATTGGATGTTATCAGGTCCATAGGAGATAGGGTGCCCAGGAGGGCTGAGAGGGCTGGCCCATGTCAGTCAGGGCCACCGTCCTTGTTTGGGCCCTGGAGAGGCACATCTGTGCCCAGTCAGGGGGTCCCCAGTATAGGACTGGTGTGGGCTGGACTCACTGGAGTGACTCCAAGGAAGGGCCACAGGGATGATCGAGGGATTGGAGCATCTGTTGTGTGAGGAGAGATGGAAAGAGCTGAGCATGCTCAGCTTGGAGAGTAGAGGGCTCAAGGGAATCTCATCCATGTCAGTGGATATCCAAGGGGTGGGTATGAGGAAAAGAGAGAGGCTCTGGGCAGTGGTGCCCAGGGACAGGACAAGAGGCAGCAGGCACAGACTGAAACACACAAATTCCTGCGAACAGAAGAAAATGCTTTTTTACCATGAAGCTGGCAAAGGAGGAATTAGGGAGCCTCGGTCCTTGGAGTTTCTCAAACCCAGATGATGAGTCCTGGGCAGCCTGGTCTAACTGGCCCTGCTTGAGCAGGGGCTTGGATGGGAGCCATCTCCAAGCATCATGCCCCAGTAAAAAAAAAAAAAAAGCATAATTTTGAGAAGTTAAAATGGCAACAGTTCCTTTTAAAAAGAGACATTTCAGTTCAGTGACATCTTTTCCCCAACTTCCAGCATTTATGTAGAATGTTATGTACAGTTATTCTTTGCTTGTTTGCCTGGTTTTGTTCCCTGTTTGACCCAGTGGAAGGTGTCTCGGTCCAAGGTAGGGGGTGGAATGAGATGAGCTTTAAGTTCCTGTTGGGGTTTTGGGAGTTCTCCTTCTGATTTCTTTTTTCTCTTGAGGAATTTTTCCCATATATGTTGCTGGGGTGGTAAATTGCTGGGTGCTTGGAAGAAACAAAAGACCTGGCCACAGAGGGGAGTGGTCCTGTTGTTGTGGGAGAATTCTCTCAACAAGTATTATACCATGAGAGGGGTAGAAATGAAATATGGAACGATGCTGGGTAGATGTTCAGAGATGTTTATTTCTCCCAGCCACACGGCATTGCCCTTCCTGGTGATCTCCCCAGTCACGGGACCCCCTGGCACTTTTCCCCAGCCTGGGAATCCCCACCAACCACTCTGGACACAGCATCTGGGCACCCATGAGCAGGGAGCAGGGTCACACCCTGTTCATCCAGGGTCCCCTCCCCCAGGACCTCCTGGCAGGGAGGTATCTCCACATCTCACCCTTTTGTTTTTACTAAAAGTGATTTGAAACTTAACATGGGAAACAACTGGATCAACATAGGAAGACAAGAACAATTTCAAAAGAAAACAAGCTATTTTCCCCAGCTCCCAAATGTCCAAATAGATTTTTCTCTGGAGCATATTAGGTCTGGTGGAAGGGAGACAAGGACTCTCTGAGCATCTTCCATGGGGAAACTGAGGCAGGAAAGGATTTCTTCCATTTGTATCTGTTGGAATTCTTAACAGTTAATTTGTTCCCTCACTCTTATTTATTCCCCCCCCTTGGTATTGGAGAGTAATTGTGGGGAAAGGGAATTACATAGGGAAGCCATGGGGTGAAAAATGGATTAGGGATGAATTGGGGATGGGATGAATTTAGGAAAGGGTTCATATTGGGTAGAGGGTAAAAGGGGAAATTAGGAGTAGGAAAGGGAGGTAGCTGATATGGATATGGTTTACAATTCTGCGCATACCAACTGCCTTTGACTGGAACACCCTTAGGCCCTGTCACGTGGGCTGCCTCTGGGCCTTTTCTTCCTTGCACGATGTCAAATTCTACAATTTTTCCGTCTCCCAAGCTTGGAATATATTTCTTGGGGTTATTTGTCATTATGGCAGTTTGATGCACAAAAACATCTTCATTCGTGTCCCATCTGGTTATAAATCCATAATGGTTCTTTACATTACACCATTTCACAGTCCCTAAAACCTTGGTTGTGATAACTTTTCCCTTTTTCCGCATTGTTGATGTTTGCTATCTGTCTGTGTTTTTGCTTTCACTTTGGCTTTTGCTCGCCCTCACGCTGGGGCTGCCGCTGCTGCTGGCCCCCTTTGCTGCAGGGACTTCTCGGGGCAGCCCTCGGAGCCCACAGGCCGGGCCGTGCCCTGCACACCGTGGCTGCCGGCTCTTCCCCCGCTGGCCACAGCTGTGCTTCGGCCGGGGCCCCCACGGCGGCTCCTCTGTGCCCAGCAATCGGCCCCGTCCCGGCTCTGGGCTCGGCGCGGTTCAGGTCCGGCTCGGGGCGGCACTCCGCGGGGTCCGGCGTCGCCATGGAAACTGCCGCCATGGCCGCCGCTGGCCATCGCTTGCGGGCCATTTTCAGGGTGCCGTGTGGCGCGGGGCGGCTGTTCCCGCTCTGCTGCGCCGCTTTTCACACACAGCCCTTTTCGGAAGCTATTGGCACTAATTGTCCTTCACTATTCACCGTGAGGATGCCTCGGAGAGCTCTAGGTATGTCCTCCCACGCACACCGCAGGGCTGGGCCATGACCACGGGGCTCGCACTGGTGCGCTGCTCCCACCGTGCCTGGTTTTGCTGCCAACACTGCAGCCTGCACTGGTTCCCAGTTCCTGGCTGCCCACGGGGGTTGCCCCTCTGCTGCACGCGACCCACGGCACCCACAGCTCCTGCCGTGCCCGTCCCTCCTTCGCGGTCGAGCAGCGGGGGCTCTGAGCTAGGGATGAATTCCGCGGTAAGGTGTGGGCTCCCGAGAGTGCTGGGCACATCTGCCTGCACGGGCTCAGCCATGTGATGGCTGTCACCTTCTGCCATAGAGGTCACAGGACCATGCACATGCTTCTCAAGAGCTTCATGTTCTAATTGAGCCATCCAAAAATCTGGGGTGTCCATCAAAGGGGAATTAATGTCAGAAAACAAGTCTCGGGAAACGTGACGGAAACTTTTAAAAGGCCAGTCAAAGAACTGTCCGTTTTGCTGTGCTGGGATTTCCTTTTCTTTTTGTGGCTTCAAGAGCCCCATTTCCCAGGATTCCTCCATAGTCCAGAAAGTTCAGCCAAACCAAGACAAGAAGAAAATTCAGAGTTTACTCACAATTCAGTGTTGCTGTATTCCTGGCCTTCAGAAATTGTCATCAGGGGTCGAATGCCCGCATTCTTCTACCATTTGTTGTTGACGGGGAATTATCTCAATAAGAGGGGATTATACTGCAAGACGTGTAGAAATGAAATATGGCACGATATTGGGTAGATGTTCAGAGATGTTTATTTCTCCCAGCCACATGGCATTGGGCCTGCTGGTGATCTCTTGAGTCAGGGGACCCCCTTGCACTTTTTCCCAGCCCAGGAATCCCCACCAACCAATCTGAACACAGCATCCAGGCAGGGAGCAGGGTCAAACCCTGTTCATCCAGGGTCCCCTTCTCCTCCCCGGCAGGGAGGTACCTCCACAGGGTCCAATGGACTACTCTTTTTCACCTGGGCTTGTGGGCTGTTTCTGTCTCCACATTCAGTGGAGAGAGAGGCTGCCATCATTGTGGAGGGAGTTCATCAGCACTGCAGGCTTCAGTTTTTGGCTGCCTTTTTTCTACTGTGGGTGGAGCCTGCTCACTGGAGCAGCTATTGCAGCAGGACCCTAATATCCCACCTTACTAAAAGAGGGACCTGTTCACCATCTGCTCAGGTGCCCAGGGAGAAAACTTGAGATTCCAAAGCCCACCTTTCCCTGCCCTGCTGGGAGCCAGGCTGTGGCTGTCGTTGCTTCGAGCCTTTGAGCCTTCACACGCCCTGCCTGCTGAGACCCCCCCGGGGTTCCTGCTGCAGCTCCGGAGTTCTATACATCTTGTCTGCCACCCTGGATTTGTGCTCGTTCCTGCTGCTCCAGCCTGCTGTCCCTGAGGGTCGGGCCGGACACCGGGATCAGCTGCCCAGGGAGTTTGTGAAGCTTTTCTTCCATCCCTTCCCTGGATCCCGACCTCGCTCCAGAGCGCCCTCTGCAGCTGCAGAGGAACCATTGCATGCCCTGCTCACCAGGAGCTGCCAGCGCCCCTGCCGGCTGTGACTGGAACTGCACTGAAGGGGAAAGTGCCTGACAGTCGAGAAGGCTGGCACTGGGTTTGTGCCTCTGTTTGCTGTTACTGCCATAGTTATTGTTGTTAGTTTGCCTGTTTATACATATATATATATACATAAAGAACTGCTATTCCTATTCCTCATATCGTTGCGTGAAAGCCCCTTAATTTCAGAATTATAATGATTTGGAGGGAAGGGGGGTTGCATTTTTCATAGCCTCCCTTGGCAGACACCTGTCTTTTCAAACCAAGACAGTTCCCTTCCAACCCAACACACTCTGGGATTTCAGGACTCTGTGCTAAACCTGCCCTGAGTTATTTCCTACCTGACATGCATGAGCTGCCAGAGATTCCAGGTTCTTCATTCCTTTCACTTCCTTATGGACTATCTAAATGTCTTTTAAGAGATTGTAAATTTTTAATGGAAGATCTCATTAAAATGAGAAGCTCACTTAGCTCTCTTTCAAAGGGCAAACCAAGAAATTTCATTCCCTGTGAAAATGCATAAAACCAGAGCATTGTGTAGGCAGAATTCAGTTTAGCAGTAAAGTAGCTGATGGAGATTTTCTAGGGCCCCACAGGAGGACACACACAGAGGAAAGGGGACAGGCAGGGAATTCGTAAATATAAACTTGTTAACTTCCAGTTCTTTGAAGATTTAAGCTGGCATTCCATTGGAGACTGCTTTGTATTTGAGCAGGATATTGACTATCATTGTTTCTAAATGTTGAACCTTCTGCTTTTGTCTATTTTGTCAATTTTTGCAACTTTAGACTGTGAGATGTTCTCTTATTTTAGTGTAAGGCCTGGATGTGTTTTAACTCCACCACCCTCTAGGTTCTCCCTGCTGCAAGTCACAGGAGCACAAAAATCCGTTAAAAATTTCCAGGGTGCCTGTGGAGGAAACCTTTTAAATTAACATGGCCAAAAAAGCTTTGTCAGGCCTAAAAGTAACATTTTGAAATGATTTAGTCTTCTGCAACTGGTAATCTTTCCTAATTTTTTAGGTTTTTCCTGTTTTTCTCTCTCTCTCTTTTATTATTATCATTATTATTATTATTATTAATTTTCTTTCCTCCTTGCTTCTGATGAGATATCACTTCTATAACCTTGGGTTAAAACATGTGCTTAATGTTTTTAATTTAGATTACATTTTCTCTGCTAGCAACTGCGCTGTACATGCCACAGTTTCAGACAAAATATCTGTCTAAAAAATTGATTACTAGTGTTATTTTGTGATAGTTTTATATCTAATGATGAAGAATTTGCACTTGCAAGAATATCTACAAAATTACAGTTGTTCATCACTGGCTCAAAAAGCCCCTTTTTTGCAAAAAGATGGATTAAATCTTGATGTGGAAACTGATCCTAAACCAATTAGGAGAACTCTATTTGTTTGCATCCTTGTCACTAAGTTAAGGAAGATTAAAATGCAGAGCAGGAAGAGGAGCAATGTGTTTCCCACGCCCCATTTGTAATGGAGCTGCAGCATCTTGCCCTGTTGCAGGTCTGAGGCAAAACAAGACTTTAAATTGTGGCCCATTTGGTTTCTTTTCCACTGATGAGGTCGGAGCAGCCTCCTGCTGTCAGGGAGAGGCTGGTCCCACCTCCCCACTGCCCTTCTGTATTTGTGCAGTTTCTGTCATAAGCCTTGGTTTTGCTCCCGCTGTGGCCCAGTGGCCGTCACCCAGGATGATGGCTCCGTGCCTGCTGGCAGTGTCCTGCCTTTGAAGAGGGCTGAGGAGAAGCCATATTCCCAACTGGCCATCCCCTGGCATGGGACTTGTGCTGCTTCACCCTGGCTGCCCACCCTGTGTGCCCCGAGCCTGGGCAGCCCTGGCAGGGCTGGGCTCAGATGTTGGTGTGCAGTGGGGATGTCCACGTCCCCTCATGGGCTCTGGGGTGAGCCACAGGGGTTCTGCCTCTGGCACTCTGGCACTGGAGGGTTCCTTTTGGGAGTCATTCCCTTGGTTTTAGGAGGGCTTTGTACATTGAGTTGAGATTTTTGCCATCAAAATCTGTTCCAGCGAGCTTCTGGAGCCCATCATTGCATCCAGAGGGATGATCCTTATCCATATCCTGCTTCAGCATGACTTCGTCTTCCAGAGAGGTTCACCAAGGTTTTTGATTTTCCTTTCTTTCTTTAACATTTGGCCTTTCTTCAGGCGTTTATTTTTCACCATTCCGTGTTGCCTGAAGAGGTCGGTGTTTGCCTAGGAAAGCAGAGTCGGGTGCCTGGAGCGCCGCAGTCTCTGTCCTTACATCCTCTTTGCTTCAGAGGTGCTTCCCCCACTTCCCTGGGATAAAAACATTACCTTCATCTCTTCTGAGCTTCTAAAGACGTAAATGAGACGGAAGGTGCTGGTGTGTATATTGGTACATCATTAGGCTTTGCTATCTTTAGCAGATTTTAGAAGATCAAACATGGTATTTAAAAAAACTCCCAAGAACTTGACATTTTGTAAAATATTTGTACATCTTAAAGAGGAGTAGAGGATAATTCAGAGTGAGAACAGTGTCTGTAGTTATCATCTTACATATATTTTATGCAGTCGTTTGCTGGCTGAGCACATGAAACGTTGTCAGTGATGTGCTTGTGGAACAAAGTGCTCTCTCTTTATCCTGACACTCACCCCTTGTGATTTATCAGGGGTAGTAACAGCATGAGAGCAGTTACACCAACTGGCTGCCTGAGATTATGGAAGATATTTGGGGAAATAAAGTCTGTGGAGTGGTTTTGAGTGAGGAAAATATAAAAGCTGTCACTCAATAACCAGGTTGTGTTTTGCAAGGACTGTCTTCTCCTCAAATGTTCTTTACATGAACCACAGGTAATGTTCCTAAACACATTTTAAAATGTTATTTTTAATTAGTTTCTGTGTGCTTTCATATGGAAAGTGAAGTGAGAATTAATAGTATTTTAATTAATAGCTCTGTGTGTTCTTGTAATTAAATTGTCCTAATCCCTCTTTGAAGAGTGACAAAAATCAAACTAATTGATTTAATTGGATGGTACCTGAGACTCCATTCATTGGAAAGTTTCTATGGAGGATAGGTTATCAATGAAATCATGGTGAAAAGTGTGGTGCACCCAGTGCTCTCAAAAATGTATTTGTGGAAGTCTTCAGCTAAAAGTGCCTATACATAATTTCTAATATTCATTTTCCCTCCTTAAAGGTGTAGTCTCCTCCTAAAGCATCTTGGCGGTGGGTGAGAGATTCTGAGTGTTGAAACCCTGTTTGCACCCAGATGTGTTCCCTCTAACTTTTTATTAAAATAATTTCCCAATCGTACTTTCTTAAACATCCTTTTTATTTTTATTTTTAATTTTTAATTGAGGGCATAGGACAGCATGATGTATGACTTTCTCAATTTACATCTAGGCAAATGAAGATTGCTCTTTTTCATATTTTCTTTGGAATCTGCAGCTGGAAGGGAGCACTGTTACCTAAGGCACTGGAAGGTTCCCCTTAACCCTCGGTTTCTGCTGGCTTGGTGTGTTTAGGCAGCAAATTCTTTCACCAGAACAATGGGTAAAGGGTGAGGCTGGGAGCTGTTAGATGATGCAGTTTCTACACTGATTTGTTGCCACGTAATGGACTTTTGTGCCTCTTTTATTACTGCTGGGAGCCTCTGCTTGCTAACATTGAATGGCAGATGGGAGTGAGATGAAGCAATTCTCCCTTTGTCTTCTGGTAGGGATTTGCCATGTTTCCACAACAGTGATGTATGACCCTCATTTTGCCACTCCTCAATATGATCATGGAGTTCTTCGTGTTGGAAGAGACCTTAAAGCTCACCCAGTCCCACCTCTGCCATGGGCAGGGACACCTTCCACTGTCCCAGGCTGCTCCACGCCCTGTCCAGCCTGGCCTTGGACACTTCCAGAGATCCAGGGGCAGCCACAGCTTCTCTGTCCCAGGACCTCCCCACCCTCGTAGTGAAGAATTTCCTCCTAAAATCTAATCTAAATCTTTCCTTTCATCCTGAATCCATTAGTCCTTGTCCTGTCACTACAGACCATAGTAAAAACCTCTCTCCACCTTTCTTCAAATTCCACCTTTGGCACTGAAAGGCTGCAATAAAGTCTCCCCAGAGCCTTTTCTTCTCCAGGCTGAACAACCCCAACTCTCTCAACTGTTCTTTATAGGGGAGGTGCTCCAGCCCTCTGACCTTTTTTGTGGTCCCTCTGAACCAGCTGCAACAGGTCCATGTCCTCCTGTGCTGGGCCCCAGGGCTGGGGGCAGCTCTGCAGGTGGGGTGTCACCTGAGAGGAGCAGAGGGGCAGAGTCCCCCGTTTCCTGCTGCCCACACTCTGGGAATGCAGTCCAGGATAGCATTGGCTTTCTGTGTGCCAGCACTCATGGCCAGGGATGTCCAATTTGTCCATCAGTATCCCCAAATCCTTCTGTGCATGGCTGCTCTCAATCCCTTTGTCCCACAGTCTGAGCTGGTACTGGGCATTGCCCTGACCCTGCAGCACCCTGCACTCGTCATTGTTGAACTCCAAGCAGTCTCTGTTTGGTACCAGTGACACCTGGGATGTCACCAACGTGGCACCTCACTGTCATGGGCGAGGTGTAAAGGATGCACTGCAGAAATCTGTGGTGAACAGGGGTAACACAACTGAAATATTGTGACAGAGAAAAGCATCGGGTTCAAAACTGAACCGAGTATGCTGTATACCCATCAGTCACTCCATGATTCTAAAGCTTTCATAGTCAAGTGGGGACAGCTTTTCTGTGTTTGTTTTCCTTCTCAGGATTAAGCAGAGCTCCACACATGGTTCAGTGAAAGTTTTAAAAGCAAATGGGAAGTTTTCCCCTAGCAGGGTCCAGGTAATCTCCTGCAGATATTAATTGGTCACCTAGACCTGTGTCAGGATGTCAGGTAGCTTCACCCTGCAGTAGGTGGATGTCTGCATCCAGGATGTTACTGTTCCTGGTCCAAAGAGTTTGGAGCTGAACCTGCTGTTTCCTAGAGCCAGGCTGCCCAGCTCCCCCTGCTCTGGGTGATGATTCCAAGGATCAGAGTACACATATGTGATGTGGTGGAGAGCCACACCATGTGTGGTAAATCACCTCTGCACAATCGTGGAATCAGAACATGCTGAGCTGGAAGGGACCCACAAGGATCATCCAATCCAACTCCTGGCCCTGCACAGACACCCCAACAACCCCACCCTCTGCATCCCTGAGAGCATTGTCCAAATGATTGCAGAGCTCTGTCAGGCTGTGTCACTGAGAGCCCAGGAAGGGCCTTTTGGACCTCTCTCCTATTTGCCTGTTTTGAAGCAAACCCAAGCAAACCATTTCTAACAGCAGAGGAGTTCTGGCCTTGCCAGTCTTCTTAAGCTTCTTCTCAGATTTCTCTCCAATGTCCAGCTGTTCCCCCAAAGTTTGTTTAAAGTTGAAAGCCATGGGCAGCAGTGAAACTCTAATTGCCTCTGCTAATGCTGTGGGGCTTGTGCAGTTTATCAAGGGCATCTTTTTGGCAGCTCTTTGGAGAATCCACCATGGGAATGTCAGGCTGCTTGTGCTGGTTCTCTGTGTGCAGGGTCTGGTGGGAGGTCTGTGTGAGGGCTGTGGTTACAACACGTAGAGAAAATTATTATAAAACCAGGGAATGGACAAAAAAAAAAAAAGGGCAGAATTTCCCGGGGCAGACACACAAGGGAGGGGGCCAGTTATTCAGCGGTCCTGATATAACACTGCACGTCATAAAGTGATGCAGGGCCAAGCCTGATGAATTTGGAGCAAAATGGAGAAATCAGGCAGCAGTACACGCAGGTATTTAATCAGCACATAATCACAGAGAGGTCTTTGGAAGGAGCCCTCTGTTGGTCATTGGGCCCAGTCCCTTGCGTCATGGAAGAGTTTAACTGTGCCGAGCCGCCCCTCCGGCGAGGGAGGCCAAGGGGTCATTACAGCCAGGGAAGAGGTTTCTTGGCAGCTCCTGCACTGTCCAGCTCTTAAAAACAAAAGGACTGTGGTGTAGCGTTGTTGAACTCTGGGAAGTGACAGTAAAAAATGGGACAGCTTGGGCTCCATGGTTACTGCTTCCCAGGAAATTCCGCCCCAGTGTTTTCAGTGGAGAAGTAAACTTGTAATTTTGTTTTCTGAGCAAGAGTTGTTGAAAATGTTCCCTGGGAGCTGAAATTCGGGGCTTTTTCTGTCTGAGCTTTTTGCTAAAGAATGTGGGGCTCAGTTGCTTGTGCTGGTTTATGTTGTCCTATACACAGAACAACATAAACTGTATCTATTTTTTAATATATATACATATGTCACACACTGTTCACACACATTATGGCAGAGTGTGACTTGAGTTGCTTCTGCCTCCTTGGAAGAACTGAAAACTTACAGGAGTTTAATTAATTGAAAATTACTTTTCCAAACAAGAATTGCCCTTTTAGTGCAGCGAGTTATCCAGGCACACTGTGTCTTATCCATGTGTGGTCCTAGATAAAGTTTATAAAGAATTTTTGAGATTTTAGGTCCTTTGGTGAGCTCTTTGCATTGGGTATTTGAAATTCAAATTTCTTTTTCATGAATGTGATTGAGTAAAAATTTGGAATGGGATGACAAGCTAACTCTGCTTTTTAAGGGACAAGAACAGATCCTGAGGTTCCATGTTATAAACTTCAGCTTGAAAGGTTTCCTTTGTTTATGCTCTGTTGTCCCTTCCTGTAGCAGGTTGGTGTCCAAATTCCCTTTCTTATCCCACCCAAGGGAGCTCTTGGCTCTATGAAGTTTTGGTGTAAGGACAGAGCCAAAGATGGAGGAGGGACTTGGCTGTCAGCCCTTGCCTGAGCACCATGGGCCCTGGAGCCTGTTTTGAGGACTCAGTTTGGTGTTACCCTGGTGCAGCTCCTGAGTTCTTGGTCTGGTCTCGCTCTGTGCCTGGGTTTGATACCCTGTCACCCCTTTGCATCTCCAGCTACTTTGTGCTCTCTTTATTGCAGCACACAAAATCATTTTCATGTTTTGGTTGCTGTGTTGTGGCTCTGCTCTTTTCTGACTGAAAACTTCATCCTTGGGGTGAGCTGTTTCTCACAGAGTGACTGTTTTCTGTGTAGCTTTCACCCGTCACAAGGCTCTTGAATCTTTCTTTACCGATCCTTTTCGTGGATATTCCTATTTTCATAGCCTTTAGCTCTCTTTCAAGTCTTTGCCTTTGCTCAGGCACCACTACAAAAATGGGCTAATTGGCTTCTTTTGGCTCACTGGCATATCAGATTCCCAAACTCAAAAAGATAGGAACAGACTATTAATAGACTCATGGCTTTTACTGCTTTCCTTGGGCATTTCTGTTGCCTCATCTGACTTTTGAAAGAGTTGCTTTGTGGAACCTGCCAGTCACTACCTGAGGAGGAGGATTCCTGCCTCGTCTGGCACAGTGTTGATGGCACTGTGCTCAACAGCTCTGTAATCTGGCAGATCCCAGATTTTAGGAGAGATTGTTTTCTCCGTTTCCTGGGGCTTTTACTTTCTCTGTTATTTAAACTAATGCATTTCTTAAATCATACTTGTGTTGGCTCCCATTCTTGCCTGATTTATGTGTTAACATGTCCGTGCTGAAGGCTCTTTCCTTTTTCCATAAGCCTCCAAGGCTTTGGATCTTTTCTTCACCAGCACTGCAGCCTAATCTAAATCATGCCTTAAAATCTTGCAGGTCTAAAAACTTCTGTAAAATAACTCATAAGCAGCTACTTTATTTTCACTGGCTGTGGAAATCTGCAGCAGTTAGATTTTAGATGTGAGAATTAATGTGTGTGAACATCTCTCACAAGTTTTATTTCCTGAGCAGTGGGAATGATGGGAGTGGCACATTCCTCTGCTCAGAACTGTGCAGCTGCAGAATATATCAAAATATTGTATTTAGACGAATGTTTAAAGGCTGGCTCTGAGGAAAGAGGATGATTTGAAGGTAATTTCTGAACAAATAATCTTTTACAGATTATTATAAATGGACCTGTCAATATCTAAGAGGGGCCCTTCTGACTCATCTCCTGAAGAGGCTGTAGAAATGCACACTGGAATCAATCTTGGCACTATTTCTTCCTTTACCAATTGCATCATAAAGCATCCAGGGAAATACTGACAATTATTGCTTGGTTGTTATCATTTTATCAGTAATGATTGCCTGGCTAATCACTGTGAGTACTTCAGTCTCAGGTTCTTTCCACATAAGATGCTCACTATCCAGCAGGAGGCAAAGGTCTGCAGGGCTTTAGTTTTCATATGTACTTACATATTTTTTTCCTATTTTTTCTGTGGATCCAATATTGCCAGGTTGGATGAGCTCACCAGATCTTTTGCCCAAAGAGTTTAATATAAAAATGGAAAGGCAGAAGGACATCCATGGTCAAGACTCTCATTTAGCTTGGTGTAGGACCCTCCAGTGTGATAGAATTGTCTCTTTTGGCAGTCTTTCATCTGACACCAACTTGCTCAGGGAAACTTGGAGCCCTGCCCACCTTGAGATTTAGATATCAACAGGAGTGGCCTTTTGAAACTCATGTGCTGTGTGTGATCCCTGCAGCTGTCCCTTGTTGTTTATAAGTCAGGAGCCCGAAGCCTATGACACGAGCAATAGGAATTTGCTTGTAAACCAGCATCTGGTCAGCACATAGCAGAGGATATAAGATATGTGTGTAATATTGGGGCTGAGTGGCCACTGAAACCCCCTGGTCTCGCCACCTAACCCCCTTAGCCTCCTCTGAGAAATCCCAGGCCATGTAATCCAGGGAGCGAATTAAAAGTTCACCGTCATCAGCTGCCGGACGAGAGAGGAACGCGCTCGATGCATCACATCACTATCTCTCATTGTCAGCAGTGATTCACGAAGTGCAGCTGAACTCCAGGGTGTCCTGGGTAAAGTAAATCCATCCAGGGAAGTCTCACCAGGACACACACGTGAATGATTGTGTGTGAAGAAGAAGCTGAGTATGAGGGTGGGGAGGCCCTGGCACAGGGTGCCCAGAGAAGCTGTGGATGCCCCTGGAAGTGTCCAAGGCCAAGTTGGGCAGGGCTTTGAGCCACCTGGGCTAGTGGAAGGTGTCCCTGCCCATGGCAGGGGGTGGAACAATATCAGCTCTGTGGTGCCTTCCAGCCCAAACCATTCTGGGGTTCCATGTGAAACATTGTACAGCTGTGCTGGGGTGTTCCCAAGGGAGGAATCTGTGGAGGTGTGTGTGGGGTTGGTGTCACACCTTTCCTCTATTGCCCTCGTAACAGGAGCAAGAGGAAAGGGTCAAGTGAGATTTCAGCTGTTTTCATAGTCACAATCAAAGGAGTTCTGAAGAGCCTGCACAGAAGGGTCAGCACCACCTCGGACTGAGAGTGCTGGGCCTGCAAATGATTTACTGGAGGAACTGCAGAGAGAGAGAGAAATCTGCATGTGTAAACGTTTGGTGTTTATGGCTCAGAGTTCATCTTTATCTCAAGACAAATACCACTGAAGTGTGCTGCAGAGATGTAGCCCTTTACAAGTAATGGGACTTGTAAGCAGCAGTGACAGGCAGGTAATGAGGAAACACTGTGTGGATGATGCAAGTACCTGAAAGGAGGGTGAGGGAAGTGAAGGCTTAAGGTGAAATGAATGTATCTTGCTCTTTCCAGGTGTAATAAAAAATCACAGTTTTACAGGCAATTGAAAATAGACTAAACACTTTAAAAATACATCATCTTTTTCCTCCTTTCCCTCCTTGGCAACAGGTGGAGAGAGTGATCCTGCAAGGAGCACTTTCTGCTCACAGGTTTTCAGCAGCCCCTGGGGTCATGGATAACTTGCTTAAATTCCAGCAGGATGCTGTAATTTATGTTCCATGGCTAGCAGACACATCTGGCCTCGACTTAGGGGACTACAAAGATGGCTTAAAGCTTCCTCGACGTCTTAACCCCTCTCCAAGTTAAATACATCCCACAGCTGTTACTGAAGCTTGAGGTTGTTATCTTCTCCTATATTTTTTCTGGCTTTAGGGTTTGTTGTGTAGTTTCATAAAATGAAATAAATGAAGCACGAGCTGTTGGAAGGAGACATTTTCTCATTTTTGCTGACTTTCCCCTAATCTCTCACTGGTAAAATTTGAACATCTTTTTCCAAAGTGGTAGATAAAGCTCTATCTAGTAATGCAAAAACTTCATTCCCATGCTCCAGTGGTTTAAGTGTTGACCCCTTCCAGACATGTATTTTGGCTTCTCTCTGCTGCAGCAAGAAAACAAGGAGATGAAAGAGGTAGGGCTGGCTGTCTCCTCCTGCTTTGGGGTTCTTTGTGTATACATTTGGATGTTTCAGTGGGTTGCTCCAATATAAATATTTAAAGAAAAACAACAGAAACCCCCAACTGAAGTGGAGAGCAGCTCCAGAGCCGCTTCAGAGAACGTCTGTGTCAGGACAGCTCTTGACTGCGGAGAAGGAGGGCAGAGCATGTTCCCAAAAGATGGGAGATACTTGCTAGGCAAAATCATGACTTAGCCTGGCACTCCCACCCTGGTCTCCAGCTGGCAGGAAAATGGGCTTGGTGTCAGACTGCAGGGGCTGGGAGGAAAGCCAGCAAACCTCCCTCCTTTCTCCCCACTCCTCAAAACACCAGAGCCCTTTTCCCGCTGTCCCGAGCCCCTGCAGCCATGCATGTGTGTGGGGAGTCCCTTGGAGCACAGCACGGGGTGGGAACAGAGCCCCTGCAGGGCAGGAGCACCATGGGCTCAGCAGCAGCATTCTGAGGGGTTAAAATTGTCTGAACTATTGCAAACCCTGCAGGGAAGAGCTGCTTTCCAAAGAAAAATTAGAAACAGTCTTATAATCCTTGTACACAAACACTGGAGCAGATATTGCCAATGATCAATAGAGGATGGTGACGTAGCTTTATTTATTTCAAATGGTCTGGGAGGTCTTCTCCAATCATAAGGATTCTGTGATTTAATACTTCCAGCCAAAAAAATTTTCTTCTTTCCTTGTTCAAGAGGCCTCGGCACAGGGTTTTAGGGATCCAGTGGAAGGAAAAATGGATATTTCTGGGTTTGTTTTTCTTCTCCTTGACCTGCTATGACTTCAGTCTCTGAAATAAAAGAAACGCCTGTGCTCTGAAGACATCTTTTGGTTTTGTTTTCTTTTGAAGGAAAAGTACTTTATGCTCTGAGGTTACCTGGGTGTAGGTAAAATTATCTTCAGAAAATTCACTGCAGCCGTCCCAGCTATGGATCTGTCTGGTGTGCCAGACGGATTCCTGAAGACAGGTTAAGGACACAGAATTTTTTAAAATAAGAAGATTCAATTCTCTTCCCTCTCCCCTTTCTAATAGGCCAGCTGTGAATTTCTGAACTGGAAAAAACACCTTTTTTCCTTGCTGGGACCCCCTGATCTGATCTGATCCATGCTTGCTGTTATTTGTTCAGTTTGTATGCTGAATAGACTTTGGAGATTAGAGCTGGGCAGAAGAGAGATGTGGCTCAGCAAGGTAACTGAAATTTGAAAAAAGGGTTTTTTTGAGTCAAAATAACATCTTCAATGCTTTCTTGTTGAAATGAACACATTAAAAAGTGATTTTGACTTAACTTTGTAGTACACAAAGATGTATTATTGAATCTTGAAATCACCGATGCCTTTGGATAACCATTTGATTTTAACTTTTGCCAGTTTTTAAAGATTTTGCAGTGTTTGAAGTGAAATTTTTCACTTAAAAATGTCCAGATGGCTTTGAACTTTCTAACTCCTTTCCCCCACCAAGTGGAAATAATCAACAAATAAAATCAAAAGGTTTCCCTCAGTGATAAATCAGTGCCCACCTGGCCTCTCTTCCAGGCTTGGAAGGAAAGGATTCACCACTTTCAACACCAGATGGGGCTGGCAATGACTCCAGAGCCTGTTATTCACTGGGTTTGACATTCAACATCCCACTGAAGAGCAAAGCACCTTGCCCAATGCCTCGGAAGGGATCCCTGCAGTGAAGAGATGACTCCATCAGCTGAGCTCTCTTTGTCCACTTATTTTCCGACCGGATTCATCATTCCGGTGTCAAAGCACCCCTCCAGCCATGGAGCCCTGGAGCCCCTGGGATGTGTCACAGCTGTTTGCTGGTGCAGATGCTGCCTTGGGTTTCTCCTCCTCCCTCCCTGCCCTGCTCCTCCTCCAATGTGTCCTTCAGCATGGGGTGAGTGCACGTAGCCCCGTAACAGTGAAAAAAAATGAATCACGACCTATTGTAGTTTTTGTTTTACTCATTTTGTTATTTTTCCAGGTTACTGATTCATTCAAATTTCTGAGCATATTTCCGTGGTAAGATCTAAGGTGTCAAAATACCTCCCCCCATGCTTGATTATCTTGGCTGCTGTAATTTCCTTTTTGAGATGTTTTGACTGGAAACAATGATGATGGTGGACTCAAAACTAATGACTCATTTTCAGAGAATGAAGACTTATTTGAATTCTTGGAATTAGTAGGGGGATATGCAAAGTACCTCTCCACACTTTCACAAGGGTTCAGTGTGAGCAAGCCAGGTGGTGACCATGGATAGGTTCTAAGAGGATAACTTTGAACTCATTCATTTCAGAGGAGCAGTGTATCCAGGGACAGAAGAGGGTAGAATTGTGGCCTTTACATTGCTGGTGATTAATAAAATGGATTGAGTTAATGAGATCATTAGTGTCTATGTACGGACCACTCAGCCCAGCTTGTTTGTCCTACTGTGGCACAGCAGGTAATTTGTTCCCTGCTCAGCAACAGTTCTAGTAAATGTTTGGCCGTTGCTCATTCTGCTTTATAAATCATCTGGCAAGTGATGTGACTACAAAAAAATATTTCTAAATGTGTGGTAGCAGAAGGGTAACTGAGGAAGAGGCAGGGGAAATCTCTTGTGAAATGTTAGTGCAGCTACTTTTAACATTTTCATGATCAGCTGACTGCCTCAAGAGCTGTTTTACACTTCCAAGTCCTTGTCTTCTTCATCCCATAGGGATGTCTTTGCTTCCTGGTTGTCTCTTGGGGCCCAATCCCTTTCTGGCTTTGCAATGTAAAGCTCAATGACAATTGAGGTCCCTTAGGTATTCCATGTCCAACTTTTGTCTTGGCTTTAAGCACAGTTTGGTGAGCCACACCTTAGTAAAACTGAATTTATCCATAAAACTTAAGTTCTTTCTTTCTTTTGATTTTGGACAGCATAGCTGTGACCAAGAGGGCCACAGACATAATGCAGGTTTTTTTGCAGCACCGTGTTCCTCACCTGAAACCTGACCTTGATCACTCTCTCAGGAACACCATCAGCAAAAGAAAAGAAAAACTCAGGGTTCTGGGTTCCCTTTTGTCAACCACTGCCTGTTCTGTATTGATGTATTTTAGGCATTTTGAGTGTAACCCTACTTTGACAGAATGCTTCCAAACAAATAATTAACTGCCCAAACTAACCTTTGACTACCCTTCATCAAAGGCAATATATCAGAAATAAAAAAAGAATGGCAATTCTTCATGGCTGCTTGCTGGGATGTCTGTACCTGAATCAGAACACGACACAGGAGTAGCAATGACCCTCTTTTAGTTTCCAGTTTTCTGTTCTGAGGCTGGAAAATCCCCAAATTACACGACCTGTCACTTTGCCTTGGTGTCGGTACGTGGGTGGTGTGTAAATGTCCTGCTGCCCCTTCCAGCCTGCAGGGAACCTGCTGGGGGCATCTCCAGGGAGCTCCTGCAGGTAGCAAGCTCTGCGTGGGCTCTCCAGATCCTGTTGTCCCCCTGACATTTTGCCCAAGGTGAGTAATCCAGTGGGAAGCGTTTCTGTGCTGAGTGGGCCATGCCTGGAAATGCCTGTGATGGTGGAGTGGGTTCTACTCGCACGAGAAACCTGGATTTAATCAGAATTTTCCACAGTGTGTCTCAAATTCCTTCGACCAGAGTAGGGGTTGAATAGTCTGGAACGTCAGCCAGAGGGCTGGTTGCTATTATGACAATAAGATGAAGACAAGTCTGCTTCTTCCAATAATTTCAGTCTGTGTCAGATTTTGTGTCTTGAGATTCTTATGATCTCTGCTTGACTTTGCAGAAGGGAACTGGTAAAAGAGGCTTCTTGCTGGTTTTCAGATTGGTTCTCAGCTCTCCAGCCAGTATAACAAATTTAGCTTTAATTGTTCTTAAAATCCCAACACAGTCTTGGTAACTGGTGAATTTTCTAGGTGTCTGCACAAAAGCTTTGAATAACACCCACAGAAAGGAAAATTCCCAGTCTGACTAACCTGTTGCAGCTGAGGAGTAATAAAGAGAAATAATCCAATATTCTAGGAATTTGCACTAATTTACTTAATTTTGAACAATCCTTCTCATTTTAATCCTTGTTTAAAGCAGAACATTCCCTGCCAAACCACACTCTGGTGAGGGCTTTTTTTTTTTTCCTTTCCCTTACCCTGTGTTTGAATTGTTCCATAATTGCAGCTATTTGAATCTGAAACTCAAATTAGAAGGACTTGAAAGAGGGAATGCAGGAAAAGGCATGAATACAGCATGTGAGGAATTCAATGTTCCTTTCTGTGAGTTGGATTTGTACTTTAATCTCTTTCCTTAAATGTAGCAAATCCCATTTTAGTATGAGACCCAATAACGCCTTTTCTTTTTTCCTTCAGTGAGGAAAAGTTGCCAGGTGCATTTATGCTGCTCTGACTGCAGACTTGTTGCCCCAAATATTTTAATGTCTGTCTTACTATAGATATTTAATATTGTGGTCACTTTTTAATTTTTTTTCAGGTGTTAAGAGAGCCACTGTCCTGTGTCTGCTGCTTTTTGGAGTGGGTATTTATTTATTTTCTAGGTATTTGGTGCACCTGTACCTGGCAGATCCCTCTTGGAAAGCAGCAAATCTGCCATGTCCTTAAGGTCTGATGACCTGTAGATACCAATTCTCCTGAGCAGGAACCTCCTCCTGTCATAATTCAGATATAATTAATCCTGTCTCAGTTTCCTGGCAATGTAACTTAAAATGAATGTGGCTTCCATCAGAATGTGGTCTTCCATCAGTCCTTGCTCCTGGACTTTTTCCCATCCCTACAGCCACTGTAAAGACCTCCCAGCCCAGAAGCAGCTGCTGCTGAGGCCATCTTGAGCATCTTTACTTTGCCTGGAGACACCACGGAGACAACAACATCCCACTTGTTTTGATAATTTCCCGTTTGTTTGGATAATCTCCTGATAAAATTCCAGAGGAAGAATATTTATGTGCTCCCTAGGACATGCGGAAATTGGTTTTGAAGGAAGTCTAAGAGCAATGAGATGATTTTCCTCTCAAGCCCCCAGCCCTGGGCTGTCCCTGCGTGCAGAGAGCAGCAGTTCCAGCAGCTGCCTTGGGGTCAGTGTGAACCCTTCCGTGCCACGTGTGCTTCCTTTGGGAAGCAGAGACAACTGGGATCCAACCTTCATTCACCTGCTGCTGATCCAGTTGTGGCTCTCTTAAATGGTAGAACATTTTCAATATTGTGTTTTCATCTTTTTTTAAAGAGTTTCTGCCATCCCTCTGGGGTGACTGTGTAGGGTATCAATAACATCATGAGCATTTACCAAGTGGAACTTTCAAATTTGCTTCTTTGGTGGCACAGTTCTTGTCCTCCTCATTGAGACAGATGGAATTTTGTTGGAAATACCCACATGAAAGCTGGGTGGTAATCAGTGCTTCACTGAGGCTGGAAGGTTTTAATGGAGGAAATCAAGAATCAGCTTCCTTCAGCAATAATTGTTCTAAAGTTTTCTGAAGGACTCTTGACAGGATTCATTATGACATTTCTCAGCACAATCTGCTGAAAAAGCCCTTCATTTCGTTGTTTTACCCAGAAAGAGAAGAGAATGGTATTTAACTGTCCTAATTGAAAATCTTTCCTCTTGAATCAAGCATCTGGCAAGTTTTCCCTGGTGGGATCCCACTGGGCTGAGTACGTGTGAATTCACACTCTGAGAATGCATCCACGCACTCAGGATGGACTGTGCTCATCACTCAGCAGAAACTGATACTGTCCTTTCATTTTCACGTTGTATGTTGCATTTGGTTGCTTAAGTATTTTGGATGTACTCACACTGACCTTATTCATCAGAGGAGGTTAATCCTGACCAAGTGCTGGGGTCACGCTGGTTCTGCTCAGGGATGAGAAAAACTCATTTTTCACTAAGGGAGAGGGAGTATTGTGATCAAAATTACAGATTTCTTCTTTCACAGTTTATTCAGTTTGCCACATGTTCAGAGCAAAGCCCATTTTTCTCTGTTCAGCTTACTAAAAAGAAAGTTCTTTGTGAAATTCAGTTCCTGACCTCAGGCCAAGTTTTTTTTTTTTGTGAAGTAATGAGGATTCAACTTCTCTGTTCAATTGATGGCAATCCTTTCCCTAACTTCAGTTTAAAAGCTGATTTAAAATGATGCTTTTCTAGCCATGATTCTTCTTAAACCAACAGCTGTTCCCTGTGCTCCACAAAACTCTCAGAGAACTTCTCTTCTTCATGTCTTGTTCCCAGGAAGGGAAACCCGAACATCAAAACAATCCAAAGCTGCCTTGGAAGGACGCTGTAAAAGGAGAAAATATGGAAAAATACGTTGTCCATGTCTCTGAGGTTTGACCCTGAGCTTTTGTGCCTCAAACACAGACAGTAGTATAATTGCTGACTACATATATTCTTTTTTTTTAATACCTTATTGGGTGTTCATTTTGTGTTAAATTTAATTTTAAATTTCTTTATTTCTTTAAAAATAAGAAAAATTATGTTATTTATTTTGTTTATTTATTTACTTTATTTTGTTTTGCTTACTTTTGGGGTAGGTTCTTTCACACAAAGTATGGTTCTGCAATACTAGCTTTAACTCCCTTTCAACATTATTTTTACCTGATGTGAGAGGTTTTATATTTGATTACTTTCTCTTTTCATTTGTGCAGAGTTACACTGCTGGTGTGCATTCCCAGCTAATGCTGGCAGCTGGAAACAGGTTCTTCTTCTTTAACAATATATTGGTGTATAAAATCCAAATTGGCTGGAAATCTCTTGAAAAGGAAAAGTAAACTAAAGCCATTACTGAGAAAGGTTGTCGTTTTTAGAGGAATTCCAAGAGAAATAAAACAATAAACTGAATAGGCAATTGTGTAAGTGCCACGCAGAAAAGAAATGGAAAAGGAGAAGAAGAAACCCTTCAGAAGCAGGAAAAATTTTAGACTCTTCAAGAAAAAGTATTTTTGTGGGCACCTTCATTGCCTACTAATAAAAAACTCTGGTTAGCTTGGAAATTTGGAGATGGTTTGAAGAGCTAAATGTAGAGAGAAGAATCAAAAGATGCAGTGATAAATCTTGAACAGTGGTGTCCTTGTGCTAACTCAGCATCTAAAAATTGTAACGCTAATAAAGAGCTTGACTGCACAAATTCCAGGGATTTTAATTACAAATCTCTATTTTATTGGCTCCTTGCCTGTGAACAGGAGGGGGTTGGAGCAGAGGAATTTTGTGTGCTGAATAAAATTCTGGAGCTGTTTATTCTTCAGAGGTAATATTGCCCCAAAGGTTTCTCGTGGCTATTTTTAGGTGCTTGCAGTTCATTTTGGGAGACAGACACTGCATTACAAAAGCAGTATTAACAGAGATATTCCTTCATTTCTTAGTTCGTGTGTGGTTTGAGCTGACATCAATTATAACAATTTTATGAGGGTTTTTTTCCTCATCAAACAGAGGTAATTGTTCAGGGGAAGATTAAATCTTGGGCAGGTCCTTTTGCAAAGGAGAAGTTGCTTTCAGGACTTTCCCCTGAAGAACGTTTAAGTTCCATTGGGGTGAGCTGCTGCTGCTTTGGAAATGCAACACTAAAGTGGATGGAATTAAGTCAGTAAGTCAAGGGCAGAATTGCTGCTCCCGGGTGGGTATTTAGAGGATAAAAACAATGTAAGACCTTCCACAGGACAAATTTATTTCAATGGGCTTTTACAATTTATACTGAGTTGTCTTAACTCCTCTGTTTTGTCACTTTTGGACTTCAGGAAAATCTTAATTGCCTCTTGTGCTTCTGTTCCCTGTTCTCTACCTTTATAAAACAGGAGTAAAATATTGGCTAGTGAGAAACTTAGAATTTTCAGTTGTAAAAGGTGCTGGGGTGCTCCTTTTTCAGTGTTACATTTGGCTTCTTATAAAGCCTCCACTGAAGCTGCTTTCTGATTTCAGCCACTGAAGAGCCAGATAGAATTCTTCTGTGTACTTTCCCCTAATTTCCTGCAGGAGCCACTTCTGCTCAGCCTTGGTGCCTCCCTTCTCCTTCCTGTGAACCTCCCTGGGTCCACTTCTCCTTATCTGTGTTCCCTTTACATCTAAAACCTGGAGATTTATCATTTGGGACAGATGTTGGCTTGGGAGCATCTTCTTTGGCCATAAACACCCAACCAAAAGGCCTCCTTTCCTCTCTGGTCTCCCCCAAACCACACCACAGTTCTCATGATTTTATTTGATGGCAACATTTTGCTCAGTTTGGTGAATTATGGAGGCAGTTGCAGAGCTGATCATATGTTCCTTTCTAATGAGTTATTCCATTCTCAGAATTCATTCCTCATGTTCATTCATATTCTCAGTCTTTTATGCCAGCCCTTAAGTGTCACTTCAGTCACCTCTCCCACACCAAGGGATGGGGCTGGGAGCTCATTGCATTTCACCAGCCCCAAATATTTGCCTGGCTTTTAATTACAGCCCAATTTGCAACCAGTAAACGAACAAAGGCACAAGATATTTTACAGTAAAATAAGGACCTTAAAGAAACTGGCACTCCTGTGGGATAATTTATCCCTCAGGAAAGGCTGCAATGTGGGGAGAATCCCTGGGCACGGCCATGGTGCTAATTAGCAATTTGAGCTCTGGCCTGAGGGTGGGAACACTCAGGTTTTGTTCTCTCTTTGTGTGTGTTGTATTCCTGTTTTTAATGTGGCTCTGCCTGTGCTGGGGGAGAAGGATTAAAGAAAAGCTGAGTGAGTGGTCCTTTGGTTACAGTCCTTACATGGACAATTCATGGCCTTACATTAACAATTTATACAGAAAGTATAAATTCTTGCTTCACAGAGTGCTTAATTATTGAAACATTTTGGAACAGCTCCTACAACAAGCTTGGAATAGTCTGCCAGGAGAATCCCTGGAAGCCAGCTGGTGCTAGGAGCAATAACCCTGTAGATGACCATAAATATTAACTTAGAACTGTTTGGGTTTTTTTTTTTGCCTCCAGGATTCACACATTTTGGTAAAAAGACTGCTTTTGGTAAGTTGTTTTTCTAATGGAACTGCTGGGAAATTTTAAGTACATCTCAGTTATTTCCATGTGCAGATTTATGAATTTTTGTTGGACCTTCAAATTCCTAGGAAGATTTTGGCTGAAGTTGTGTAGGATGGCAGAGTTGTCAGAGGCTGTAGGAGGTGTTCCCTTCAGTGGCCTAAATAAGTGTGATAATCAGCAGCAACTTAAAACTGGGCATCCTGTGTTCCAGCACCCCATATTTATTTAATCTCAGTTAATCTCTTTGATTTTCTGTGCTCCTTCAAAAATGCCATTGACACCAGCTGCTCATGGGAGTGGAAAGTTGTAAAAATTTTTCCTCCAGCTGTGTTTTCGATGTCTGGGGACTGAATCCGGTGGGTTTTTTTGTTTTGTTTGTTTGGGGTTTTTTTGTTTTTGTTTTTTTTTTTTTTTTTCCTGAAAAGCTCTTTTTTTAAGTTTTAAAGGAAACAGAATTGTTGGAAAATTCCAAAGCTTTTTATTTTGTGACTGTTGTGCGTTGTCAGAGAGAGGCTGGTGAAGCCTCCAGTGTGAGGAAAGGTTTCCTCATCAAACTGTTAACACTTAATTACGGTGATTTCTTCCAGAGGCACTGAGTAGCCCAGAAAACAGTGAACCATGGTCAGAAATGGTGAGGTGTGCCTGGGAGCCCTTCTCCTCTGTGTGCCTCCTTTCTCAAAGTAAAAGGATCTGATTGATGCCAGGGACTGAAAAAAGCCCCCAACATTCACTGAAAAGGGGCTCTGAGCAAGGTGAAATGGGAAATGACCCTGGTAGGGCTGGTCAGAGTGTGGGGACAGAGGGGGAAAAGCTCTGCAGCAGCTGGGGAACATCTGGAATGCTTCAGCACAGACAGACCTTGTAATTTCTGTCCCCTTAAGAGCTCAGGAACGTGAGGCTGAGCTCCTTCACCATCCCAGCAAAGCTCAGATGTTGCAGGAAGCGAGGTGGGGTCTTATCCCCATTCCTGTTCTCTGGTCCAGGGCTGGTTCTCATTCAGTGTATGGGCAATAAAAAATGGTCTGAGGTAGAACTTTGCTTCTGTGCACTTTAATTGGACCCAAGAATTGGATGGGGAAGCCCTTGCTGGGCTGGCTGGCCGGAGGGGAGCTCCATGTCTTAACTTTATGCCTTGACTGGCTGCAGGAGAAAAGTGAAGGTGATGATGAGGAATATTTTGCACAGTGATTAAAGCCTTAAGGAGAAGTACTTCCAAATGGCAAATTGAGTTTTCCAAATTGAAACTCTGAACTGTTCTAGCAAAGTACTGGTGCCATTTTCGACCCTTAAATTAATTTTTATTAATTTTTAAATTTTAAGTTTTTCATATTTAACTTTTTTTTTCATCTAGCTGGTGAGGCCATGCCTGTAGCCTGCAATTCATGTGTTTCCAGATGTGGTTGTGCAGGTACTTAAATATCAAGGGAAGGTGTTTTCCTCTTTAAGTGGTGCTCAAAAATTCCCTCCTTGTGTAGCTTTTTTCAGTCACTCCAGCACCAGGGCTTCATTTGTCTTTGTTGTCAGGGGTTCAGCAGGGTGGCTGGGTTGTAGAGGACATCCCAGGGGATCTGGATGACTTCTCCTAGGGTTGCCTGACAGGAGAAGGAGGAAATCCACAGCTTTAGGGAAGGGTTTGTGAGGTGCAGAAATGCGGTTCCTGTGCACAGAGCTCTGTGAGTGCTTGGAATCCCTGTGGATGCACATCCCACGCTGTGCAGGGCTGCGGAGAACCCGCTGACCTGGTCTGAGGGAAGCTGTAAACACCAGCTTTGGCATAGGAGATGGGTGGGCTGGGTTTCCAGGGTGGTGCTGGGCCAGACTGGGTTTTTCCTTTCCCAAATTAGAGGCTGAACATGCTGCTGGGAACTCAGCAGAGGCAGGGGGAGGCTCCCAGGCACTGCACAGGCAGCACCTGGGGAGCAGGACAGGCTCTTGCCAGCCCTACTCCTCACAGGTCCTGCACTGAGTGGAAAACCCTCACCCTGTGCTTGTGGTCTGGTTTTGGCACTTAGTGTGGGGGTGCTGGCTGTGCCCTGGCACTCAGTGAGTTTTGGAAAGAGCCTTTCCCTCCTCACACACACTCCCTGCAGCGATGCTGCCCTGGGGAGGGCATCTGCTGCAGGGCTTGCTGAGAGGTGTGCAGGCAATGCACCCTGCTTGGGGTTAAAAAGAAGGGCAGTTATTCAATTGCTGTGAGGAGGGAAGAGAAGGGAGTGAAATGGTGGCACAATAAATCAGTGTTGCCATGGCTGTATGTGACTGAGTGCGTGTGTGAAGTGCCTCTGTTGGTGATGTGATGCAGCCGGGCCCATTCCTTAGAGCTGCTTTGCAAGCCAGAGTGGTCTGTGTCACCATCATCCCTTCTGTGGCTGGAGAGAGTAAATCAACAGGAAATAGGATCATTCTGCCACTTTTTCAAAGGTTTTCTTTCTAGAGTTTGGCAAGCTGAACTGCACAGTGAGGAAGTTTACTCTCTACTTGCGCTAGCTCTCACTCTGGACTTTCTTAATTTATGCCAGAGATTGTTTTGCCTCATCCACAGTGATTCACGAGAGGCATTCTCGTGTTTGACAGTCAGAGTGTTGGGAAGTTCTAAGAGAAAGGCTCCCTGCCTTCCAAGGAAATGGATCACAGATTCTGCTGAGACACTTTTGAGCAAGGAGGGAAAGCAGAGAACACTCCAAAGAGAAAGTATTTGTGTGTGCTTTCCTGTTTATTTGGGAACATGAACAGTGCTGCAGGGAGGAGTCAGCTGGAGTCTGAGGCACAGTTACCTTCTGCACAGGCCTGTGAGACACATGGATCCTCTTTCACCTGTGTTTCCTACCCAGGCAGACTTCCAGCATCTACCTGGAGCTGGTCCTGGAAATGTGTTCCATAGGCACAGGAGGAGCAAATGCAGAATTAGATCACCATAGCAGCAAGTCCTCTCTTCTGCTACAGATTCTAGAATGATCTAGAAACAGGGATTACTGAAGCAGGAAGCTCCAGGGCTGGTTTTCTTGGTTTCATGGATGTGTGTTCAGGCTGCACTGGGGGAAGGTATGAGACAATTGGACAGCTGGTGTGCCCCCAGTGAGAGAAAGGCAGATGATGAGGTGGGGATGATGGTTTCTGCAGTATGGACAAGAAGCAAGAAGAGGGGGCAGGTGGAACATCATGGCCAGAACTGGGTAGTGTCTGTGGAAAAACACACCTTTCCAGTCTCTCTCCAAAGCCTTATAGGGCTGGTGCAGTCTGAGGCATTTTTTTCCCATCAAAAGTTGTCTACACAACTTCTCTTCTGTATCCCCTATAAAAAAAGGATTACCTTTGCCTGATTTCTAGGAAAGTGGCTTGAAGTTTCTGTCTCCTCTGATCAGCTTGTGCTACTTGGCAGAGTGTGAATGGCCCTACAGAGAAGTTAACAAAAAATAAAATAGAAAACTTCTCGCCCCATTGCCAGCCTTTCCAGGTATCTAGACTGGGTAATGCACAGCAGCTGCTGGTTTGTCTGCTTGCCTGGGTCCTTCTGTGTCCTGCAGGCAACCTGAGCTCAAAACCATCTGGGTGGGATGAGGTAAACCATCCCAGGAATTATTCAGTCTGAGCCTCGAGTGCCAAGGGCAATGGGCTGTTTGGCAAATACAGTTTCCCTGCTAAGAATGAGAAAATGTGGTTTTTCCTTACCCACTTGGTATTCTGTAATGTGGGCTATTCCTGCCCGGGGCAGAGCTGCAGATGACAGAACGTTTTCCCCGCCGTCCCCTCAGAGTCCAGCCCGTGGTTTGAGGGAACAGCCACTGCCCCACGCAGAGAAACCCGCGGGCACCCAGCCCAGGGCCACCACAGCACGTCCGTCTGTCCTGCCCATTCCCACCTTCCCGAAGTGAGCTGTGGCCACAGGGATCCCAGGAAAAGTGTCTTCTTGGGGGCTGACAGTGTGCTGGGCACAGGGGGGTACCAGTGGTGTCAGAGGGGCACAGCAGTCACAGAGGAGTCTTTATTTCTCATGCTGAATTGGCCACACCCTGTGCCCACCTGGGCTGGCCTTAAACCATCTCAGCCTTGAAAGTAACTACTGAGATGTTTCTTTTTTTCCTTATGCATGCCTTCTCTTACTCTTCTGCCTGTTTCATTTTCATTGCTAAAAGCATCTCCTCTACGTGTGATTCTGCCGTACAAATTAATTTCCCATTAACAATTCCCAAATTTCTGCACGTAGAAGAGGAAGAAATGGGATAGATTAAATGGAAAACTTCACCCAGAACATGATCTGAAACCAAAATATCTTTCCTGATGGCCTTTTTTGGATTTTGCCAGGCCTGTTGCTGCTGGAGCACTTGGGTGGGATGTTGTTTGTCCACCGGGATGTGGGAAAGGCTGAACCCGGGCAGGGGATGGGCATTTCTGAACAGGATTTCCTGGTTGGTTCAGGTTTACCAGGAAGAACTGTGTAGGCTCAGAGAAGCACTAGAAATGGGCCAAAATAGGGCAGTGCATAAAACATCTTTGATATGTGGAAGAAAGTGAAGAAACTGATGCTGTGCTGGTTTTCACAAACCTGTTCCTCTCCTCTGCCAACCATTTCCAGAAAAGAACCATTTATGACCAAAATGTGGTGACAGATGCTTTTTTCCCCCTACTACTATTTCAGACAAGCTTCAGAAACACCAAAGCCCAGCTCAGACATCTATTTATATCCTCTGCAGTCTGGCACTGTCCTTGTGCTGCGTGTCCAAAGGGCTGCACCCCTCTGCCCTGTCTGGTCCAGGAGGTGTAACAAAATCAGGGAGCCACAAGGAACACAAAGTGAATGTAAGAAACTTAGTTACAAGTGTGAGTGGCCTCACACTTCTCTGCAAAGCCGCCTTGATTAAATTTTTACATTGCTTTTTTTTTTTTTTAACAAAATTACAGTATTTGTGCAATTTGTCTCAGGGGTTAATCTTTGCAAAGGAAAAAGAGGTTTTAGATTACTCCCGTGTAAGGCTGAAAAGGTCAACTTCAATTTATTCATTCTTCACATTCACATGATTTATTTTCTGTATGATAAGTTGGTAACAGCAATTAAATTCTACTTTTCTCATTATTATGACCATGTATTTTAATATGTATTTTGCATTGAGGTAGGTTTTGCAAAGGAAGGCAGCTGATTGCACAGACTGGAACATCTTTGCTGCCTGAAGAGCTTTTCTTTGTCTCTTTGGCTGATCTGGCCCATCACACACTGCTCAGGATGCATCACTGAGGTAAAAATAATAAGATGTTGAAACACAGAGCACATCAAACCACATAATGCCTGTATTTATTGGGTCTCTTTGAGATTCTCAATTGGAGAGAGCAAACCAATGTGTTTTCTCTGGAAGAGTGGTTATCCAGTGATCCCAGCAGAGGAGAGCCAGCACGGGATGAGAGGTGCCATGATTCTAACAGGATGAAGAGTAGCTCTGCAATCCGACTTTGAGAATTTTATTTCTGCTAATTAAAAGCCCCTTTTAATTGTATATATATAGGGTGTGTTCCTCTGATCAACATGACTGGTGCAAGAGATGTCAACATCACAATGGAGGTGCTGAGGGGGAACACGGAAAAAGTCAGGTAGAGCTCTGGATGAAACCAGACTTACATTAAATAAATCTCTGGAACAGACTTAAGTTAAATAAATCTGTGGAATAGCTTTCAGCCAGAAGGCTGAAAGTACAGTTGAAAGTTTTCCCTTCAGCTATAACCTCCAGAGCCTCATACCAAGTGGAATGGGTTTAATCAGAGCAATATCCTGTGCTGTTCCCTCCGGGAGAAGGGGCTGGCAAAGCAGAATAAACCTGTGGCAGATCAGCTGTGCTTCAGATGGAGGATTTTGAGGGAAAAAAGCCCTGAATTAAGCTCTCTGAAACAGCTCTGGCTGGAGAAGGTATGCTGAGTTCCTCTTTGTTTAACCTTTATTTAACCCTGGTATTTTCACAATAGGACAACAATTTCAAAGGAATTTTGTGTGGCAAACAGATTTTTTGGGTTTTATATCCCCTTCTAAGATCTCTTAAGTGGTGTAGCATTGTCATGGTCCACAGAAAATGCAAGAGCAATATCCATCCATCCATCCATCCATCCATCCATCCATCCATCCATCCATCCATCCTTCTCCATCTATCTTTGTGTGGTGTCCCTGGGATAGAACTGTTGTGTAAGTCCCTATGGGTCTGGTGTCATTCCATGCTACAACTTGGGGGCTGAGGAATGAAGAGAAGGTGATTTGGGGGTTTGCAGAGCAGTTGTAAGGCCAGGAAAGCAATCCTGGCTTTTGAGGGCTTGGGAGGTTTTGTAGCACAAATCTTGTCACGTACCCTGGGACTGCCCCCGGCTTCTCCAGAAGCCTGAGCTGCTCTGGAAATCTCTCTGAGAACTTCTCAGAACTTAGGCAGTAAGACTTTTCCATTGCTCAGGAAATTCACCTTTTCCACACAGTCTCTGTGCTCATCTCAAGCAGGCTGGAGAGTTGGCATTTGTCCTTTGCCTGAGTCTTTGTCCGTGTCCTCATGAGCTAAGTGGCAGCCTTTGGCTTCTGGAGAACAGAAACTGGGGCAAACTTTTTTCAGTGATACTCAGCTCTTGTAAATGTGTCCTCAAAAGCATCCTCAGAAAGTGCCTCAAAAGTTGAAGAACGCTGTGGTCGCACCTGGGGGAGGGCAGTGACTCTGAAGGTGAGATCTAGCCCTGCTTCCAGGGAATGTGCACTGCCCTTCTCTGGGAGCAGCCAGGAGAGGATGGGGAAGTTTTCCTCCAAGAGGAAATGTGTGCATGGGCCAGCAGGAGCCAGCATGGCTCCTGAGGGATCCTCCAGGCTGGAGCATGTGGAAAGTTCATGTAGGAATAGGAGAAAACCCCTATATTTCAACAATTTGCAATTGCCAGCAACTGGAAGGCGCATTTAATTCCCTTGGCACATAGAAGAGAAAAGACAAAGATTCCTATCCCTGCTCCCAGTGAAAAGGCAGAGTGGCCTCCCAATAAGCCAATGGAGCATCTCAGCAAGGACATGCCACTGTTGTGGGGTGTGCTGCCCTTTTGGGCGCTGCTCCGCAGCCCACGGAGCTGGATGGGCACCTGGACACCTGCAGGCACATGGACACACGCCGGAACATCCATGCAGAGGATCCAAACCCCGCATTGTTTCCAGAGACAAAATCCCTGTGCTGCAGCTTTGTTCTCATCCAGCAGCTGTTCCCCTAGGGGCAATCCAGGTCCCTTGAGCTTGCTCTCGTTTGCTTGCCCTTAGCACAAAGTGCTGCTTTAGATTTATGACACGGTGATTTAATTGGAGGTCAGATTTTCCCTTTCCTTTCTGAAGTCTACCTAGTCCAAATGCTGGGTCATGATGTCTTACAAAGTCTTTTTTGTTAGGCCAGTCTTTTTCTCGGCCCCCACACAACCAGCTACCCAAGTTTTCCAGCATTCTGTTTATTTGTCTGATTTCAGGAGTCATCAGTGCTCCAAAATATTTGTCTTGAATGCAGCTGAATCTAACACTGAAGTAAAGAAAATTAAAATATTTACTAAATTGTTAAAGAATCATTTGATATTCCAGATTGACCTGTCTGATTCTCCTTATGAAGCACAATTTGAATCCATTTTTTTAAGTAATTCAAGTGTTTAGCTAAGTAAGACTGTAAATATTTAAAGATGAGTGTTCTGCCCAGTGCTGCCTTGGAGGTTTAACTATGGAGTTGTTTCCTCAGCTGTTTCATGAAGCTAAACAATACTTAAGCTTCAAAGTGGTTTTTGAATTTGATTTTTAAAAAATAGCTGCTGAAATAGTGAATGAATAAGTGAAAGATGTTTTTTGTTGTTGTTCAAAAGAGAGGATCTGCTGATGTATTTTCTTTTTTTTAACTTGAAATGGATCTTTAAAAAAGACAAACGTAGTTGTTTGGTGGATTCAAGGCTGTTGGACAAGTACTGCCCAGGCATTGAACTCTCCTTTACTGCAAATTCAGTCTTCCCAGTCCTGTTCTCTCTGCAGGATGCAGAAAATAAGAGACACTAAAAGCTTCTTGTCAGCCGTACAAGCCAAGATCTCAATTCAGATGGGAGACAGACCTGTGGACCCTTCTTTTTGTGGTTGTGTCTTATGGTGAGGCCACACCTTTGGACCTGAAATTCTTAGCAGGCTTCTGGGATTCTTTGGAGAGCTTTCCTGGGTAAAGACCAGAAGAGCCCAAGAAAGGCAAAAAAAAAAAAAAAAAAAGGTCTAAAGGCAGGGGAAGATGTGGCCAGAGTCAGGTATGTGCCCAGATACACCTACTCCATGGATCAGATCACAGAATATTCTGATGGTGCAGAAGAGCAGGAAAAGGCCCTGGCTGACCAGAAGAGAAACATGATACACAGAGGGAAAATTTGGAAAATATTCCTCCTTTGTCTGGGCATGGTTAGAGCTGCCAGTGTCTGTTCCAGTGCAGCTCAGCACATTCCTCTTGTCCTGGTCACTTTGCTCCTGGACCTTTGCTGTGGCCAGAGCCTCATCCATCCGGGGGCAGGAGGAGTCTCAGGGTGCAGAGCACCATGGCAAAGAGGGTGTTTGGACAAGCTCCTTGCTGCCCTCAGGAAAAGGCAGCAGGCACCCAGTGCAATAGGGAATAGGAATTCACAGGGAAATCAGTTTGGCACTGGTGACCACACGCTCTCCTCATGTGGAGGTGTCAAAGCTTCTCTGGAAGGGCTCTCAGCAGCCTGACCCAGATGTGGGGTGTTCAGAAACACCCCACTGGAGCCCACCAAGGCCTCCTTCTCGTTCAGGAGGTCCCACCAGCCTCCATGGATGTCACTTTGTGCCTCCGTAGCCGAGGGGAACGACCCCGATCACAGCTTTGGATGTTTCCTCCAGGGAAAGCCACCTCACACGTGGGATTTATTGAGGTTCCTGCCAGAGCTGCAGCCCTCCATTTATCCCATTTATCAAGAGGAGCTTTTGGAGTACCTGTTCCAGCAGGATGCTCAGGATGGCAGATGCCAGCCTGGGACGTGAGCAGGTGAGGGATAAGGAAGCAGACACGCTCTGCAGTGCTTCAAAGGCAGTTTGATTTTTATGGAATATGAACCTGCTGCCTTGAACTTTTATTACCCCATTAGAAGCACAGGGTGAGTTCGGGCTTTGAAGACAAGTCATCTGGTAAAACTGCCTGTGAGACTAAGGCACAGTAAATAATCCTGCAGCAAAGCATATTATTAACTTTGCTGTTCCTGGTGCTCTTTTTTTAAACATTTCTTAAATGGAAACATTTTGTCTCCTGGAAGTTTTGTCTCAGCTGAAGTGCCCTTCTTTGCTATTTTGTGGTTTAGGCATATCAACATTGATGAATTTTAATAGACAGACCAAATAAAATTAAAAGTACGTTTGCAGGTACAGCCAATCCTTTCAGGAAAATAAAGATTTTATAGGGTGCTGTGATAAATAACGCAGACAGGTATTTAAGTTAATAAACACCAGATACTGAGAGGGATGGAAATACCTGTAAAAGGTTAATTTAAGAGCTAATAAATGTGTTCACAGGGAATGTGGGGTGGCCTTAGCTGGGGCTTCCCTGCCCATTGCCCCAGGCCACCATTTAGGCTCAGCCATGGAGCCCCAGGCCCAGTTTGAGTTTGATCCCAGGGTTGCCAATTGATTGAGACACAAAAGTTTATGGGTTTCTGGGAAATGGCTGGAGAGAAAGAAGGATTATGAAGCCCATTTGGGGCACTGTCAAACCCTTTCCATGGCACTGTTGGCTGATTTCCCCCTGTTTCCCCCAAAGTGGCTCCTGGGCAGACTCCTGGTGCTGGGCTGGGGGTTGGCTGGTGGGTAAGGCCCTTTGTGTTTGGGGTGCTCAGGATGTGGTGGCTGAGGGATCCTAACGAGCTCTGGCTCAGTTAAAGTGGAGAGGAAGTTGGCAAGAATGAGCAAAGTCTGGAGAACTTTGATCACCAAAGAAAAATGGAAAAAACAGATTACTTTGTACAGAGCTTTGAACCAAGAATGTTTTCAATGGATGTGGAAGATCCCGAGTCCTCAAACTATAGTCCTGCTTCTCCACACTATATTTTATGGACTTTGCTCTGTAGCCTTAGTTTTAAGTTGTGTTTTATGGGGGACAGGCTCCTGGATCCTGGAGGAAAGAAGCACGTCCTCTAGCTGGGAAAGGTCTCTGGGAGGGATTAAGGGAATGAGCTGTTCCTTCCTGGCCACAGGCAACAGAGCAAGAAGCTGTGGGTTTAATTTCCAATAGGAAACTCCAGAGCCTGTCTGATGGAAGCAAATCATGGGTCTGAGGGTGTGGTATCTCTGAGGTTTTTAAGAATAGGTTGGACCAGCATCTGTCAAATTATTTGGGTCAACTTGATCATGGCTTGGGGCCGTGGGAGGGAGCACGTCGAGACTCCTTGGAGCAGAACGTCACTGAGGGAATAAGCACCATTCCCTTTCCTTGGGCGTCTTTTCCTCACATCCAACCAGGGCAGCTCTTGCCAGCTCCTTGCTCTCCTCCAGGCATAAAAATTTGGCAGATTCCACCCTGTTTAGGTATTTTATTTAATCTATTCTTGCCCCTCATCAGAAACCCTCTTATTAGCAACCACAGGCCCTATGGTAGGACATTTCCCTATGATTATGGGTGCAATAGGGTAAACCTCCTGGTTTCTAAATGCAATTATTTTTCAATTTTAAAGTGCACAATGAGTTTCTTAAACACTTGAACCAAATAATGGGAATTCATGGGTATGGAGTTCATGGAGAACTCACTCTCTACAACTTACTGACAGGAAGGTGCAGCCAAATGGGAGTCAGGCTCTGCTCCCAGGGAACAGAGACAGGATGAGAGGAAAAGGCCTCAGACTGTGCCAGGGGAGGTTCAGGCTGGACATCAGGAGGAAATTTTTCATGGAAAGGGTGGTCAGGTGTTGACAGGGGCTGCCCAGGGAGGTTTGGAGTGCTTATCACTGGAGGTGTCCCAGGAAGGCCTGGATGTGGCACTGGGCTGGTGACAAGGGGGGGATCAGACACAGCTTGGACTCGATGACCCTGGAAGGCTTTTCCAACCTTAATGATTTTATGGTTCTGTAATTCCCTTGGCCGAGGGGAGCCTTAAGGATCTTTGTTTGAACAGAAGAGGCAGTGAAATTCAGAGTGCCCACCCTGGGGGTCCCATCTGCTCTGAGGGAATTAGCAAATACCTGGATGCTCACATGAGCTCTCTAGATCTGAGCACCCTCACCTTAGCAGAAAACTGTTCTCTTAAGGGGAAATGTACCTAAGAGAAAGTGGTCATCCTTTTGCCCCTTTTTCCTCACCTTTCTTCAGTATGGTCACCTCACAGCAAATTTTTATTTATTAAACCACAAGATGCTCAGACACTGCAGCAAGCCCTGCGTGGCACAGGAGTTTGTGGAGGAGGGTACATTTATTGATCCTTATGATCAATTAAATGGGGAGGAGCACTCTGGAAAACCCAGTCCTTAGTGCACAGCAATGTGTGCTGCAGGGGGAACTTGGGGCTGCCTTAATTCATCACTTGTGGGGCAGCCTGGGAGGCTCCATGCCCAGGGAAGGGGTATGGAGTGGTTTGGGGAAGGCAAAGCTGGGATGGTTTGGGGAAGGCAGAGCAGGAACCTTGTACGTGCGCTGCTGCCCGTGCAGGAAGCCTGTGACTGCAGCAGCTCTGAGCTGATGGGGGAAGCAGCTGGGGCTGGCCAGTTCACCCTACAGCTCACCCATGATGTGTTGGGTTGGTTGTGTTGGCAAGAGAGGTGATAAAATTGGGGCTCTCCCCTGGATTCATCTGGCTGAGGGTGCTTTGGTCATCAAGTCACATGTGAGCATCTGTGGGCAAAGTAAATAGGAAAAACTTCCTCTAAAGCTGGCAGCATCCAGCCCTCAGCAGAGAGGCTGAGCTCTCTAAAACTCATCCTAGAAAACCCATTTTTTTAAGTCTGCATGCATTCTTTTAAGTGGAAAAAAACTAGAAAGGAAAGAGAGTGGAGGAAAGCCAGAAACAAAAGCGTGTCTCTTGGAGCTTGAGTCTGGGGAAAAATAAAGAGAAAGGGAAATAGATTACTCTGAAGAGGTACAGATGGAAGCATTGACACAAATGTGCTTTGCTTTCAGCAGGGCTGTAATTTGAGCAATGAACAGAGCTGGGCAAGCCAGACTAACCCTGAAGTTTGGAAGCACAGCACCTTCCTGCGACTGCTCATTCTTATTGTCAAAGCTGACCCAAGACAAGCTGAGTTTCCTCAGCTGACTTCCCTCTGAAACAGTTCTAGAATTGATTTTTTCTGGCTGTGGATAATTTCTCTTTTTTGGCTATTTGTATCACACTTAATTTTCCTTTCTTTCCCTGGAGAGAGAAGCAGTGAAAGGCTGTGAAATGCAATACAGCTCTTAGCTGAACTGATGATCCCAACATGGATTGTAATGATTCAAGCACTTGCAATTAATTTTATACAATTAACCCATTTAATTAATTATTCAGAGCAAAATTAGAACATGACTTTGCTGTCTGTTCACTGACACAATTTCCCAGTTGCCAGCCAGAGCTTCGTATGTGCCCAGATGTGAAATCTCACCCTTGGCCACCGGGCAGATTCAGGCTGAGTGCCTGAGTCAGCAGCCCTCGGGGGCTGATGTGCTAAACACAGACCAGGCCAACTGCCATGGGTTTGATGTCTGTGTGGAGCTGTGTGTTTGCCCCAGGCACACCCGGGGAAGGGTGGGAGCATCTCTCTGCGATGCCCAGCGCCATCCATCCCGGATCTCTTCTCCTGGTGTTGTGGCCTGGACTCAGCTCTCAGCTGGGACTTCCCGGTGACACAGGTCCTCACATCCAAAGATCCTGCTGGGTAGCTCAGGAGGGAAGGGATAGGTGTAAGCCATGCAAGAAAGAGCTTTAATCCTGGCTTTCTGCGTGTGGCACTGCAGTTCATCCCCTCACTGCCAGGAATCAGCCTTTAAAAGGGAAAACCACCCTCCTTTTATGTCAGCGTGCAGGAGCCCCTGCTCAGCAGCCCCTGCTCTCCTCAGCAGCATTTCCTACCACAATCATAAAACTTGGCAGTGGGGCCCAAAGGAACTGAAAGAAAGAACTCTGTCACTTCTCACTGGAAACTTGCTTTCATCTCCTGGGAGGCCTCCTCTAAAGCAGGCAGTGGCTAAACCAAACAACAAGCTCTGGTGTCTTCTCGGTGCTCTGTTAAATCAATTGCATTGAAGAAACTCAATTTTATAATGAATTGAAGTGATCCCTCACATCCCCTCAAGAATGGGCTGCAGGAGGAGTGCCTGGCTGAGCTGGAGCTCCTCATCCACTTGCACATCCAAGTGTCCATGACATTAGGTTAGAATTCAGCCATTCTCTTCTGCGCAAACCGTGAGTGCTTATATACATTATTGTATATACATTATATACATTTGATGGAAATACATTATTTTCCATCAAATACAGGCTAGGAAATAACAAAACTTCCTCCCACCCCAAGGTGCTCCTCTTGTTTTTCATTTTGAAGAGGATGTTCAGTTGTGTGGCCTCAGAGCCATGAGGATCCCTGTGCTGGGCTTTGGAGCAGTTCACTGAAGTGAACCATTTTCAGCTGAATTCAAAATAGGGTATTTTGATTACTGAGATAATAAGGAGAATGCCGAACCCTTATCACTGTGGACTGGACCAGTAATCCAGAGGAAATTATTCAACCAGCCTTGGTCTTGAAAAGGAGCTGCTCCTCTGGCAGATTTTTGATCAGAGGAAGGCAATGGTGGCTCCTGGGTGGCCCAGCTTGTATATTTTTGTGATTTTAACCCATGTGATAATTGCAGAATTGAGTAAATTTTATGCTTCCTAGAAATCTTAATCTGGAGTCATTAAGATGGTCAATATTGCTGGAAATCAACCACAGATTGTGCATGTTGGTGTAGAAAAGGGGAATTTGGTATTTGCCTCAGAAATCTTGAGGATGATTAATCCACAATTGGTAACCAGCACGAGGCACAAATGGAATTAACCCTGGATTTTGAACAGGTTATTCAGTGATGCTGGAATGCCAACATCTGCATATCAGCACAGCTCCTGCAGCCTTAAGAAGGGCAAGACTTCACAGGTTTGGAATGAGATCACAGTTGGAGAGAATGAATTTAGTCTAAATTTAGCCATCTGAAAGAAAAGTCTTGTCTAAACGGGGCTGGTACCACACATCACGAACATCTGTCAGTGTGTGGGGTGACTCACCTGGGAGCACTTCCATCCCTTATCTACAGCCCTGGAACAAAGCCTGGCTGACCAAACTGCTGAACTTTGGCATGGATAAGGTCTGGGGAGCTGACTCACACCCACAGTGTTTGCTGAGTGCATTTCTTCCACGTGTTTGGTGTCTCCAGGTGCCACTTCTGCTGCCAGGGAGTTGATCTGAGGTCTCTGCAATGCCTCTCTCAGGCAGTGGTTACAGAGCTGCACTTTAATTGATTTAATGCAGCCTGGAATAACTAAACTTGGCTTACTGGAACAAAAACATGTGTTTTGACCAGGGCTTGAACTTCTCCTTTTCCTCCCTGCAGAAATCCCTCTCCCTGTCTGTGGGGTTCCTCCAGGTGAGGAATTCAGTGCTTTTCATTCCAGACTGGTGGAAACCCTGTGCTTTTGGCCTCTCTGGCCAGGGGACATGCAGGGAAGCAGCTGGCTTGGGATGGTTCTGTTTGAAACTGCAGGAAGAAAGAAGAAAGGACAGTAGGAACACACTGAATATCCAGGGAGATGCTGGGAATGCACTGCCCATGTGTCTGGGAAACAGGGACATGGACTTTTCTCATTTCTCATGCGGGCTGGAACTCCAGAGTCAGGCTCAACATCCAACTCTTGAGCCCTTCCTCTTCTGTGGGCTCAGGGTGATTCTGTGGTGGGTTAAAAGAACTCTCTCTGCTCTCTACCATTTAAGCTGCTTTTAATTTAACTTTCTCAGCAGGAAACACTGCTCAAGGCNATGGATGGATGGATGGATGGATGGATGGATGGATGGATGGATGGATGTCACAGAAGCACTGGAGTTTTTCCCTCAGCACACACAGCTCATGGTGTATATGAATCAAATCACATAATTGGACATGTCTGCAGGGTTCCATTTCTCTGGCCACTGGGAAATTGGGTAATTCTCCTGATATTTATGGTATCTCTTCCAGTTCAATGGGAGATGTCAGTATCTGCAGCTGGAGGATGGGAGTTGCTGGGTAAATCTCAAGGGTGATTGAGATCCCCCTTGTGGATCCCTACACCTGACCATTCTACCCCCAAACACTGTGAAAGGGAGTTCAGGACTTCAGCTGCTCAGTCTCATAGAGTAAAATTATTGACTGTGGATTCCACTCAGAGCAGTCTGGGTCTACAAATAATTTTGCTATAAATATTGGGGTTTTTCCAGACAGCTTTGGGATTTCTGTATGTCTCCATGCTTTCATGTTTGAGCTTTACAGTGAAAGACTGAATCGAAAAGATTCTTCTGAAATAATTACATTAGCCAACTAGACCTTTGAGCATAAAAATCTTAGCTCTACAAATAATTGCAGTGACAGATAAATTCTTTGGTAGCTGCTGTTGTAGAAGCACCAACAAAAGGAATTTTTTTCTCTTCTCCAAAAGGGTAAAAATGAGTTGAAATAGATTTGACATGTGAGAGCACCTGCTTGAGGAGCTGAGGCTGTTTCAGATGTACAGTGATAAAAGCAGACAACCCAGGTTGCTGATGGGTTTGGAAAGCAAAAGTCATGAAATGGTGACTTTCCTCCTCCCCTGCTTCCAGCCCTGGAAGGAAGGGGAATGTCTGGTCCAGGAGGTGTGAAAACTAGTGCTGCACTTGTCATGGGGGACTGGCAGTGCAACAGTCCTATTCCACAGCTGGAAATACAAACTTTTTTCCTTCATAAATATGCAAATGCTCCTTTGATTTGGTTGGTTCACATTCTCTAACTTTGCCCTCAAACTCCCTAATTCAAACTGTTTCAAACTGAAGAGGGAACCCAAAGATTGTTTATTAGTTACATAACTTCCTTCCCTTCTGACACTGTAGTGTCAGAAATGAGGAGCTGTTGATGGTTGAAATCCATATTTGGCTGTAAACTTTTGAGCCAAACTCTTCATTAATGTGTTCAACGAGATGTCACTTGTTGATGTGTGTGTATTTGAGTGCACTCCATGCTCAGGTTGGAGGTTAAAATCCTACGTGTCAGAGATCACAGCCAACAAACCTCTACTGTAAAACCCCCCATTGAATCAATGTGTTGGAAGGGATCTAAAAACTCATCCAGTGCCCCACCCTGCCATAGTCAGGGACACCTTCCACTAGCCCAGGGTGCTCCAAGCCCCATCCAGCCTGGCCTTGGGCACTGCCAGGGATCCAGGGGCAGCCACAGCTTCCCTGGGCTCCCTGTGCCAGGACCTTTCCACCCTCATAGCCAGGAATTCCTTCCCAATACCCCATCTAACCCTGCCCTCTGGCAGTGGGAAGCCATTCCCCCTTGTCCTGTCACTAAGGTCTCCCTGGGGGCTTCTCTTCTCCAGGTGAACTCACCCAGCTCTCCCAGCCTGGCTCCAGAGCAGAAGGGTTCCAGCTCTGGGATCATATCTTAATTTTGAAAAGTTCTCTATCTAGTCTTCAGTCTGAATTTTACCAGTAAGGCAGCAGCCCAACTTGTATTTCAGTATAACCTCTGCTTTCAGAGTTCATTCTCAGCCAAGTGTTTTAAAGGCCTTTCTTATAAAGAAGATTTGCATGAACTGAGGCAGTTCCCAACAATTATCCTCCACTTGCAGACAGTGGTTTTCCCCTTTTCCTTGGCAAGGTGCATCCACGTCCCCACTGCTGTGTTTACGGCACGCTTCCAGGAGTTTGGGGTTAAATTTGAGCATTGTGACATCAAAATTGTGCATGAGGTTTTGTGGTGACAGTCATGCACAAGAATTCTTTTCTTGTGAAAAGTGTTCACAAATTAGGGGGAAAAGGCTGAAACTCCACGTTCCCAGCCAGGACAGTTCCTGTGCTGCTCATACAAGGAGATGAGCAGTTGGAGATTCCCGATCCCAGTGGGAGAGGAAGGGGATCAGCACATCTCCTCTGGGTGACTCCCACTGAGCCAGTGCCAAAGGCTTCATGTTGATTGATGCACAAAAAGCACCACTTCAGCTGCATCAGCCTTTGGGGGACGATTCTCCGAAGCGTGGAAAATTTCCAGAGTGCATCCGGGGTGTCAGCACAGAGGCTCCTGCTGTGGCCAGCTGGGCCATAGGGTGACTGCCTGGGTGACAAGCTCAGCTGTGCCAGAGGTGTCCAGCAGGTTTCTCCTTGGGACAGGCTTTACCTTGGTGATCTCTCAAACACAAGGTAAAGGAGATTTTTCTGGGAAGTCTCACCCACCAAATAACATTTGTATCATATCTTGGTGTTACTTTTCCAGGAAATATGTGATAATTTCGACTTTAAGGCTCCTTGTAGGAGGTGGATGTGAGGATTTGTGTCAAAAACAGCCTCTCCAGATGGGTCTCCCAATGCCTCATGTTTGTCTGTGGCTTTTTCTGCCAGGATCCATCCAGGATGGCCCCCTGGAGGCCCCTCTGTTTGTTAGACAAGGATGCTGTGGCAGGGACCATATATAAATCTGATTCACAGTGTCATGGAATAACAGAATACCCTGAGTTGAAGGGACCCACCAGGATCATGGATTCAGCCCCTGTCCCTGCACAGACACCCCAACACCCCCACCCTGGGCATCCCTGGTAGCTCCTGGAGCTCTGGCAGCCTCGGGGCCGTGCCCATTCCCTGGGGAGCCTGGGCAGTGCCAGCACCCTCTGGGGGAAGAACCTTTCCCTGATCTCCAGCCTGACCCTGCCCTGGCACAGCTCCAGCCATTCCCGGGGTCCTGTCCCTGCTCACAGGGAGCAGAGATCGGAGCTGTCCCTAAGGAGGAGCTGCAGCCCCTGGTGAGCTCAGCCCTGTCTCCTCTCTCCAGGCTGGTTGGCATTGGTGCCAGTGACATTCCACTGTGGTGCTCCCTGCCCAGGAAAGCCTGACAGCCCCCACATTCCTGACCCCTCTCTCCCCACACAGCAGGTTAAAGGGTGAATAAAACCAGCTGTTTCCTCTCCTCACTGGGAGTCAGGAAGGCTTGGAAACACCCAGGCAGCCCAGGAAGTGCCCCCCTGAGTGTGTAGGCACAGAGCAGTGCTGGGCATGGCAGTGATCATGCACTGGCAGCATGTGCAAGGTTCAGACATCTTGCATCAGTCCCTTGGTTGGCTAAAAAACCCTCTCCAGGAAATTCAGGGGTTCCCCTTTTTCCTTGTCTCTGCTTGCATGCAGCCAGGCTGTTCAGGAACTGTTTATATTTCCCCGAAATAATAAAAACACTACCTTTAACTCCCATTTGAGGAGAGCAGGGACAATAAATGGAGCTTCCGCTCTTCTTCTAAAATCCTACTAAAATCTGTGACAGCTGGGTGATTTTGGGAAGCTTTCCCTTGCCTGTTCCATGGTCCCAGATCTTTATTGTTGCTTCCCATAACCTGCTGGATGAGGAGAATATTTCAACTCTGTGCAATGGCAAACCATGGTACATAACACAGCAGGAGGGTTGGGGACTTTAAACCCTGTTGGTCATCCAGTGATTTCCTTTCAGAGGGCTAGTTGGCTCCTTTGTATCCAGATTCCCAGTGGAGGATATTTAAAAACCGGTCCTAACTTGCATTAAGAAACAGAGATTTTCATAATAAAACCAGCCTATTCTGATTCTTTCTCTATAAAGCATTAGAAAAATGGAAGTGACACTTGGTCAGACATTAACGTATCTGTCAAGCATCAGCAAACAAACAGGCACAAAATCTGCTCAAATAGGTCCAAATCACTTGCATTTCCCTACACTTTCTGCTCTGGTAAGGACAGAGCCAGGAAAAATGGTTTATTGCACTTTTACTGGTGTATAGAACTTGCTGTGCAAGTTTGACCCTTGATGGTATGAATAACTTGATTGAAATGCAGATATTAGGGAAGGAGAGCCTTTAATGCCTCCAGGAACAACCTTATCCACCGACCTTACTGAATGGTACGGAGGGAGAGATTTGGGGCTCATGGAACCCTTCCACATATCTTATCAAAGACTCAGAAAAGCCAAATAAGTGCAATTGCTGGGTTCAGAACAACGAGTTCATCCACAAGGAAACACTTCCAGCCCTTTACAGAAAGGATCTGAGGGGAAAGGCAGAGTGAGGGGTTGCAAACCAGTTCAGTGAACAGCTTGTTCTCTTGAGTAACTCGAGCTTGATAACAACCCCATGTGGGCTTGATATGAGGGCTCATGAGCTGTGGTGGGGCTGGAATCAAGTTTCATCAAGTTCTTCTGGTCTGTCTGTTCTGAGCCTATGACCTCAATCAAGGGAGCTTTTCCTAGCAAAGAAAAGGGATGCTTGTGGGTGTAGTGTGGGCAGCCCCTCACAAAATGTGTCTGCAGTGGGTGATGGAGCTCAGAGAGAGCAAACATTTTTCCAACACCTGCTGAAACCAACCTGATGTCTCAGACACCCATAAGTGTCACTCTTTGGGACACATTTCTCTAGACTTTTGCTTCTGTTGTCTGTTGTCAAAAATGCCTCTGCTGTTGGCTGCTGAGGTGGATCACATGAACTTTCCACACGGACATGGCTGCAGGAATCCAGTGACTGTAATTCCTTCCCTCTTGTGCTGCTGTCAGGGATCTACATACACATGCCAGAGTTTAGCATGGTGTGCAGAAAATCTGGATGCCTCAAGTATTGAACTGAAATACTTATTTTTTTCTCCATGGATTTAGCTATTGCAAAGCCAATGTCTATCAGCAAATCATGAGGGCTAAAGGTGCAGAGCACCCTGGAACTTATCATAGAACATGGTGAGACCAGGTGCTCTCCCTGCCAAGGACTTTGGAAATGGTCAACTTGGGGCCGCTCCTTCTGTTCCTGGAGACCAGAGGAACTTTTTGGATTGCAATTTCAGCTTTTCTTTTTCTCCATGGCCTTTAAGGGGTTTTAAGGGTTTCCCAGATCTTGTTCATGTACAAAGCTAGTTATAGCAATGGAAATGTGGGTCGCTGTTTGGATCAGAGCTGAAAAGCAGGGTCTGACCTTTATACAACTATTTTTCCCCTCAATTACACAGAAAATGGATGCCTGATTAACAGACCACTAATAACTGCATGACCAGCACTGGGTATTGCAGAATAGGTTAACACATCCAACCAGTGACTATGTTTGGTCATGGGAAAGGGCTGTAAATCCATGAAAACCAGTGTTTCATTCATGGAAGCTGAAAGGATGGATGGTGCGTAACTCCTCGTAAGTCACCGGTTGTGTAAGCGTGAGGAAGCTGCTGGCGTGGTCAGCCCGAGGATCCTGCTCCCAGATCATGTATCCTGCAGGGAAACAGCTTTGCACAAGGGCAGGAAGTCAGCTGTGTCAAAGACTGGTGACACACTGTGAGTGCTGAGTGACCAGTGCACAGGGCACCCTGTCCGTGCCACGGGGTCACAGGACCACTCGGCCGGGAGGTGACCTCGGGAGGTCCCTGCCCAACCCCCCTCAAAGCAGGTCAGCTCTGGGTCAGACCAGGTCGCTCAGGGTTGGCACCAGCTGGGTCTTGAGAGCTTCCATGGATGGAGGCAGCCCTGGGAGCACATTGTACCTTCCTCCTGCCTGGAATGGGTGGTGGAGGGTCAGCCCTCGTGTCCAAATGGCCACTGCAACTCCTGATCCTAATCAATTCCTGAGCTGATAATCCTACTCAGCCTGGGGACCCTCAAGCCCACCTGAGGTCTTGGGCCTCAAGTTCACTGTTGTTGCTCTACTTGTCTCTTAGGTAGAGTGAGTAGATTCCAACAAAACTAAAACTACACTAAAATGTTCTGTGTTTGAATAACAAGAAACATCCCCCAAGATAATTCCAGCCAGGCCCCAGTGAGTGCACGGATGGTTGGGAGTGGAGGTGAGAAGAGTTCCAGGATCTGCTTTGTGGATGTGGCTTCCCTCTCTGTGCCAGGCAATAGGAACTACAGGAACTTTTCCTTCCTGACGCTCCTATTTTCCCCCTGAACTTCTTTTCAAGACTCTACAGAGTTTGTTTTAAGGACACTGCACATTCAGAGGCTGCATTGCATAATTCTTATTGTCCTTGCTAAAGCCTTAAAGGAAAATCACTTGAATTAAATATTTTTCCCCTTGCCCCAGGCAGGATGTGAAAGAAAGCAGATTCCTTAAACCATGGATGGCCAAAGTATTTTTATTTACTTTTTTTATGGCCGGTTTAATTGTCGTCAGTGACTGGTCAAGGGATTAAATGAAATCCACCTGTTTTTAATGCTGGTTGTGGAATTATTATGTATGAAGAATGTTTTTATGCACATTATAAACAAAATGGGGGTGATTTACACCAGCTACTGTAACAGGAAGCATTACAGAGTGAAATGAATTGCGACATAACACGCAATGGCTGAAGGCAACGAAATTAAAGTAAAATTCATTCTTCTGATTGCAACTTCTTTAGTGCTGTCATTGCTTAAGAAAATTGTGAAAGAGTGGGAGAAGTTTCAGGTCTGCTTGAATCCTTTGAATGTGTTCAAACTGACTGAGGGGAAATTTAGGTTCAATACATGGAAGGAAATGCTCCCTGTGAAGGTGGTGAGGCCCTGGCACAGGTTGCCCAGGGAAGCTGTGGCTGCCCCTGGATCCCTGGAAGTGTCCAAGGCCAGGCTGGACAGGACTTGGAGCACCCTGGGCTAGTGGAAGGTGTCCGTCTCTGTGGCAGGGGTGGCACTGGATGAGCTTTTTAAGGTCCCTTCCAACCCCAAAATTCTGGGACTCCATGATACAATTTACTTTCCCCACCCTGCTTTATCCTTTTGCAGAGAACAGACCCCAGAAAGGACATTTGCCTTGTCCATCACCTGGGTCCTTCCCTGATCTCCATGACCTTTCAAAGTTGATGGGCAGGTGTGGCATGCACACCAGCCAGCCCTCTGGGCACCAGAGGATGCCACCCGTCAGGTCCCATGGACTTCACAGGAGAAGGTTTCTTGAGAGACCGTGGCTCAATTCCCTTCTAGCCCTGGTGTATCCTCTCCTCCTTGAGCCACACCTCCAAGCTCTGGAGCCTGGAGCCCTTCCTGGTGAACAGCGAGGCAAAGCAGACAGAGTCCCTCATTCCCACCTGCATCAATAGTCACTAAATCCTCTGCCCCACTCAGACACGTTTTCCTTGTCCAGCTTTACTTCCCACGTAGGTTTAGAAACTCTTCTTGCTGCCCTTGACCCAGTCCCTTCAGCTGTGGCCATCCTGATGGCAGCCCTGCACGCCTGTGGGTCCCAGTCCTTCCTCTGCAGACTGTCCCTGCTCCCAGCTCTGGGTGCTCCCTCCTCAGCCTGGAGCTCAGTGTAGACCAGGCTGCCATGGACTTCCACATCCCCAGACCAGACTTCCTATTTTTGTGAGAACTTGCTTTCAGTTTTGAACAGAGAAAACATCTCAAGGCAGAGATTTCCTTCTCTGTTTAAGCATAAAGGCACATTGTGACACTTGAATTTCTGCTTTCTCATTGTACTGGGGGAGCACCATGTCTTCAGCTTCTCACCTGGCTATTAACCCTGTCAAATAATCAAGGTGGTATTTGCATGAGTGTTCTCTGGTAAGTGGTGCTACTGAATCAAGAGTTGCCAGGTGAGAGTATTTAGAGCTGCCATGAATGTTTACAGAAGTGAAGAAGCCTAAAAAAACTTTGCTTACACATGAAAAAAGTTTTAAAAAGTGTTTATTCTAGAAGGCAGAGTTTGACTATGATCTGATTACATGATGCTGTTGATATTCTGCAGGCCTGGGCAGATCCCTGGACATTTTTGCTGTGGCCATGGTGACATTTACATGCCAGGTCTAAGGGGAAATTAGTGAAATAGAGTCATTTATTTGTATACATTCTTGTTTAATGGATTAATCCATGTTTACATACCTACTGTGTGAGCCACCCGGCAAGCACCGAAATCTGAGGAGAGCACATGATACTGGTCCATGGCTTTGCAGAGTTCCTTTTCAAAGTAAACAGGCCTGTGCTGCTGCTTGGTGCCCAACAGTTTGGTTTCAGTATGGAAACCAAGCCTGGCCAAGAAGGAGGTGCTTGAGCACCGAGGAGATTAAAGCATTAAAGGATTTTCTGTGCTCTGGCACCTTCCCTCTCTAGAGGGAGGCACTTCCTATAAATATTTGGTTCTAGTTCCTACAGTTTTTGAGTATGTGGCACTTGGACAGATGATTCATATGTTTTCATATACTTCTAGGCATGTATTTATTGGCTCCTCAGATATGGAGAATTGAATTTGTTAATTAAGAAGCTGTGGCTGCCCCATCCCTGGAAGTGTTCAAGGCCAGGTAGGACAGGGCTTGGAGCAACTTGGTGTACCTGCCCATGGCAGAGGGTGGAACTAGAAGAGTTTTAAGGTCATTCCAACTCAAACCAGTCTGGGATTCTGTGATTTGTGAGTGAGCACATGAGTGCTAGTTGGAATTTAAATTAAGTCTTTTTTTTTGTAACAAGTTTTGTTATGAGGCGGTGTAGAGCTGCATCACTGCTGCATGACCAAAGCAAGCAGATGATGAAATCCACCAACAGCTGCTGAAATCCATCCCAGCCACCCTTATTTCTCACTATTCCTGATGCTGCCATTTATGAAATCTCTTTTTAGAGAATTTCTACTCCATGGGGACTCTTGAAAGCCTATTTTTCTTTGAATGGCAACAAACCCAAGATGAAAATGTTGGAATTCCCTGCAAATTGGAAGAGCTGTTGTTGATGTGCCGTGTGTGACGGGCTTTTTTCTCAGCCATGCCACAGGAGTGAGTCAGTAGTGTGGACAACAACAGAGAAACAAAAGCCAGGGATATGAAAGATCTTATTTCACTGGTGTGTGTGGTGGGGTGTTGGTCATTTTTCCAACTCAGAAACCGGTAATTTGTTTCAAAGGTTTTCTCTGTTTCATGGCCTTGATGGAGATGACTCAGATGAGAAATTTTCTGAAATTTCCCTTGTCAGGTTATTGCACAGTTTTATAGCCTGCCACCATGAACAATACTTTTGTGAACGTGTTAAGCCCTTAAAAATATGGATTTATGAAAGTTTTGTGTGAGCTAATGCAGGTTCTGTAATAACTTGGTGGCATAAATGGGAATTCATTGGAATATGGTCTTGGGGCTGTTCTCACCCAGGGAGGGGCTGTTTGGGCAGAAGCAGGCGAGTGACCTCGCAGAAGGAAAGCCCTGCATGGCACTGGTGTGGTGATGGTGTCCACGCTCACATCCCTGCCTTGGAAAAAGCTTTTAGGAGAGCAGGGCAGCTGAGACTGCAGAGATTTGTATTTGTTGGTCCTCTACCTATGGCAGCAACTCTTGTTTGCAGGATTTTGGCTGTGGTTCCAGCCCAGGCCCATAGTGTAGGGGTGACCGTACTGACGTGCATTTATTTATTGTTACTAATCAATGAATGGCCCTTCTTCCATTCATCCAACTAATTATTACATCTATTTATACTCTGGGCTTTGCCATTACACCAAAATGTCGTGCAGCTTTACAAGTTGTGTGGAAAATGTCATCCTTTTGTTTTAGAATTGCATCAGGCGAGCTGAATAGGCCTCAAGATGGGTCAGGAGAAGCAATGACTACTCCAGTGCCAGTCACCTTCCAAATGCCACCCGCTTGTATCTGCGTCATGGGTGAAGCTCTGGGCTGGCCCTGGAGGTGACCTGCTTTGAGCTGCAGGTTGGACCAGGGTTTTCCTGAGGTCCCTTCCAGACTGGGCTTTCCTAGAAGCCAGTTCCTCCCACCAGCTCTCTTCCAAACAAAATTAGAATAGAATAGAATAGAATAGAATAGAATAGAATAGAATAGAATAGAATAGAATAGAATAGAAATAGAATAGAATATATCAAATCACAGAATGGCACATTTCCCACTAACTTTATTATCATAAATATGCCAAGTTGGAAGGGACCCACAAGGATTATCAAGTCCAGCTTTTCAGTGAATGGCTCTACACAGATCTACCCCAAAACTTGGGTGTTATTAGCACCATACCCTGACCAACTGATCTAATCTAATCTAATCTAATCTAATCTAATCTATATATCCAAGTGTTTCAGGTGCTGGCATGACTTTGTCCATGGCACGTGTCTTCCACATAGATCTTTTGTCTGCCTCTGCAAGATGCCCAGCTGCCAATGTTGAGCTTGGGTCCCTTCAGGTGTCAACCTGAGTTTTTGTCATATTTTTGCCAGGCAAGCAAGGAAAACTGATTAGGAAAATAATTCTGTTGCCAAAACTTTGCCCTGAAGTATTGCGCTGTCCTAAGAGCATTTCTTCACCCAGACAGTGCTCATGAAGACAAGAGATCTGGAGAACTGCACACGTGTCCTGGTGCCTGGGAGTAAATTACCTCAGGTCTCTAATGGCTTCTCCTGATGATCCTGAAAGGAATTTTTCCCCTCTATCATCAGTTTCAAAAGTTAGCCGGTCCTTGGTATTTCCTCTAAGGATTTAAGATCATAGAGAAGCAGTTATAGATTATTTCATTTCAGCCTGTGGGATGAACACACAGATGCCACACAAATACCAGTGAAATAGGGTTTTCCCATCAGGAGTGAGAGCAGGAATATTTGAATGGGCTCCAGGCTTTGGATCCAGAATTGCCTCATTGTGCTAAACTTGCTTACGCACACCTAAGCTGTCTGCTGGACAGTCCTGCTGTCTGCTTCTGGTCAAAGAAAGATTTGGGGTCGATGATTCACAGCAGGCAGAGAAATCAGTTGTGAAGGTGAAGCTTCTCTTAATTCAGGCTTTTGATGTATGCAATCCATTGAACCAGAACAGGTCAGCAGCAGAGGATGACATTTACATGTGTAAATACATTATACACGTAATCCACTGCTCTCAGAAACCTTTCAGGGGGCGTTGTTAGAATTCCTTTGTTTGGATTTAAATAGAGTTTATAACACGTCCATACTCTATGTGATATAGAGTGTTACTGCACTCCTCATTTAGAGTACTTCAGGTGGGGTGGGAATGGGTAAAAGTATAGCAGATAAATCACATTTTGCCAGGCAGCTACAATTAGTTGGGGTCACTAAAGGCTTTCTTTTTCTGGGATGGAAGGAAAAAACTTGGCTTGGAGGCCAAGCTGGCTCTGGGTGTGCTGTGCTAGCGCCGTGTCACCTATCTGTCTGCATCCCTCTTTCCCAGGAACTCACATTTTCTTCACCAACCAGCGCCAGGAGATGTCAGAGTCCAGGAATTAAAAAAAAAAAGCAACAAAAGAAATCACTGGTGTTGTTCCGAAGTGCTGTAACAAGAATGGTGTTACACCACTCCTCTGGAGCTGGACAAAGAGGGATGGGGCTGAGAGAAGCTTTCCAAGCACCGTGATGCAACTCCTGGCTTTCCAAGCCTTTCACAAGGTCTTCCTAACCCTCATCTCGTAGTGTTTTGGCACCAAACTGGAGCAATTTCACTTTATTGGGATTCTCTCAGTGCTTCTGGCTTGAAATGGGGTGATTATGCTCTTCTTCTTTATTCTCCCCATAAAATGTTTTGCTCTGGGTACTTTCTTCCTGCATAAGTGACAGCATGAGAGCACATAAACAGTTTCTGCCTTCATAATTTTTATCTTTTTTTGGGTATTCTATACCTTCAAATCCCTCTAAAAGGCAGGAAAGTTACAATTCCACATTATGTAGAATCATAGAATCGTAGAATATCCTGAGTTGGAAGGGATCCAAAAGGCTTGTCAGTCTAGCTTTGATGTAATGTAAGGAGGAACAATGAAATTTTCGTCGTGTTCTGCCACTACCAAGTGCCCCAGCCCATATTTCTCCCTCCTCTGCTTTAGTGTAAGTCACAGATTATTTAGGCAGCCATAGGGAGCTTTACAATTTCAGACGATTTCACAAGTTTTTCCAAAAAAGCGAAAGGTTTTACACATCCAAGATGGTCTGAATCATCTTCTGTAGGTGTGCAGCTCTGTCCACTGACTACACTGGGAGAAAAGGCTCTTTTTTTGTCTTCTGAGTCACAGCTCAGTTGTATTCACAAAGCATCCGGAGAAGGATCAGACAGGAGGTGGGCCGAGGGTTTGCCTCCTTCCTCAGGGGGAAAAAAATTCCTGGGATTTGTCAAAAGGAGCTGTGCTGGCCCTGACAAATCTCTTTGGGAGAGCCCTCAGAAGGAAGAGCTCTTCCGTAAAAGGGAAAGGAAAAGAAAATAAAGAGCAGGGAAGAGCTGGAAAGCAGGGGTGGTGAAGGGAGGGTGAGAAGCCCCATGGTGGCCCTGCAGATGTTCCGGGTCTGCTGGCCCAGGGGGGCTGTCCTTGGAGGCAGCTGGAGCTCCTTGGGGACAGTTGAATGTCCACATCTGCTGGCCCTTCTGGCCCCCATCCCTGGTGACCTTGCCCAGCTGGGAGTGCGGACACCGTGCGATGCCCACTGCCGACTGCTGCTGCTCGGTGACTGCCCACTTTCACATGGCTCTGCTGTTTGCCCTTCCCAGAGCCTTCCCCTTCCTCCATTGCTCTCCTTCCTTTTTTCTCTTCTTCCTATGCTTTCTCTTCATCACTCTTGTTTCTCTTCCCCCTTTGCTCCATCTTTGTCTCCTTGGGATTTTTTTTTTCCTACACAAGGAAAGCCACCACACTTTTGATGATTTGTTTCCCTGCTGAGTTGTGTCTTTCTGAAAAGGAAGCCCTTCACATGAGGGTCTGTGTTGCCACTTTTTGTTTCTGGACCACAGGAGCTGCTGCCCATGGAGGCCTCTGGGCACCAGGAGAATATAAATAATGATAATTAATGGAGGACTGTGTTCATGGAAGAGGTGGGACAGCTGATGACACAGGGCTGACGTTTGAGACCATTAAGGAAAGGCTGCTGAGATGTTCCTCCTGCAGTTGTGAGCAGTTCCCCCTTCAGGCTGGTGTTAACTCCCAGGAGGGACCCATGAACACACAACAAGGCACAGGGCTATGGGTATTTAAATTCTGAAGAAGTCTGTGCATAAGCAAGTTTAATGAACAATAACAAGTTTAACAAAGTAAAGATGTTAGTCCAGGTCCCTGCAAGGTCTGCCCAACTGCACAGGGACAAAGTTAACACCAGCTTTAAGGGCTCCAAATTGCTTTCCCATGCACTAATGTCTAGCAAAGAGAATCCTTTGGCAGATTCTGATTGACAAGTTCTCAATGCAATGCCCTTTCCCTTCTTCTTCTAGAACATCTCCACCCCAGAGGATGCATTTCTGGGGTTCATCCTCACACTGTGGTGATGGGTCTTGAGCTCAACCAAGTGAGCTCATGGAGCTCTTCCAAAGCACTGAGCTAAGCAGTGAATGCTGGCAATTAAAATGTGTGTCTGCTCTGCACGGCCTTTCCAGGAAACTTCTCCAGATCCTTGTGCATGGAGAGAGTTCTGCTAGAGGAGAGGGGTGTGAGGAAACACTGGGAATGGCAGGAGGGAGCGGGGAGCTCTTCTGCCCTCATCCAGGAGGTGCCTCCTTTGTCCAGGCTCTCAATTTAAAGCTCCAATTGATGCCAGGACACCCAAGGTCAGCCCCGCTGACTTTAGGCAGCAGCAGGGCTCCTACCTGTGCTTCTCTCCCTCTTCTCTGGTGTCCATGAACCCCTGGGTGATGTGCTCAACTTGGTGTCATGTAGGGGTGTCCTTTGAGAGGTGTGCAGAAGGTGCCAGGGGTTTCTCCCTTTTCCCTCCCATTGTGTTGTTCCCAGCACCCACAGCCCCACAGTGGGAGCCACAAGGACCATGACATCACACAAAGGGCTGGGTTTTGTTAATATTCCCAAGTGTCTCATGACTCTGAGATCTTTTCTGACCCCCCAGGAAGCCCAAGTCTCCCTTTTCTGTCAGACCACAGAGCGCCCCGTTCCGGGTGCAGGGACCACTCTGTGACTCCAGGGTTGGGTCAGGGACTGGCTGCATCCCCCCAGCATTCCAGAGCTCTGTTCTGCACCAGCTCTGGGAAGGAAGGGAGGAGGGAGCTGTGGAGCCATAGCAGAGCCTGCACCCCTCACGTCCTGCCCTCCTGGAGTGCGTCAGGTACGCCACGTAGGGCTTGGAAGTATGGACAGGTTGGTGTCTGTATCTTCACACACCTTCACAAGCTGACATCACAGTCAGAACAAACAAATTGGTAGGGTTTTCCCTACCCAATATAAATAAATTTGGGTTGCTTCCCAGAGGCACTTTTGCTGTGCTCTAGCATGATTTTTTGTGTTTGACAAAGGCTCCGCTTTGCATACAGGGGAATTTTTTAAACCTTTCTCCTTGTCTCAGTTTGTTTGAGGGCAGCATTAAATATCTTAATTTTCCTTAGGATTTCAAACCTCAAACAACTTTTACATACCATGTCAAACATCTTTTTTTCTATAACAATTGAAGAAATATGATCCAAGTGGTGCAATCATATTTTGGCCTTTTGTTTCCTTTAAGAGCACTGTGGCCCTGGGAATACACTTTCCAGGTGATGCTCTCTCTGCCAAGTGGGCCAAAGAGCTCTGTTCCAGGACTAGTGGTAGGCAGGAGAAGATCTGTCATCCTACAAAAATTTTCCCATTTTATGGCAGAAGAGAAATGGAAACTTCAAGTTGTGGTTTTTTTTAGATGAAAGGAGGGAATTGATGGGGAAAGAGTGACCCTGCAACAGTGATTTTATTGGGAGTTAATGTACTTTTCTGGAGGATTGAGGCATCACCAAAGCTGATCCCAAGCACTGGCCTAAGACCCTCCAAGAGAGGTTAACCCTCTGCTCTCTCTGGCAAGTGGAGGGGAGGGGGAAGGCCTCAGCTCTGCTTTGACCAACACATTCCGTGCTAGAACAGAGAATCATTTCCCAAGGACACCTTAGTTGAACTTGGCTTGTCTCCAAAGTATTACATTCCAACAAAGGTCAGATTTGTCTGAAAACTTCCATGGGCTCAAGCTGAGAGGTTTCCTTGCTTCCCAGGACACAAAGAGATGAAAATGAACTCCTGTTTGCTATGGCAGGGCGGGGGGAGAAGGGGATTCCAGCTCTGGGTGACTGCAGCTCCACACGTCCGCTCCTTACTCATCCTGAGTCCGCTCGAGATGCGTAATGTTATGGAGCAAAAGCAACTTCCCCTCAAAGATGCTTTTTTTTGGAGATCAGGAAAAGTCCAGGGCCCAGCTTGAGTCTAAAGGAAAAGTCCAGGGCCCAGCCTGAGTTCTCAGTGCTGGCCGTGGCCCATGGCATCTGAACAGAGCAACTCCGTCCTTGCAAACAGTGCAGGGGGTGGGATGAGAAGATCCAAATCCTTCCAGGATCCTGTGACTTTGTGTTTAGGGATGGGTAGGTGAAGAATTTGGCTGTCTAATCAGGGACATTGTAAGGAGATGGTAAATATTTTCTTTTTTCAAAAAATGAAAAAATGAATTTGAAAAAATGAGAAATTGCTTTTCTCAATTCTGCACTCAGCCAGGGGAACCTCAGCACTGCCCTGCCATGGATTTTTCCTATCGTATTCCCCTGTTAGCATTTATATATTTATTTATTTTAAAATTGGTTTCATTGCACCTGTTTTGTCTTCTGATATCATTGTGAAGTAGGGCTGAAGCTGTTTATTGCCTGACAGGCAGTTCTTTATCTCAATAGGTCTGTATTTCCTTCAAACTTTATTTTTATTCATTGCACCATCTCTGTGTTATATTCTATTCTAAATCAAAAATATTCTTTTTATTATAATTTATGCTTGCTTAAGTACTAAACATACATCCTTGTTTAAATACTAAACAAAAAGCCTAAAAGAGACTTTATCATAGTCTGCAGAGGACTAGTTTAAATTATGAGGATCAAAACTTGGAAGATATTTATTACAACTTTTCATATTGGATTTGGAGACATGCTCCAGCTCTCATCAAAAAAAGCAATAAACACAAAGTAACTCTCCCTTTCCCCTGGGAATGGTCACCATATTCCTCCTTAAAAAATAGGCCTGAGGATAGAACTGGAAAAGTGTTGTCTGAAAAAGAAAAAAAAGTGGGCTCCAAGTCAAAATTTTTACATTTTCAAGCTTTTAGATAGATTTTAGATTGGTGAAAACCAGCTCAATGAAATTAGAAAGCAAAATTTGCAGAAAAATTTACTTGTATGAATTTGTTTTATGAGTAAATGCCCTTTGCTTCTCATCACCTTGGAGTCTGTGCCCTGTCAGGTTATGAGAGGCAGGGAGGGGAAATGAGGGGGGGCCTTGTCAGAGGACTCAAAGTGTGCAGCCATTAAATTATTTTTGATTAAATGTCACCAGTGGAGTAAGAAGAACTCATCGAGTTCCTCTTGATAAGTTCTCTTGTTGGAGAATCGAGTGTGGCTGTGAAGTGGGAGGCGAGGCTGGCTTTGTGCACGTCAGGCAATGATGGATTGCTCTGTCAAAGTGTGCACATTTATGGCCCTTTAATAATAAAGAATCTTACTTGTAACCTCCCATGTTGCCTACCCATTCAGGTACTGATTCATGAGTAATGCATCTTCTTTTTTAAAGGAAGGATCTTCTCATGAAAATGAAGCTAGAGGCAAATAAATAAAAATTTTATTAGTCACTCAAGATGATTTATTTGACTTCCAGTTCCCCCAGTAAATTTTGTAGTTGCTGAGAATGAGCAAACAGATTTAATGTGATGGGGAGCAGCACATCCTGCTCTCAATGTATTTTTTTCTTAGACAAGCTATTATGAAATTATTCCTCAGTCTGTCTTCTGGTTCCTGGTCTCCAAAGTGAAAAAAACAAAAAAATTTAAAAATAATTAAAATTCTATTTTGGAGTTTGCTCTTATAGTATCTGGCTGAAATCAGAAGTGACAGTAATCTCATGGGAACCTTTTCTAGGGAGCTTCCCTGTCTATTTTTGCAATGTCAGGAGAGGCAGACCCTTGAGTTCTCCAGAAGTCAGTTCTAAATCTGATACACAGCTGCAGAAGAGGTTTTCAGACTGGCTCAGAGCACTGAGCACCCCAAGGTGCTGGTTTGTGTCGAATCTCAGCTGTTCATTTTCAGTCCCTAACAAATTCCACAGGGAAAAGGCTTTGCACCTCTCTTGCCATTGCATTCGCTGAAGGAGAGTGGGATGTGCAAATGATGTTTACAGCAGCCCAATGTCATGCAAATCATCTGCAATCCAAAAATCAGCAATGCCACCTCCAGCGTGCCAGCTGGAGGCACTGGAGACCTGGCTGTTGAATAAACAAATATTAAGGAAAATAGTGGTAAATGTTCACTTGTTTGCAAAGAAGGTTTAAAGGGAGTTACGAGAAATATTTGAAACAAAGGGTGAATGAGGAAGTGACTTCAAAGAGGAAACCAACTTCCTAAAATATCAGAAACCCTGGGGGTTTTTATTCTCTGTTCACATGAGAAATGGTATTATTTTTGCTGCTGCTTTTAAAAACTTGGCTGTGAACTGCTATTGATCTTGGCTTGTTGTGAACCATTCCCTGACCAATTTTTTCTTTTATTTAAAGGGATATTTTAATTGAAAAGCCATGCACATTTAGCATCTTCTTCCTAAGTGATCCAGAACATTTCACTCTCGGACAGAAAATCTCCAGAGATGCTTTCAGGATTTCTGAATCTGATTTTGGTAGAAACCAAACTCCTGGGCTCTGATGAAGCAGAGTCACTTTTCAAAGTCATTTCTCCTTGAGTGTTCTGATACCTGTTCTGCAGTTATGGAAGACATTAACTTCATGGAGGGTGTTCATATGCCCCTCAAATTTTCCTCAAAATTAGATAAGCATCCTTTTTCTTTCTTCAGACTGAGGAAAAACACATGGAAACTTCAGTTCAGTGTTTCATCCATGTCCACCTACTGAGCTGGAGATTCAATTTAAAATTGAATGAAAACCATTCCTGATACAGGGTGATGACCATGTAGAATATCCAAAGTTTCTTACTATACAATAATTCCATCTTCCTTTTGGAATGATGCTAAATCCTTCTCTTCATTTATAAAAAGATCTTCTTCATGGTCAGGTTAGGAAATCTTTTTTTCCCCATCCAGCCTGGGTCAGTTATGGTGACAAACACTGAAACATTTGACCTAGCAAGCAATGAAAAGATGGTTCACTGTCCCACTGCCACAAACACATCCTGAGTCTGCCTGATATTCTACCAATTCATTGGATACTCAGAAAATTCAGTCCATTTCTAATTTTAAAATGTTTTCTTTTTTCCTGCTTTCACTGACACTCTCCATGCTATAAAAATCCCAGCCCTGATTTAGGTGGAATGGGCTCTCCTTCCCTGCCTCTCTGGATGTAATAGCTCTGGATGTGATGGCATCACCACAAGGAACATCCCTGCCTTGTGCAAGAGCTGCTATTTCACCTCTGCGCCAGCTCAGCCAGGATTTGCTTTAATGAGTACCTACCACTGCTACTTAGAAACTCTGCCATTATTTGTTAGGCAGGATTAATTAATCTTGTCTAGGCAACAGGCTGCAAAGCCACAACTGCAAAGACACTGAGCTGTGCCAGTTCTCGGGGCAGGGTTTTGGAGCTGCTGGAGAACAGCCGCGTTTTGTTGCTCTGTCACGGCTCACTGCAGAGTTTCAATGCTTAAAATCATATTAAAAGATCCTTTTGCTGGCTTTTTACCCCAAAGTCGTGGTGCTTCTTGTGGTCTTGGTTTCACCTCCTGCCTCTGAGGACATGCCAGCTTAAATTCAGGGATATCCCTGTGAGCTGAAGCCTGTGTGGCTTGCACAGTGTTCCCTTGATGAATGCCTATGGAATAATTTCTTTGGGTACATCTCCTAAAGGGGAAAGGAAGATGAGACCATTTGGGGAACAGGCTTTCCCACCTCCACAGCTGCTCAGTCTCCTGGGCATTGCTTGCACTCTTCTAGCAATTTTGGGGTGTGCATGTTTCAGAGGTTTCAGGTGCTCCCAGAGGAAAGTGAACCGCAAATGCAGCACTTTTGGGGCAAATGAATGGGTGTTAAAGTTCCCTGTCAGCAGGGCAGGTTTGGACAGGGCTGCCCGCACACACCTACATCCACCTCGGAGTGAGCCTGGGCTACACCTGGTTACTGCAAGAAAATAAAATACAGAGCAGGAATGCAGCTCCCACAGGGCCTTGGAAGGATTTTGGGGTTTGTCCTGAGACAGAAGAATGAGCTGCTACTTTGATCTTCAGGGTCTTTTCCAGCCTAACTGATTCTATGGTTCTATTAAGTAAAGATTTGAGGCACTTGCAAGCAGGATGTTCCTGGTTGTGTGACACTTTGTGTTTTACCAATGCCTTCTGGTAAGTTTTAAATAATTTAACATTAAAAAAAATATAAATATATACATATATAAAAGTAAGGGTTGCAGTTGGTTAGAAGATGCAAAGTATTTCGTAGATGTGCCCTGCTATGGGCTAAACAGAATCATAGAAACCCAGATGGGTTGGGGTTGGAAGGGACCTTAAAGATCATATCTATCCCCCCCTGCCACTTCCAGGTGTTCAGCCTGGCCTTGGACACTTCCAGGGATGGGGCACTGATCCAGAGATCCTCACTGGGTATGCAGTGAGTTAGTTTGAAAGCAGATGCTTTGAACATTGCCTTCTTTCCCCAGGTTTAGGGTTTCTCTGCCTTCCCTTCTCTTTGATGGGGAATACCCACAGGACAAAAAGTAACCAGCATGAGTCAAATTCGGAGTGCTCTGTACCCTGCCCTCTCCCAGTGGCAAACTGGAGAGCTCTCACCAGCTTTAACAGGTTCCCTCTCCCAAAGGTGCTCAGCTCCCAACGTGCCCAGGCCACCTCTGGCTCTGCTTTCTTGAGCTTTGTCTGGAAGTGAATGCTGAGATTTTCTGTGTGGACTCAGGATTTTCAGACAAGAAAATTGCAGAATGGAAAATTTGGTTGGGTTTGGTTTTGGTTGTCATCAGTATCTTGCCAATATTAATGAAAATATCTGGACTTACTCTGTAAGTAAGCACAGAATTCAGAGATTTTATGCTAATAGGAAAAAACAATTATTTCAGAGGAAATAATTACAAATTGAATCCAATCCTGTTGCTCCTCAGTATGTTATTTGCAAACTGGAATCCCAGAAAAAAGAAAGAGGAGCATTCAGCTCTTCCCAATGAGAGTTTTTTTCCCTATGATATTTTTTTGGGAAATTGCTGCATTTCTGCCTTGTGTGGCTCTTTTCCTGCCTTTTAGCAAAGTGGGTAGGAGGTCTCAGTTCACCTCCTTTTCCATACTTAGGGCATAGAGCTACACAGCCTGCTCTTTTCTGTTCTATATATACAGTCCTACAACACTTAGGTGTTTTCCTTTCTGGTCTTCCAAAGGAAACAGCACAGATTTGCAATAAACTGTCCAGAGCTGTTCACCTATTTCATTCTCTATCTCCAGCCAAGACACCTGTTGACTTTTCTGCATTGATGCTGAAAACCAAAGGAGTGGCCATTTATTACAGGAAGGTCTCCTGGAATCTGGAAAAGCAGCTGCCTTGGGAGCTCATTGTAAAGGTCAGCTCAGCTCAGCTCAGCTCAGCTCAGCTCAGCTCAGGTGCAGAGCCCAGTCTGGTCAGGGCTGCGACTCAGCACGTGTATGGAATTCCTACGCAGTGGCAGAGTGAGTGATGCTGGGAAAGCCCTTGGCAGGGATGGGAGGTGACCTGCTCCCAAAGCACGGAGATCTCGTGAGCCTGGATGGACTTCCCCCTCCTTTATCCCACTGCCTTGGGTGAAACAGTTCCCTCAACCCAGGCTGGGGAGCAAGAATTTGGCAGGGCAGGTTTCCTCTGGGGAACATTCTTGCCTTTTGTGTCATCAGGACATGCCCCTGCTCAGAGGGAAGGAGGAGCTCCTCCTCTATCAAGCTATCTCAGCCATCATGCTTGAATCCATCCGGGCTGGCCCTTCCCTAATTAGGGCAGCAGTCACCCAAAACACCTTCTCCATGGATGACCCTGCAGCTGCCTGATCACTGCCCATCCTCTCCCACTGAAATCACTGGCTTTGTCTTCACTCCTCCCTTGCTCAGCTTCCCTCCAAAACAGGGACATGGCAATTCACTTGTGGGGACAATGAGCTGACTGAGTGTCAAAGGAAAAAAGCCCCATGTGTGGTCTGCACCTGCCCCCATTCACCCACAGCCTGGAGAGCAGCCAGGAGAGGCACTGAAGTGATGCTTTCGCAAGGGTCCCCAGGATGTTGCATTTTTGGGGCTGAAGATGGTCACTGAAGTGATGAGAACTGAGTGTTGAGGAGAATTGCTGGAGGTGTTTGGGTGCCTGGGTACAGAAGGAATGCAAAGGAACTGCACACCTGTGGAGATGGAAACCAGCTCCAAAGCAGAGGCAGAACTGTCACGCTCTGAGGGCTGGAGAGTTGTTGGGAATATTGACCTGTGGCACACTGGGATAAACTTGGACCAAGGAGGACTTTGGGTGGCTGGAAGGAAGGTGACTCTGAGTGAAGGACTGTGGCTTGGGGGCTGGTCTCTAGGCAGAGGCTGTGAGAGGACAGGGCACCAATACTGGGATGGGGGAGTAGTGGGGACAGTCAGCAGTGGGATGATTGTGGGGGTCTGAGGTGACACTTGGTCAGAGGCTGGTGCAGGTGGTGAGTGACAGGCAGTACAGTGAGCCCCTGGGATGGCTCCTTCCCAGCTTCCACTCGTTTCTCACCAGAGGTAAGAACATAGGGAAGAGGCTGGGTGGCCTTGAAGGTGCTCACTGCAGGAGAGGGACACATTGTCCAAGCTCCTGCTCCAGATTTTAGGAAGCACAGCCCTGCTCTGGTTCAGTGGTCACTTGCACTCCAAAGCAGTTTCCCCTTCTGCAGCATGCCAAGCATGAAAGGAAACAGCTCTGGACTGTTCTAGCCTGGGAAAAGGGAAGTGAGGAAGGGAAGTTTGTTACACCAAGGTGGTGTTGTGCAACTCCAATATTGTACTTTCCCTTTGAAGCTGCCAGGGCAGTGCTGGCATCTCTGCTGCAGATAAGAGGAGCTGGCTCCTTCAGGGATGGAACAGTGAAATCCCTTTTCACTTGAAGCCAAAGGGACAAAAATTACTCCATTTGGGCAATTTAGGCTGCAGGCATCTTGGGTTTGACACACCAGGGAATTTAGTGCTGCTCGTAATGCCCTGTAATTTTCCATGTAATCAATTAAAGAACTGATCCATCCTAAACACTGCTGAAGGAAAACACAAACAAAGGAGCCCATAAAGGTAATGTTTTCAATTTATTTATATAAACAATTGCATTTTAACAACATTGTTGTCCTACAAAAATAAAGTGAAAAACAATTCACAGAATTTTAAATAAATAATCTCAAACATCCACATTTAGAGGCTGTGGAGTACAAAACGCAGAGTGCACAGGAATCCTTGCTGAAGCAGCCTGGAACTTAAGTGAGATGGTCTGAGGAATTCCTCTGTACCTACCCCAAAAGAACTCGATCTCTCCAGACTTGCCTCCCTTTGCCTCTCAGCCAAACCCTGTTCCTGAGTTAATGGCAGAAGGGTGCTCTGAAGGGTGCCCAGAGCTGGATGTGATGGACAATTGCACGGGGAACAAGTGTCCGTGCAGTGTTCAATTAGCACATACAGTACTGACCACCTTTGGATACAAGGGGAGAGAAGGTTTTCCCTTCTTCGTGCTTCAAACAGGAAAACAAAATCCCCTTCTTGCTCCCACAGCATCCATACCAAGGACCACCCCAGACCAGTCACTGGTATCGATGGCTGCAGGAGAGCTTGGTTCTGCTGTTCACAGCTACAGACCTACCCAGCACGAGGCATGGCTGCCTCTACACAAATCCATGGAAACAGAAGCCACAGACAAACTACACTACTGCCAGAGCTGGTACAATGCACAAGCCTCTGCAAGTGCTTGAGAGTTCGGATGAAATGGAAAACTCAAGTCCTTTTCCACAAGTAGTCAAGGAATTTTGGGCAGGGGCACAGAATACCAGGTTGCTGCTCTATTCCAGTCTGCAGTGACATTTTCTTTTTCCCTATAGTTCCCCAGCTGTTTTTATGGGAAGATCATCTTCTACATTTCCTCTCTAGAAATTAAAAAAAGATACCCTTACATGCAAAGTCTGAAGTGCTGGTACAAGATCCTGTGTAACCTATGTGCCCAGATGAGACTAGATATTTTAGTGCTGGATCAGGACAAATATGTCTAGGAGATTTTGTGCTGGCCAGTTTTAAAGAAGCTTAAGCCACTTACTTAAAATGCCTCTGTTTATAAATTATAAATAAAACATTATCCCTCCCTCCCGCCCTAGCCCCCCCAATAAATAGAAGTACAAATTGCATGTACAGCTTGTGCACACAGGCAGAGCTACCTTCTGTGTCTGGAAGTGCTGCTTCAATCTCTTCTGTGTTCAGTTCTCCGTGTATTTACAGAGCTGCTCAGTTTACAGCCCCCCTGGTTTTGGGAGCACAAAGCCACTGCCACACCCTAACTCCAGCTATACTGTCCTCCTGTCCTTAGAGTGACAGACATTAAAATTGCATTATCAAGTAGACCAGAGAACTACAGCTATGAAAAGAATCCCAGTGCCTTGGGCTAAGTTTAAGACCTTCCCAAAGTTACATAATAAAAACATCCCTATCCAAATGCAAGCAGCCTTGTATTGCAGCCTGAGAGTCAGTTACTGCTAAGCTCAGTATCTCATTCTCACGCCCTTACACAACTTACACATCTGTCACACTTCCTTCAAAAAGAAGTAGAATCCAGGAGAAGTACTATTTTCTTTAAATATTTAAAACATTAAAAACATTTTTTTAAAAAGCTGTAAAAAAAATTTACTTTCATCTAAATCCAGAAGTGGATTTGTATGCAAAAGACATTAAATTATGATACAAAGTGCCTTATCTGCAATGAAGGAGAGGTAGTATCAACAATAAATGCAATGCATTTTCTGACCTTACACAAAAAAGTGAGTCTCAAGTATTTTTTTTTGTTAACTTTTGAGTGCTCATATGAAATCCATAACCTCTTCTGGCAGTTTTCATTAAGTCAGACTTTTTCTTGTACTTTTAGGTCAATAGCTGCTTTCAAGTTGCTGAGAAAAGAAGTTACTTTTGTAGTGTTACATGACCTATGAAAACTGCCAGATAGAATCACCACCACTCCCCTTCATCAAGTATTAAAACAATAGTAAAAAGAAGTTGGATCCTTTATCCACTTTGGAATACATCGTTCTGTTACAGAAGATTTTAAACAAGGGATTCACCACTGTTAAGCTCAAACACAGAAAATCCCTTTTGTAAATGGAAGCCTTACACCAGGTAAGGAATTTAAGGCAACCCCCACAATGAAGATGCTCAAGTTGTTTTTTTTAAATACTAAGCCATAAATAGAATAAATAACACAGTTAAATAAATAAATAGATAGATAGCTGGGTTTCTACAGCTCCGCAGAGCGCTCTTTCAGCAGGAGTGTGGGGTTGATATCTTCCATGGCAGTTTTTGAGGTACTAACGTTAATCGTGGCCTCGGTGGGCTCGGGAGGCAGGATGTGGAAGGCAGTGAAGGGACAGCCCTTCACGTTGTTGCAGATGAGCTTCTGCAGGGAGGCCGTGTTGACGATGTCGAAGCCCACCTTGCCCCCGAAGGTGCTGGGCTTCCAGTACTCGGGGGAGCAGATGGCGTTGCCCATCAGCCCCTTCAGGGAGAACGGTGCCCCCATCTCCACCATGGTCTCGCCAAAGATGGCCCCAGGCCGGGGCTTCTCCACCAGCAGGCCTGGGTACAGCTCCATGGCATCGATGTCCCCGTACAGCTCCTCCAGCTCCGCTGCCATCTCCTTTTCTCCTGCAATGAGTAAAAATGTAAGTGGAAAACCCCCATTTTCCATGCAAGACTGTCCTGCTCAAGCCCAGTAATGACACTGCAGGACTCTGCTGGCATTTTAAGACAATGCCTCTCATTTGCTGGGAGGGGTGAGGACTGTTACCTGTAAGCTCTTCGAAGGATCGGAACGGTTTCAGCATGAAGCGCTTCCTGTACTCGTTCAAGGACTGGTACCTCATCTGCCTGCTTTGGTCAATGGAGGCCTTTGCCACTTTCTGTACTGCAGCAGGAACGTTCTTCCCCCCAGCAACCTGTTCATGAAAGAGGAAAAGCTGTAAGATCTCCTGATATGACTCACGAGGAAGTTGTGACTTTGCAGGGATTACTTTTAAATAGCTTTATCCCATTCCCTTGTCCCACCCCCAGCTCATGCCTCTGTTGGTTCACCATTAACTTGAGGGAGGACCTACCCTGCCAGCACTTTGCTTGGAGAAAGATTTGACCATATGGGAGAGGCCATGCTCCAGCATGATGGAGTTGTTGTAGAGGAACTGCTGGAAGGTGTACTCCTGGTCGTGGATGTGGAAGGTGTCGGGCAGCAGCGGGTGCCAGTGGTACAGGGTGTTGAACTCGGCTGCGATGCGGTTCTGGTACTGGAACCTCTGGTTGAACAGCAGCTCCGGGTCAAACTTCAGCTTGAAGTGGTACCCACTCAGGTGCTGCACGTAGTCCTCTATAACAATCTTGATTGTCTCTCCTGTTGGACAAAGGAACAGGAGAGAATGTTGGCACTGCTTCTCCTCAGTGGCAGGGAAAACACCATTTCTGAACTGTTCTAAAATATAATTCAGTGATCAGGACAACAAACACTTTCCTATAATCTCTCCTAGAAAGCAATTCATATATTTTAGGTGACTAAGGGGTAGAACAGTACTTCAGGTCGCAACAATTCTGGGCTGTTGGGTAGTGAGGTGTTTTCTACAGTCTGTTTTCCCCCTCCCCAACCCTCTGAAGACACAATTCCTCGCACCCTCCACAGAACAGCACACACCAATATTTACTCTGTGTTCAGTCACACAATATCTCTAGGAGAAAGGGAGGAGATAGTGAAGAAACTCAATGTCTGAAAGCAAATCTCAGCTTCTGAACTACTTAATACAATTGTCTTGGTTTATGGTTTCAATTGGGGCAAGGCTTTTTCCAGCTTAGACCACATCATCATTTACATAAGATGAAATACCACTGGGCATATAATTAGACAGGAGAACTATGCAGAGTTACATTTTACATAACCTCCTGAACTTTAGACTTAATCACAGCCTTTCTTTCGAAGCATACCTAAGCTGACCCAACCCTAGAGGGAAAAACCCCCAAAATCCCACATCAGGGAGCCTGAGGTCATCCAGCCTCACAAGCTTTCTCTGAAAAAGGAATCTGAGCTTCCTGTCTTTTCACTGCTTTCAGTTCTGCTTCCCTCAGAAAAGGGAATTGAGTGTCCCTGAGTTTTCTTCAGTTCCATCCTTAGCAGAGCTGGACCTCAACACAACCCTGGCAACAGGCCATGAAGAAGCCACTCACACCCCAATTTACGGGATAGCTTTCCCCTCACTCCAGCTCTGCAGGCTTGAGCTGGAGCTGCACACAGCAGCAGTGGCCCTTACCTATCAGAATGAGCCGGGTGGTCTGGAAGAGCTGCTCGTCGTCCCAGTCGGGGTGCTGGCGCTTGAGCACGTCGCAGACGCGGTTGTGCTCGCGCAGCCAGATCGTGGCGTACATCATCAGCCCCGGCACCAGCCCGAACACCTCCTGCCCCACGGAGAACTGCAGGTGCTCGGGCACGTGGGGTGGGTACAGCATCTCTGCCTGCGTGTCCCTCACTGTCGGTGGGTACATTTCTCCATTGATCATCTGTGCGTGGGGGAACACCGGGAGTTGTGAGCTGTGGTACTTTGGTTAAGCTCTGTCGGCTCTCTCAGCTCTGACTCACACTTTAGATCACCTACACCATTCACACAGCACTAATTTAGGAAATCTATGCCATCCAGTAAGAAGGTAGGAATTCTGAGCTAAGACATACCTGGTATTTCAGCTTTCCATCCTTTCGAAGCCTCAGTTTAAGTTGTCTCTCCAGAGTCTCTCCATAAATGTGGTTCAAGTCAACCTATAAAATAAAAGCATTTGGGACATGAAGCCAACCTGCACTTTTTGCTATTTTAGGACAGGTCCCACTTTTATGGATACTAACAGGAGTTCACCCCCTAGATGTTTACCTTTTAATTATATTACTGCTACTTTATAAGTATCATGCACCAACACTTAAGATGAAGCCAAATTATTTCCTGGCAACCGGAGCCATCTCTGTGTAAGAGGAGGTTGTTACATGGGCAATTTAAAAGGACTCTGTTTAAAGTGTCAGCAACTTTGTATTATGCAGACAGCCTTCTATATATACACACAGAATTTATAGCTCTGATTTGGACATACAAGTGGCACTTTTAGCAAAGAACTCTTTGTCGAAAGGCTGCCTATCTTGTAGGTGAAGATCCTCAATCCAAGTCTGCTTTTGAAGTCCTTTTTAAACGAAGGCTATTAGCAGTACACAAGCAACACTTCAGCGCTGGATACAGCTCTTTGGAACCAACAGAGTCCAGAGAAGTTTTGCATACTCACTACATCTAACATGCTTTAGGTGAAAGCAGATTTTTGGTAATAATAAGAGATCACTGGACAGGTATTTTAAACAGAACCACTTGTGCTGAGCACGTGGTTCTCACTAGTGAAGAGACACTGCTGAGCACCAGAATTTGGCCTGAGGAGCAGTTGCAGAAGAATTAATCCCCTGGGATTGTGGCACAGTGTGTGCACAGGTGTTTGTGTCCCCTGGCAACTCGCAGGATGCCATTCTGGCCATTCCAGGCACTCAGCAGCTCCCCAAGAGCACAAGCCATGTCCCCAGAAGTGACATTACCCCGTGGCCGAGCGCTCTGGTGAAGGCAGGGCCCCTCTTGTGGTCTGTTTTGAAGAACTGGTGCGTGAAGTGCTGGGCAAAGAACGTGAACATCACGTTTGTGCCTTGCGGGTCAGGAATAAACTTCCTCCTCAGCAAAAACTTCTCCACGATCAGATTTGAATCCGGGAGCTCTTTTTTACCTGTGGGAGAAACAGACAGTGAGATATTAGAGACAACCCTTTGTGCAATACTGAAGTTTATTCCTAACAAAAGGCTTAAGACTTTCAGTGGAATATTGAATGACAGCAGCCTACAAACAAGGGGAATTACCTACTTTTCTCACTCACTTTCTTGATTTCATTAGGAATTTCTAAATTCCCTGTTTTAGCATGTAACTGAATAGCAAGAACCAGAATAATTATCTTTTAGATCTTTACACAATATATCCAAAATATAGTTATTTTTAAAGTCAACTACACTGAGAAAAGGCTACAGACAAGCAGGTCCCATAGGAACTTCTAATTATTTTTTTCTTCTTAGAAAAGACCAAGCAATCATTACATGTCTGTTTTATTCCTCACCTTTAACACCCATTGGTGTTGGGCAGTCAAGTCCTACTGGTGGAAGGCTTCTTGTGTAGTAGGAAAGATTGGAATAAGCTTCCCAGCTTTTGTAACTGTAGTCACTATTGTAAGTTGGTGGGCTGTCAATCAAGTGTGATCTCGCTGAAAGACAAATAAATATTTGGTTATTTTTAACTGTACATTTTAGTCTCAAAAAGTAAATCACAAAGCCAGATCTTTTCCATATATTTGGCAGCAGTTGTAAATTCCACACAACTCAATTACTGATGTTAAATACGATTACAGTTACTGAATAACAGGACTGGATCCTGGTTTATCAGGTGGATCTCACTATTAACATGAGCAATTGAGTGCTAAATTCATGTCAGCAAAATCCTGGAGTCTTGCAGAAAGCAGAATCAAGCTGTACTTCAGCATGCTTCATACAAGTCTGCATCATGCAGAAGTCTTAAATTTTGGTGTTTTAACCTTAACGCAATTTAGGCTGCTTGATTTATACACAGATCAATTCAGTGCAATATCCTGGAGTAAGATTTAAGAAGACTGGAAGAAACAATTCACACTTACATGTTAGTACATATCTCATTATAGTGTCCCGTAAGAAGGGAATGTTGTTGATGATATTCCAGACTCCTTGGAAGTGGGTGAGGATGTAGTGGACAGTGTTCGGTGATGGTTTCAGCGCTACCCTCAGCCACGTGAAGAATTCCGCTGTGAGCGACAACGCGAAGGTTATTATTAATTAGCTCATGGAGCATAACCTGCCATGCTGCAATTGGATTACGCGTTCCATGTCCACGGAGAGGGGTGCGGGATACTCACGAGTGGTGCAGTTCTGCCCGTAGTAGCCTGTCCTGGTGCAGTCGCACTCGTAGCGATCAGGCCCCGCGGTCATGCAGACGCCTCTGTTCTGGCAGGGGTTCGAGCAGCAGGGGTTGGCTGCGGGGGAACCAGAGCTCGGCTTAGCACCTCTGCAATGCACTCCCACCTTCCCAGGACTTTGTTCAACGAACGAGAATGCCCTCGAGTTTAATGCTGATCAGGAAGGCATCACAGCGAACATCCATCCATCCATCCATCCATCCATCCATCCATCCATCCATCCATCCATCCATCCATCCATCCATCCATCCATCGTAACCTCTGGGCTACAACGGAGCAGCTTTAAAAAGCGCAAGAATTCGCCTCTTGTCTGCTGCCATCAATCACCCCCTCAGAAGGGGCGATCAGCCCTCACAGGGCCTGGCACCCCCACACACCAGAGAAACGGCAAGAGAGTGAGGAGCACAAAAAGCAAGGCGGCAAAGCGCGCGTTGATCCGGACGCGGGGCGGACTCACCGGCGCGGCCGGCGGCCAGGAGCGCGGCCAGCAGGGCCAGGGGCAGCAGCGGCATGGCAGGGCTGGGCTGGCGGGGCTGGCTCGGCAGCTCGCAGTGCCGTCCGCCGCTGCACTTCCCCTATTTATGCCGCTGCCGAGCCAGCCCGGCTGAGTCACTGGCCGGAAGCCCAAACCGGGAATTTCTCGGCCCGCCCCGACCCGCGCAGCCCGGCCCCGCTCGGCGCAGGTATGAGGGCCGGCCGCTGCCGCCCGCTGAGGGGACGGCGCAGGGCTGGGTCCGCGCCACGCCGAGCTGCTGCCCTCACGGCTCGGCTCATCGGCGATTTATTCTTTATTTAATTCATTAGGCAGGAGCTCGGAGGGCTGTGTTCACACACGGGCTGCAGAGCACTAGCGCCTGCAAAGCGCCAGACGCAGCGGGAAGGAAGGAATGCTGGAGGGAATTTAGTTTTAGTTTTAGGGAATTCTGTGCGTCTGGCAAGACCAGATCCTGTTATTAAGCATTTTTGGAACAAGCAGTGGCTGTTCCCCAGCGCTTTTCCTTTAAAATTCACCACAACCGCTCCCCCCCCCCCCCCCCCCCCCCCCCTTGCACCGGAAATAAATTTTCCCTAATATCTTTGAGAATACTTTATCTTTTGGTCATAGATTATTTTTTATTAATCAGGACGCTTAGCTACTATTTTTAGTCCCTCTTGCGTGAAGGAACGACGATGAAAGCAGGAGGATGTCATGCGGTTGTGAAACCGTGCAGTGGGGAGCTGCACTTTCGCCCTCGATGTCAGCATCAAACACCAAAAAACCATTGCTGCTTCAACAAAGATAGCTTGTGATGGTGTTTGAATTGCACATCAGTGACTTGACAGAAAGTGGATTCAGGCCGATTTAAACATAATCTTCTTTTTGGCCCCAAAGTGTGTTGTGGTTAGTGAGTAATTTGTGTACATCTGTAGTGGGTCTTCTGAATGTTTTAGGACTGGTACACGAAAGGCTGCATAATCAAGAGAAGGCAGATAATATTTATTTATACATTTGCATGCAGAAACCACGGGCTGGGTCATACACTCAAGCAGATGGTGGCTGTCAGCAGCCTGTTCCCAGCTTAACTGGGGGCCACATGCACGTCTTGCTCAGTCTTATCAAGTGTAAAAATGGTCATATTTTGTTCCTGCATAAGCCAAATACAGTTAATTACGGAATGCTGGTTATCCAGTGAATCAGGCTATAGTATTTCCAGCACTGTAGATCAAGGGTCTACACTCATTTTCATACATTTATTATGTACATCTCACACTGATTTTGTTCCATCTCACAAAGCTTTTGAGGGTGCTGTCACGTGATAAGACTTTACTGCAAACAGCAGGCAAATGAGATACTGTGTTTAATAAAGTGCATAGGAAAATGTTTCTAGAATATAGAACTGGCAACATGAAGGAGACAATTTAAATAACTGTGTGCAGCCAGACAATCGGCCCTAAAACGATAATACAAAGGTAACTGTGCTATGATTTAGAGGACCCTGGAGATAACAAATAACTGATAATGCCTGAAGTTTTCAATTATTATAATTAACTATACGTAAACCAAGAAACCGGGCAGAACTCCAGCCTTGGGAGAGGATGTTTCCCCTTGGGAAGGAGTACTTCTGCAGCTGGAAAAACAGTCAGCCTTCCCCACCTCCCAGCCAACGCTGCACAGTGTGATGTGAGCTCTCTTGAGTCTGATTTTGGCTGGGGAAGGTCACTTGTGTTCCTACCAGCTGCAGCAGAATTGAAGGCACTCTTCAACTTTCCAAAATAATGAAAAATCAGGGAGATACAATAGTGCTGCTTCTCTGACGGCTGCCCTTCCCCACTCGTTGCTTTGGGACTGTCTCGGTTAAAGAACTGGTTTTGTATTGGAAAGGGAATTTTTCTTAGAAATGGAAGTTTGCTGTGGCAGGATTCACCACCAGGTGGAGATTGTAGGCATCAACTAAGGGCTCTTTGGTTTTTTGCACATAGACCATCTTTGCAAAGAATTAGTGTTATTTTTCTTTCTGTTACTTGAAGTGCCCTTTGGTCCAGGTAAGTTGCCTTTGGAACAAAGAACCTTCGTCAGCCTCAGCCTTTTTGCATTCGCTGACATTTCTGGAGGAGGCAATTCCCTGAAGCTGTTCCTGTTTCTCTTTTAGGTTTAACTGCATAAATTCAGACCTCTCCAAGGCAAGGGTTCGGGACAGAGGATGCGGTGACCCGTAAGGATTGACATGCTTCAGTAATGCTGTCAAAAGAAGGGGAAATGGAGTGACAGACGGGGAAAACATTGCCCCTCCACACTGGTGCAACTCCATTTTGCAATGGCTCAGCTGAACCCGGCTGAACTAGCACTTAATTTATCCTTAAGCCTTTTTAATGTATTTGAACTATTTTCCCTCCATTTGTGACTGTGGCAATCTCATGTTTTACAGTGCAGTACTTTCCTGGGAGGTGGACCAGATTAATTTGCTCTGTGCCTTTTTCCTGCTCTTTTATGTCAGAAGAAGCTCAATCTGAAGTTTGCTGTCTCAATTTGGATACGTTGCTCCGGAAGCAAGCACAGACATGGATATCAAGTATGGATACGATAACAGTCCTGGATGTTCTGAAAATGTTCTTGAGAACTGAAGGACCTCCGGGGGAAGTCGGTGTCTTTAAGCTCCTGTTTGTGCCTTTTGCAGTATCAGAACTCTGTTAGCAGATGGGTTTGATTATGAAATTGTGCTGTGCTTTCATGGGATCATCCTGGCCAGACAACTGGGCTGCACTTGTCTGTCTCTTCCTGTTGTGTCCTCAGGGAGCACTCTGATTACTTGGGTGCCAGTTTCACTGGCACCCTGGGTTGTACTGGAAAACAAAAGTACTCATTACCTGGCTTGGAGACAAGGGAGGTTTGCTTATTTTCCCCAGGAAAATCGCAGTGAAAAAGTGCCTCATTTGTGGGGTTTCCAGGCTACCGCAATTTTGGAAGTGTTCAGAACACAAATCAGTTCCAGGCAAAAATACATATTAATATAGAGGATGTGAGAGCTGGGAACTGGACTGCCTTGCCCTTAAGAGAAATCCCATGGACAGTGATTGGCAAGGAATGTTTGTGCACAGTTCCAGGAGGACCAGGAGCGGGAGGGTGAGCTGGGAACTCACCTCAGGGGGGCACCTGTGGACATCAGTTGTTGTGTAGGGAAACGGAGCATACCTTGTTATCCAAATCAGCTTCAGTTGGGGTTGGTTTTATTCCTGGAATTATGTTTTTTAAAATGTACAGAAAAATACGTGGATGGCACAAAAATCTACATCTGACTTAGGCAAGACCTGAGCAACTTTAAGTCCCCATTGTTGTGGTTTGACACTGGTTAAAACACCAGTGTCCCAAGAAAACCACACACTCACTCTCCTCTGCTATGGTTGGAAAGAGAAGGGGAAAAAAACTAAGGGTTCTAAGGATTGGGAAAAAATATTCTAAGGGCAAAACAGGCTCAAATTTAAAGGTATGAGGTAAATTTATTATTAACAGAGCCAGAGGAGGGTAATGAGAAGTAAAATAAGCCTTTAAAACACCTTTCCCCCCCCGGCCCCTCCCTCCTTCCCACTGACAGTGCAGGGCATGGGAGTTTCGGTCAGTTTGTCACTGGGTATCTTCAGGGAGTCTTTCCTCTGCTATGCCTTAGGGTCTCTCCCATGGACAGTCTTCCCAAAACTGCTGTGGTGTGGGTCAGTCATCCACAGTGTGCAGTCTTTTAAGGACAGGCTGCTCTAGTTTGGAAGCAAGAGCTCTCTTTATCCCTCTCTCTCTGTTGGGGTCTCCCACTGGATCACAGCTTCCTCCGGCACCCACCCGCTCCAGCGTGAGCACTTCTCCCACAGGCTGTGAGTGGATCTCTGCAGCCCCCATGGACTTCATGGATTACAGGGGGACAGTTTGTTTCACCATCATCCTCACCACGGCTTGCAGAGAAATTTAGATTCTGACATTTGGAGCACTTCTTCCCTGTTTTTCACTGACCTTGGTGCCACCACGTGTTCTTCCTCTGTATGGTCTCACTTCCCTCCCTTTCTCCAACTAGAATAAAAATTGTTGCTCGGAGTTATTATTGCCAACAATTTTCACTAATTCAAAGATTCCTGCAGCATCTCGCAGCACTGAGAGGCTGATTTCGTCCAGGCTCCTCATCAGAGAACCACTTGCCACGTTTCTGCTGCTGGCCACGTGGCCCCCGCTGCGGTGCTGGTGCTGTTTAACACCTCTCTTCATGCGAGGCGCTGGGAAGGAGAAGACACCAATGCCGCCCCTGCCCTTCTGCCCCCAGCACGGCTGGCTAGGGATGGCCAGGCAGGTGAAATGGCAGCAGCCAGGGTAGCGCATCGCCGCGGGCTGCACCAGGGTGCCCCAGCAGTGGCGGTGGGAAAACTGCCCGGGGCCGTTCTGATTGCCTTCTTGAATATGTCATCTCAGAGGCGTTACCCACCCCCTAATTGGACCAGCAGCGTGTCCCTCTTCAGAGCCATCAGAGATTGGCTCTGTCGGACATGGTGGAAGCTTCCAGCAGCTTCTCACAGAAGCCACTGCTGTGGCCCTCCCCCACTACTGCAAACTAGGCTGTGCCCAAATCAGCACGCCTGTTTTTTATTCCCTTTTTAAAGCAGCTTCCCTTTGGACTTCAGCTGCTGGAAAATGACATAAATCCACAGCTTGTGTTTTATTTGCAAGCCAGCAAGAGTTCTGAGGAATGCTTTCCAATATGAAAGATTGTATTTTATCATTAAGGTCTGCTTAGAGTAAAGCCTGCTCAACAAACCCTTTCCAAGCCTCTGTTTTTCTTAATGCCTCCGAGTTCTCATTTTAATCCCCTGGCATTCTTGACAGACTCAGTTACAAGTCAAAGGCTGTAATGAAACAGGTGAGAAGAGTGACTTTACATGAGATTTACCTGCAGAGATGAGATGTGAAATGAGACACCTGTACAGTGCTGTGTGGTGCCCAGGTTTCTCCTAGGCCTGTTTGCTTTGCAAATTCTTTGCCAGATAACTGTATTATGTCATGACTGCAGGGCATCTGCACACTGCTTGGGACGTGATACACATCAGTTTGTTACCGAACCAGAGAGGAAAAGAATACGAGATTTGCTCCTTTTTTGCTCAGCTCAAATGTGGATCTCCACCTGATCCAAAGCAAGGCTGAGCTCTTTCCTTGGGAGGTGCCCAGACACTGAATTCCCATGATTTTAAGTGAAAGAGAATGAATGAACCCCATGGAGAAGTGGCTTTCAGAACTGTGTTTTGTTTGTTTGGATGAAGTGGATTAGACAAGATGATTCCTTTCCTCATTGGCACTCTTGGTAGTCACAACTTCAGTCCTGCCTGACTAGTTCCTGACAAACAAGCCCTAAATGACTTAAACTCAGCTCGAAGCTTTCTAGGACAAGCTTTTTCCAAGGAGTGTAGATGAATGGAGGATGAAGCACAACATTTTTATCCCATATGGTAGTTTGAGGCAGAGGCTGACTGAAAATTTCATCCTAGCGACGATCTGTCCCATTTTTTTTTAGGTCACAAGATTTTTAATGTCTTTTTATGTTGAATTTAAAGGGGAAGGCCATAAACATGAACTATTAGATAAACAAAAGATTTTGGCAGCCACACTCTGGATTAGATTTGTGGATTTTTTTTAAACTTTTATTTAAAATTTCAAATATTTTTTTCAGAAACTTTGTTTGGATACACTCATCTGTGGGATACCTATTAAAATAGAAAATATTTTTTGTTGTTCCTTGACTGAAGAAAAGGATGTTTTCTTTACTGGCAATTGTTATTGGCAATTGTTACCAAAGTTAAGAGACAAACTTCCCTGCTCCCATGAACCTGGAATTTTTTGCAGAGCCCCTGTTTTTCCTCATGCAGCCTCCATGTGTTCGATGTGGACATTTGATCACAGGGAGCTCTGAAATACGTCATGAATTTTGTAACTGCCTTACATAAAGTAACGTCAGCTGACATTTTATCTGCTTTTGGTCACCGGCTGCAACTCACATTAAGGTAATTGCTTTTGCTGTGCCATTTTTAGTAGCATTGTATATCAAAATGTTTTTTTTCTGTGGGAAACGTGCACAAAAAACCCTCCTTAGATTTCCAAATACTTCACTCCTCAATGCAGATGCTGGGATTTTCTTTTAGCAACTTCCTGCTTAACTTTTAGTGAAATCTGTCATCCAGCCTCACGCCCTTTTGTTGTGCAAATACAATCATCTGGAATTTTCCTTTGCTTCCAGCATATGGGCATTAAACTGGATAAGGTGAAACTGAAGTAGGTTTTGCTGAGTGGAAAATTGTTTTAGTGTAATGCTTTCTTATATAAAACACGCCTTTGGGTACTAAAGTTTATTTAGCTTTATTCATTAACCTCTTTTTTCATTCACTTTAAGAAAGGAAATACTACTTCTGCAAATAAGAATTTTTTTCCTACAGAAGCATTTACCAGATCAGTTTACAACAGTGCAAAACCTGCTATTCCAACCAGTAAGCTCTGCTCTGCAGGGCTTTGTAAGGTTGTCTGTGAACTCATGGTTTCATGGAATCACAGAATCTCAGAATGGTTTGGCCTGGAAGGGACCTTAGAGTCCATCCAGTTCCACTCCCTGCCATGGGCAGGGACACCTTCCCAGGTTCCTCCAAGCCCCATCCAGCCTGGCCTTGGACACTTCCAGCGATCCAGAGGCAGCCACAGCTTCTCTGGGCACCCTGTGCCAGGGCCTGCCCACCCTCACAGGGAACAATTTCTTCCCAATATTCCATCTATCCCTGCCCTCTGGCAGTGGGAAGCCTTTCCCTGTGTCCTGTCCCTCCATCCCTTGTCCCAAAACCTCCCTCCAGCTCTCCCGGAGCCCCTTTAGGCACTGGAAACGCTCAGAGGTCTCCCCACAGCAATGACATCCAGTGTTTTCAGAAGGGAGAAGCTCCTCCTTGTTGTGACCCTTCCTTCAGTGCCCACAGGGAAGGTGCCACCAAGGTACCCCTGGGCTCTTCCCTGGGGCCTAGACGGGATTTAAATATTGATACTGACACCGAGTTCTTTAAAACTGACTCGAGCTCTTCCCAGCTGGAGGCTGGAGGAGTCATCTGGTGTCAGCCAGAGAAGAATGTTCCATGACACAGCTCCCGTGGCAGCCCTTGGGATGGAGAGTGCCCACACAAATTATGGCTGTGGCTTGCACCAGGGCTGGGAGGCTCCTGGAGCCCGGGCTCTGTCCACTGCAGTGTACCCAAACTGCCAAGGCTCCTTTCTACTCATCTTCATGTCCAGAATTAAATCAGGACTGTTTTCCAATGGCTTGTCACTTTGCCACACTTCCAGCATACCCTTACAATTAAAAAAAGGAAGAAATTAAGAGATAAAAGGGATGAAATGATATTGCAGAGCTGGTTACTGATGAGGAAAAAAGACTCAGTGACCAGATTATAACTGTGCCTCACGATCTTTTTCCATAACAGGCCTCTAGAAACTCAAATTATTTGTAGTTACCAGTGGGAATTGGAAACACTTGAAGAAATACTTTGAGTAAAACTGCTCAGGTCAGAACAAGATCAAGACAATGAACATCTCAGACAAACGGGAGAAATTCCTGCTTTATTCAAAGTGAAATTAAATGACTGGGAAGGAGACATCACATCACATTATGTCTTGCCAAGACATATGACTCTAAGCGAAGGCAAATCATCTGGAAATTGTTCAAATGCTTTTCTGCTTTTTGAGATGGCCAATTATGCAATGGCATAAAAACCTGGCCAGCTCGCTGGGCTTAAAATCCAGCCTCCGAGGGAAACTGCCCTGGAGATGCTCATCAGGAGATAAAGCCTCACTGGCTTTGACCTCTCTCCCTAGAATATGTAGTTAGGGAAAACATGTAATGATCAAAATTACAGAAATAGAAAATAATTAAGGAGCTGTAAGCCCTGCAGTGGTTGTAAGAGATCAGACCCACAGCCCAGAGAGTTTATATCTGCCAGGAAAAACATCTCATGTCTCTTTTCGGTGCTGGAGCTGTGTCAGTCATCCCTCTTCAGGAATGCCATCTGCTTATCATTTCCATTTGGATGTCTTGGGGAACCTGAAGCCAGCGAGGTGCACCTTGCACCTGCAGGAACAGCCCTTTGCAAAGAGCAGAACTGGGGATCACAGGATCCTTAAGGCTGGGACGGACCTTGGAGACCATCAAGTCCAACCACAATTCCCAAGAGGATGTGTTCTCGCACAAGAGTGTTCTAGAACTGAAGTGTCCAGGTTAGGGACTAACTCATGTCTAGCTGAATGACTGTTTTTACAAGTAAAGTGTGTGAATTTATGGTTCTAATTATTGTCCTCCTCAGAACTCATCCTATATTATGAATTTTGATGGTGTTGCTTTGTGGAGCAGTTGTAAATTTGTTTTAATACCGATGTGACTCTCTTCCACTATTTTTTTTGCTTATCCAGAGGCGGTCCTGACTATACTTTGGGATTTATTTCTCATCCTGACCCCCAGTGTAGAGAAGATAAATCATACAAACCCAACAGAAAACAATCAGCTTGTCTGGTTCAGTGGCTTCCAGCAGCCATGGAAAGTCTGTGCTGGTGCCTCTCTGTGTGCTGCTCGGAGGGAGTTCATTAAGTAAATGAGGGCTTTGCAGCGTTTGGCGGTGTGTGTTATTTTGGGGTTTCATTTCAGATGGCACTCTTCCGGGGATTGTTTTGGAGAGAGTTGCCAGCAACCTGGCGCCAGTGGGCTGGAGGCCAGGTTTGGGTGGAAATAGCAGGGTTTATGTCACCAGCACAGAGCTCCGTCTGGGCAGCTAATTTTGGGCTGGTGCTTCTTTGAGGCATCGGCAGTCCTTGCGTGTCACTGGTTCCAGCCGTCACAAAGGCTGTCACAGGCTTGGGACAGGCCTTCAGTGGTGTCCAGACCAGCAGCTGGAGGCAGGGCCAGTGGGAATCACCATTCCCTGCTGTTTCAGGGAGTGTTTCTGTGCCTGCAGCTCCATGAGGGGGCCAGCTCTTCCTGGGAAAGAACACTTGACTCTGTGCAGTGCCCGTGTTTCCTCTTGACTCAATTTCCGTGGTAAGGGCCAGAGCTGCCGTGCAAATAGCTCCCCGTGGCTCCTCTCACCACAAACACACTCCTCCACCCTCTCTCCTGGACTCCATGAACTGGGATGGTCTGGGGTCAGGCCTGTGTGGGGTAGCTGAGAATGGAAGTGTGGATGTGGCAAGAGAGACCTCATGAACTTCCACTGGCTGAACCCGCACTCCTTCCCAGATCCATCAAATACGGATCGTTCCACACAGAATAATTCTGAAGTGTTGCAACTTAGCTCCTGGGGGTTTTAAATGTTTATAGACTTTCCAGAGGCTAGGAAAGAGGGGAAATATTTCCCTGTAGAACATTTCTGTTATAGTTGAGCAGTAGGAATGCTGGGCCCCTTGCCCAAGGCTTCTTGCTCCCTGCTCTGTAGCACTAATGAATGTAAATGAGTAAAGACAGGACTGTGAGCAATGCTGAGCAGGGAAAAAGCCCCCAACAAATGCAAAGCACAGCAGGAATCACCAGGTAACCAGGTTACATCCTTTTCTGTGTGCTCCATCCACTGTGCATGCAATTTTTTCGTATCAGGTGATTTGTTACCTACTCCCAAACAAGTCTCTGCAGCCCCATGGAGATTTACATTGCAATGATTTGGATGCTCTACTTATCCTTGGGCTGGAATATTTTAGTGATTGCCAATTACCTGGAAGTCCTCCTCAGCACAAGGCAGTGGAAGATCAGTGTGAAATAAAGAACTTTGGCATAGCATCAGAATCTGGACAGTTAAAATGTTCACGGTGGACAGGAGTGAGACAAGCCTGTCTCTGCAGAACTCCTCAGATCCAATGGTTTCATACACTGCTGGGTAACACTCATCTAACTAACTTGGAACCACTTCCTACACAAAAAACCCTCCATGACTTCAGGCTTGCAGTCATCAAAAATTGTGTTGACTGAGGTAACGTGTTCCATTCCATATCCTAAGGCTGTTCGGATTTCATCCAGGTGAACATTTCAAAACATCCCCTTCTCAGGTGTTCTGTTTCCAACTTAATTAGGAGAGTGATTTTAATTTTACTCTTTCTCAGCTGTTCCTTTTTGCTCTGATGCTTAACCAAAATATTAATAGTCTTCACCTCCCATGCATTAAAAACTGGCTTTTCCACCTGATATAGCTGTGTCCTTATCTTAAGGTGAATCTTGGAGTTTCACATTTGATATAGCCATTTTTAACCTTCTTTTTAAATTACCAGTATGTGGAATCAGTCCTGATTTTGGGATGGAGTGCTCATCCCTGAGCTCTAACACCTGTTTTGCCTGGGGTCAGGCATTCACGAACAGGAGCACTGCTGAATACAGCCATCCCTGGCATATCCATATCCATTTCCAGGTCTGGAATAGTATATTTGAAGCTTGTGGCAAAAAATGTATTCCACATTTGCATAATTTTTGTTTAAAATACAATGGTTTTTCCTAAATATATGCAAAGTGCTTTGGTTTGACAAGAGCTGAAATTATTTTAGTCCAGCCTGGCAAAGGGACTCACCCCTCTGCCCTTTTCATGCACCTGGGGTGGATTAGAAGTGTGGCTTCCTAGAGAGGCTTTAGAATCACAGAATCGTTCAGGTTGGAAAAGCCCTCCAGGATCATTCAGTCCGATCTGTGACTGATCACCAGAGCTAGACCAGAGCACTCTGCCCAATGAGCCCTTGTCAGCCAGACCAGAGCCCTGAGTGCCACATCCAGTCATTCCTTGAACATCTTCAGGGATGGGGACTGGGCAGCCCCTTCCAGTGCCTGCCCACCCACAGTTTTGAGTTGGTAAACCTGCTGGGTACTGTGGCTAAGGGGAGATGCATAAAAACCCTATGGGGGAAAAAAGAAAAGGAAGAAAAGCTGCATTTGAAAGGTAATAATTAACATTAGGTAACCAGTGCTAACAGAAATAGTTTGTTTAGTTACTGAATAAAGTGCTACTAGGCAAATGAGATGACAAATTTGAATTGACGTGCATCCTAAAATAATCCATACAAATATTGCAGGAGTGATAGCCACTGCTGTTGTTCTTTGAGGTCACACCTCCTCCTTTTGTCCATATGACTTAACGTGGGCTGGGAGCTGTGTGAGCCTTGTTTGCCTTCCTGTCACAGGAGCTGTTCAGCTCCCTGATGTTGTCAGAAACCCCTGAAACCTCCAGAAAAGTTTACGGGGGATTATGGGGAGCTGCAAGCTCTGGAACACCAGGATATCCCTGTGTTGCTGGCATCATGTGTTCAGCTCAGAGACTGGATTTAAGGAATAATGGGAATGGCTAGATATTTTTGGCTTGATGTTGTTCATTTGACCAGAGAATAAAGGTGAAAACTTAGCAAGACCAAAAATTAAATTATCATCTGTCTTTAGGTTCTCACTCCCATTGTCTTCCTACTTCATTATCAAAAAGGAAAGATGCTGGTTTTCAAAATATTCACCAACTGAAAATGCCCAGCAAGTTGCTCTCAGCTGGGTATGGACACATTTATGATTCAGTCATTTTTAGAATCCCAGTCTCCCAGAATGGTTTGGGTTGGAAAGGACCATAAAGTCCTTCCAGTTCTACCCCCTGCCCCTTCCACTATCCCAGGTCGCTCCAAGCCCCATTCAGCCTGGCCTTGGACACTTCCAGGGATGGGGAGTCCACAACCTTTTCCTGAGCTGATGTGAATGTGCAAGCCATGGATAGTGATGTGCACGATGTGCCCTGTTCTTTCTCCACACCCTGGCTCTGACCTCAGCATTCTCCTGGGCAGGCTTCCAGTATTTATGTTTTATGAACTTTACTAGATAGATATGTGTAAGGCATAATAAAGTTTATTTAAACATAGAAAACTGTAAATGAGGAAAAAATCAAAAATAAGTAATATTAAACAGATGAAAATTTTGGGGAGAGAACACAAAATTTATCCACACATCTGGTGAAATAGTGACTCATTTGGGCTGTCTGCTCACAACTTTAAAAATGGGAAATGTGGAGCCAAAATAAGGTTGGGCTTATGAAGGATTTTGATTTAATCTTGTCTGGTGAATATCTACGTTTCAAGTGGCACAACCTTGTGCCCATCCTTTAATGCACAGAATTATGATGAGGGAAAGTAGATTCTGATGTACTCAGCTCTGAAGAGCCACACGTCTGTAAGGGTGAAAAAATAGGAGTGAATACAAGTGGGACCCTACTGGGAAAGCTTTAGGAATAGCTGAACCTGGAGGGAACTGGTGGGAGGTTGTTGGGGGTTTAAGCTGCTGACACAAGCCCCAGAACAAAAATCATTCAGGTGTGCATTGTGTTACAGATTTCCTGTGATGCTTCTGCTCCTGTTCCAACATGACCCGCCTCTTTCAGAGAAGATGAGGATCCATCTGTGTATTTCCAGTCACCAACCATAGATATTTATGCTCTCCCTTAGACTCAGAGATAAATTGCTTAAGGAGATGTGTATTCTTAAGAGCAAGCCCATTGCTGTCTTCGCTGTTAATGGCATTATGGATCATATGAATGTTCTCAAGTTTTCACCTAATTTCAGTCTCAAAGCATGTGTATTTGTGATCAAGTTTCTCACTTCTTCTGGCAGAACATGGGGGAAATACAGGGTTTTATTTAAAAGAAAGCATAATATTAGGAAGTGGGTAATTATTTGTGTTGCATGTTTCTAGTTTGTCACAAATTTTCATGTTTGCCCTTTTATGCAAGGCACTTCATTATCACCTTAAGCTTTATCCAATATATCCCTGGAGTAATAAACAATTGAACTAGTTCTTCCAGAGCTGGAAGAGGAAGGGTGACTTTGAGATTAAAGTTAGGCTTTTGCCATCAGCTTCCTGTGCAACCTGGTGAGAACTGTTCAGGTTCCAGTGCCCCAAGTGTACGACCAGAGGAACAGGACCTGTTTGTCACCTCTGCCTTGTCCCCTGGGCAGGGGCACAGTTTGGAGTTCTGACCAAATTCACCACACCTGGGCTGCAGAGACAGTGGGAGCCTGTGTCACAAAGTGCAAATAATCTCACCAACAAGATGGATTGAGGGTTGTGACTGCAAGCTCTGGTTACCAGGTGTGGTATGCTCGTTGGCTTGGCCCTACTTAAGCATTTCAGTTAAGAGAAATTTTCAGGTGACTCCGTGCATGTGAGGAGGGGTCTGCAAGCGAATTGTCTTTTACCTGTGGAAATATTGTACTCACGTTTGTTCAGATACATCCACGCTCAGCCTCATCTTATTGGCTTTCCAGACGTGTATCCATGACCCCCTCCTTCCAGGATGACTCCTGCCCGTGTGCTCTCAGCTGCTTGGCAGGTTGTTAGCTGAGTATGACCTCAGTTTTCTCAAAGCCAGCCTGTTTCCCACTGAAGTTTTAGGATCCTGATCCTGTTTATTGATCCCTAACCATCCACCTAATGTCTTGCTCCCAGCAAATGTTTTGGCTGTATCTTGTACCTCTTTTAGCAAAAAACACCACACAGTGGCTTTTGTATCTTAGGTTTTGCCTGTCACTGTCCAAAAGATCAAATTTCCCAGTCGTTCCAGCAAGCAGAGACACACGATTGGCTGAGCAGGATCACAGCCGTGAGTTGTCAAGATAAATCAGCTGATAAGTCATCTAAGAAGAGAAGAGAATTAGAGCTGATAACTCAGTTGTCTTTTCACAGAGGGAAGAGCTGGACAGGTCCTGTGAAAATACCCAAGAATTGCAGCTTTTGGTGAATATTAGCAAGGTGAAACTAAATCTGGAATCAACAAGGATGCAGAGACATCTTTGCTGTACAGAAGAGCATCTGGCTACTAGAGAGTGATGAGCATCCTGATGGAAAGCATCATTCCTATCTTCCAGCTTTCTTAGCAGCAATTTTTACCTTAAGGGTGGAGAAGCCCTGGCACAGGGTGCCCAGAGAAGCTGTGGCTGCCCCTGGATCCCTGGAACTGACCAAGGCCAGGTTGGATGGGGCTTGGAGCAGCCTGGGATAGTGGAAGGTGTCCCTGCCCATGGCAGGGGTGGCACTGGAGGGGCTGTAAGGTCCCTTTCAACACAATCCATTCTGGGATTCTGCAAATTTGTTAAACCTGAGCATGTCCAGTTGTAGAGGGGAAACCTCAGCTGGTGAGTATTTCTCCTTTGGTATCTTTTGCCTTTCTTGGTTGGCAGTAATGAGTATTATCCACTGTGATGCAGGTTGTGTTTGCCTTGCTTTTTGTGCCTGTTTGCAGCTCATACCATCCTGGACAGATAAATTTATAGACATACAGAGGATGTGGGGGTATATTCACATATATGGCACATCCAGCCACATAAACCTGTATTTACAAGGTTTTCTGAAAGCCCACTGTGTACATTTTATTTGGTGTGTTTGAAGCTCTAGATTTAATTCTGGTCTGGCTAAGAAATGTATAGCATGTGCTTTTGGAGAGGCCTGGCTATAGATAAAATTTTAGATAAAATTTAGGTAAAATCTTACTTAACCACTATAGGAACTTGCTGTCAACTTGATTTAGTTCTTTCAAACCCCTCACCCAAGTGAATGGCATGGATGCAGAGGCTTTGTGTGGTGCTGATGAGTTCAGAATTTCACCATGCTCTGTGCACCCCATTTGCACCAGGGGCCTGTTGCACTCAAAGAAGATAAAATTAACCATGGCAGATGGAATTCCTGATCTTCCTTCTCACCCTTTGCTCCTGCATTACCGTCCAATCACTTCAGGCTGTGGATGGGGAAAAGGCATGGATATTTCTCTAATTTGGGAAGGGAGTTGGAGAATATTTGTGTGCCAGAGACAATCCGAGGCTTGCATAACTGCAGTAAAAACACGGAGTTGTTCTGGCACTGTCAGAGTTGGCATGGAGGGGGAGCAGAGTCCTTTGCTAGAACAAACAGTTCCCAAGTCAGCCTCAGTGCAGGGATCTCCTCCTTGGGATCCTTTCAGTTCTGTGGAGCTTCTACCACTGTGCTGAGTTTAAACTGTAAATAATTTCCATCAGGGAAGGAGCAGTTTGTTTTTTCTACCTAATCTTTCCTTGCTAATGGCTCTCTGTGACTGCTGGACTACTTGGGATTTTCTGAGCACTATTAATCTGGATTTATGACCTGAGCTCAGTTAGAACTGCAAGCACTGGGACCTTCAAGAATGTTAGAATTACTGCTCAGTTCCTAGAAACAATAAAGCATCTGGATGTTTTACACTGAAGAATAAAAATTTCAAAACCAAAAGTCTGGATTGAAGATGGGCTTTTAAGACTTCACAAGTGAATCAAACTTTCAAAACTTCAGGTGTTGTTTTGTTCAAGCTTGGGCTAAAACCAACTCTTTATACCCAGGAATAGTAATATGCCCCTTCAAAATTCCAACAGCCCTTCCTAGCAGAGTTTTACAAAACTACTGGCTGAAGGGATGACAACTTAGTATGAAACAGAGTTTGAGTGAAGCATTTTCAAAAGGGAGAAAAATGCAATTCTGCCATCTCAAGTGCAAAACTCCTTGGAATATCCAGCAGGCTGATAATAGCTTCTTCAGTAAATCAAAGATGCTCAATAATTATGGTTTCCTTACAGAACTAACTTCCCAGTTATTAAGAAGTTAAGCCAGTATGATTTTGAGGTTGGTCCCATCTCGTACCAGAGTGGGATGTAATGGTTTTTAGTGCAATTCCACCTAGATTCTATCATTCCCTTCTGAGCAGAGAAGAGTAGGAAGAAGTTCAGACCCAGAAATAAGCCAGGTAAGTGCCTGGAAGGCTGGAGTTCTGAGGGGGCAATAAAGTAGGTAAATATACAGCATAACTTGGCTCCATGACAGTTCACCTTCTATGGACATACTGGATGGGGAAAGAAGAGTTACAGGTGTCTTTAAAAATAGCAGATGAAGTAATGGAGGAAACATTCATCTGTATACAGGGGAGGGAATGCTTAGAAAATAATGTCTTGCAGATCGTCCCATTCTCTCTCTGGGAAGCGATGGAAACATCAGAGGGTGCTGAGCAGCCCATGAGGAATGAGGAGGGGGTGGCCTGGTAGCAAGAAGCAAAGCAGGCACAAAGTGCTTTGGGAGGGCAGGAGAGAGGGGAAGAAACCCTGTCCTGTTGTCTCTGCCTCGCAGCCGTGTTGGGCCAGTCCCCCCAGTGCTGTGCTGGGAGCGGCTGCTGGAGGACAGCATCCTGCCGGGGCTGCTCCGTGTGCCAGAGCCTCTGCAAGCACAGCTGCTCGGAGGGTTTTATCTCAGCGCCTGAGAATCCCTCCAGCCTTGCCTAGAACACACATTCCATCCCAATGACAGGGGGATTTTAGGTAGCAGGACACACTTTAATTGCCTTTTCTCACGTGCTTGGTAGCAGAGAGCTGTGATATGAGAGCCTGAGTTCTGGGCTGGCCTGGGAGCACAGGGGGCCGTGTCCATCCAGAGTAGCCAGAGCAAGGAATGCCCAGTCAGTCTGTGACAGGAGCCGGGCTGGGAGAGCTGGGGGTGTTCACCTGCAGAAGATAAGCCCCCAGAGGGTCTCCAGGAGAGCTGGGGAGCGACTTGGGACAAGGGATGGAGGGACAGGACACATGGAATGGCTTCCCACTGCCAGAGGGCAGGGTTAAATGGGATACTGCGGAGAAATCCTTCCCTGTGAGGGTGAGGCCCTGGCACAGCGAGCTCAGAGAAGCTGTGGCTGCCCCTGGATCCTTGGAAGTGTCCAAGACCAAGCTGGATGGGGCTTGGAGCAAGCTGGGCTAGTGGAAGGTGTCCCTGCCCATGGCAGGAGTTGGGAATGGATGAACTTTTAGATCCCTTCCAGCCCAAACCATTCCATGATTCTGTATATTCCATAAATGATAACATTCCATGTCTATTCTTTACTGACGGGTTATATTACTAAAGGCACAACAGAAATCAGAAATCTTGAGAACCAGACTGTAAAGGTGGAGGATGGGTGGAAAAGGCTTCTGGCAGAAGGACTTGTTTGGTCACCTTTACCCCTCAGTAGTGTTATAATAAATCCTAAGGAAACACGTAGGAAATTGGATGCTTGTAGCAAGTAATGGCCTGGAAGAGCCACCTGCAGCCTTAGGCAAAGCTGAAAACCAAAGACGTAGCAAATTAATCATTAAGCATGGTAATGGTTTATTCTCAACAATTTATTATAAGAAATGCGGTTTTTTATTGTCAGGTATTCAAGCTTTAGGATTTTCTCCTGGTTAGGCTTAGGATGGTTTACACATAGAGAATGGAGAAAGGATTTGGTCTTGGAAAAATGAACGTGAGAATCACTTCTCCTGATGGAAATGATCCCAGAGGATTCAGAACAAATAGAGAAGGTGGCCATTTGTGACCCATTCCAGACCAGCCTTTAAGCATACAATTAAAATTGAGCACATGTTTATATTTCTTTGACGTCAGTGAGACTTCAACAGGGCTGAAGTGATGTCCTGACTAGAGAAGCTTCCATCACCTCACAGTTCTGCTGATTTAAACCTGGACTGAAACAAGTCCTTAAAGCCTCCATGCATTTTTTTGTGGTGTTCAATCCCACTGGCAAATGTGTGCACAATAGAATAAAAGTGTAGTGCCAAGTCATAGTCAGAACCAGAGCTGGCTGCAGGATTGATGGCAGGATTTTTATACAGCTTTGGCACAATTTGTCTCCACAGGAAGCTTTGTCTGGGGGTGTACAGGGAGAGGTCTCATTAGGGAAGAGGCAGCAGGGAATGTATTTACATTCATTAAATGAGATGCCATCCTCCCATGTGGGAAGGGAAGAGGTGGCCAGCAAGGAAACAAGGGTTTGTTCTGATAAGCACAGGGCTGGAATAAGCTCTGGGTGCTTGGCATCAAATGAGAGGGGATGCTGATGTGAACTGTGCTGAATGTGCTGTCAGGGCTGCTTTGCTGTGCCTGCTTGCTGAGGTCTGGGGATTGACAACGCTTGGTGAATGCTGGTGATGGTTTATGTTACTTCTGTGCTTAAAAAAATGGGCAAGCAGAGCAAAAGGAGGAAGGTCGGGGTCTGCAGGCCCAGGAGCAGAGGGTGCAGATGCAGGTGGGGGCCCTGCTCTGCAGTGATGTTTCACCAGGACAGCTGGGAGGAATTCCCCCAAACAAAATGTGGAACAAAGAAAAGAGAAATTCTGCAAACATCTCAAGCACAAGAACCACTTTGTTCTCCTTATTTTCTGCATCCTGACTATTTCTAACAATTTCCATACTTGAGCTCCTTGTTACCATGATGATTCTTCACCAGGGTCTTCATGAAATTACCAATACTATCTGTGTGCTGTTTTTCTCATGTGTTTCATTCACTTGCCTGCTCCTGGAAGTGCCACAAGACTGTGTCCTTCTGCCACTAGCAGGCTGGTTTGTCATACTGAAACATTCCAGTGTCACATACTGACAAAAATACAGCTTTTGCTTCAATCTGTGGGTATTTTTGCTTCAGCTGTTTTACTTGGCACCTCCACAGGAATAAGCCCTGTTGGACTCATGGTAAATGCAGAGCTATGTCCCTTTGCAGAATTTATTTTGGGAATATCCAGGAATGTAAAGAAGCATAATCATAGAGGACTAAGCTGTTGCACCCATTTAGTCATTAATAAAAAGGATTATGCTCTATCAAATAATAACATCCTCTGCTAATTCCTGTGTAAGTTTTGTTTTATTTGGCAAATTGCTGCCTATTATTTTCCAGTAGATAGTGTTACTTGTAAGGGGTGAGTAGATAAGGCATGAATCATTGGGTCAGAGAATATCCTGAGTGGGCCCACAGGGACCATCCAGTCCAAGCCCTGGCCCTGCACAGACACCCCAACAACCCCACCCTGGGCATCCCTGGCAGCGCTGCCCAAACGCTCCTGGAGCTCTGGCAGCCTCGGGCCGTGCCCATTCCCTGGGGAGCCTGGGCAGTGCCAGCACCCTCTGGGGGAAGAACCTTTCCCTGATCTCCAGCCTGACCCTCCTGTGCTGGTGTTCTGCACTCTGATGTTTGATTCTCCCGCAAGGTTCTCCCTCTCTTCTCTGATGTTTGGTTCTCCCAAGTAAGTGAGACAGACCTGGAGTTCAAAGGCAGGGTTGTGGAGAGAGGCACTCCCAGGAGAGAAACTGCTTGTGGGGGAGAAGTCTCCTTATTCACAGAATCATAGGGATCTCCTCAATTTTCTTAATGTGACAAAAAACTACCTTATCCTGGGAGGGTGCAGTTCATCACTGTGAGAGGTAATGAGTAAAAATCCCAAGGCACAATCCATGTTTAGGAATCCTCCACCACAGAGATTTTAATTCCTTAGAAATTTAGCTGCCTTATACCCCTGCCCAACCTCTCAGTGCCAGTGCAGAGTGTGGAGCTGCAGAACAGGGATGACAGGGCTGGAAGCCTTTTTCTGCCTCATACAACCTCAAGCAGCAGCACCAGGGATGCCAGCCTGCGGCCAGCAGACCCCAAAGTTTAGGAGAATGAGGGAAGAGAGAGGAAAATTCCCCAGAGTATTTCTGTAACTCAACATTGTGCAAAAAGACTAACTGGGATGGTCAGATCCTGAGACATGAAATGCACTGTTTTTCTTGCTGTTTTGGAATGCCCAGGTTTGTCTGTAGAGTTGTAAAAAAAATCCTTTTGCATGCACCATGTATTTTTCAGCTCTTCTGTGTGATGGTAGCTTTGGATATTTCCAGGTTTTACTTCTGTTTCTTAACTTCTTCTTGCAAAATGATCTGTCAGTTTGTTATTCTGGGGAGAGCAATGGCTTGCTGCCGGGCAGAGTGGTGTGGGTGATGTTTGCTTCATCCTAATGTTTTCCAGCTATTTCTGGAAGCAGATGTCTTTAATCACAAGGATCCTCCACTTCAGAAAAAAATAATGGAAATATTCATCACTGCGTAGAATTGACTGCCAAGCATCAATCTGATAAGGAACAGCAACTCATGAATTCAGCTGTCGGTGAGAAATCTTTAGGTTTGCTCTTACTGCAGCCTTTGACCATTTCTAAGATAAAGAAAAGATTTCATAGTTCCTCAGGGAGAGCTGTGCAAGTCTGTAAAATCCCCAAGAAACAGCTGGCTCTTGATTTCCTTGTTGTTATTTGTATATTAAGGCAAACATGTTGAACTTCCAGCTGATCTATTCCTTAGAATCAAACAAAAACCAAGCCAGAAAAAAATACCATTTCCTCATTCTGGAGATGTAAAAAATCGTTCATTTCTCTCTGTATTCTGCAAACTTGGACTCAATTCTTCCCAAAACAGCAGGTAGGGAGATTGTTCCATGTAAGACTTATTTTTGATTATTTAATACTTGGCACCAGTTTGAATCAGTACATTGAGGTTCTGCTGCTCTAGAAGTATTTTGGAAATTCAAATTCAGCCTCAGCACACAAAAATATTTTTGTTTCCTGTGATGGAAAAGCACTGAGGGTCCATAACTCTTACTGGTTAGAAAATTGTCCTATTTGAGTTTAACTTGTTTTACAGTGTTTCTTTGTGGTAAGGGAATGTTTTTAAATGCTTTGCCTTTGTCATAACAATAAAATAGATTTAGGGCATTAGGGAATAAGGTTTCCTGATAGTCATAAACTGTGATGGTATCTAGGAACTTTCCTGAATATTAGGACATATTTAAAATAAACCCAGCTCTCTGCCTGGTGTAGTGTCTCATATCAGTCTTTGATGTGGGGTTTTCATATCTAATTTCATTCATGGATGTGAGACAAACAAAGTAGAATGAGAATTCAGGAGGAATTCAATGAGGACAAAATAACCCAAAGAGATCAAGGCAGAGTTTATCAACAGAAGATGCAAAACTCAGCAGACACATTTCTCCAGAGCTTTTCATTGGTCTGTCACACCTGGAGTTTTGCACTGCTCCTGGGTTTCCATTATAATTTCTGATGTGGAACCGAGTCTCTCGTGGTCACAGCAGAGCTCTGATTGATTTTAGTCAACAGAGAAGCTGAAGAGTAATGGCTGCATGGAAAGAAAAGGAAGGCATTAGAAAGAAATTGCCTCATTTGGGAGAGGAAATGCGCAAGTTACCCTTTAAGTGGACTGTTGTCTTTGAAGAGCCTGAATGAACCATAAACCCAGCGACCCATGATGTTAATAACACAGTGTGAAGTGAATGTTAATGGTGCCATTACTCTCAAAAGGGCAAACAAGGTTTTCCAAACAACACCTTCAGCTATTTTATGGAAATATATCTCCTCAAAAGTGTATCTCCAATATAATCTCTGGGTTCCTTTCAGTTTTCTTGTGATACTTGGGAGAATTCTTTGCACTTCTTAGGAGTGGGGGTGATAATTTCTTTTGATTTCTTTATTGATCACAAGGTCTTCATTAGTTACTGATACTTAGTTTGAATTTCAAGCTGAATTCTATTTCTTGTGGCTTTTTGTTTGCACTGACTTTTTCTCTAATAATGGTTATAGGACAGAGCTGAGACTTCTACACCTGTGAGTCCTCACTTCTTCCCAGGGAACATTAAGTTACATCTATATGTAATAGCCACAAGATTTTTTCAGGGGGAAATCATGCCCACTGCTGGGCACAGTTGTCAGCAAGGTACTGGGCAAGAAGGCAGGTGGGAAATGACAGTGAGGACAACAGATCTCCAGAATAATCAGCTCCATGCCATTCATGCTCTTAAAATGTTTGGGGATTTTTGTCTATTGCCTCTTTTAGTGACTGATTTTTAGACTAAGGCTACTTTATTTACATCCATAATGTAAGTGGTACTCCTGGATATAATTTAATAAAATCTCATTTTAAATGTCCAAGTATAAATAGGATCAGTATCGGTATAAAATTATACTAATTTGTTGAAAAGTCACAAGTCAAAGTCACATGAAAAGGCAGTTCTCCTGTGATCCTATTGTTTTATGAGGCCAGACACCAGAGACACAATAGCAGGCAATTATAGGGACTGACTTCTCCCTTAATATGAAGGTTTCCCCCGACATGCTGCACTTCAAGCACTCAGGGGATATTTCAGGATTGTGTCTGAAACTTGCTGTTATTTTAGCCCTTTATATTTGTTTCCATAAGTGCCATGGGTGACTCGGCCACAGCCCCAGAAAACCACCATGTAGATGGAAGCAGGGAGAAAAAGAAAGGAAGGACTATCAAGGAATCAAACACCTGATTGAGAACTCCCTTCAGAAGTCCCTTCTGGTGCAAATTGTTCTCATTCACAGTGGAAAGTCCTCCAGAATTATTACTTATTTTTTATGTCATAGGGGAAATGTTTCCATGTAGGAGTGGGGAAGTAAGGGCAGGGGCAAATTGGCTTAGAGGAAATGCCATTTTTCTGCAGCCCTGATAGATCTGATTAATGGTCTTGGAGGAATAAAGTGGAAATAAGGAGTGCATTTACTCTGCCAGATGTCAATGATAGGAGGCACCAGCCTGAAAATTCTGCTTTAGGCAGGGCCCCAGCTAAACCATGTCAGGATGTGCAATGGAAAAGCAAACGGCTGTTTTTCACTGGGAGAAATCTTACTGGTAAGTTACAGCCTCCTCCCTCACCTCATGGTGCTAATGATTTTCACCACAGGAGGAGAGAGATTTTATCTTGACAAGAGCAAATGTGAGCCTTCCATGGAACACCTCATGTTTGTGAGCCTGATCAAAGAGGGACTTTGATACATGGTGAAGTGTCTGGAAGAAAATAGTGGGTTTGTGTGAAGCAGCTGACAAAATACCCCTCATTGTTTACTTAATTGTGTGTTTGTCCTGATATTCCCACTCTCCCTTTTCCATGGCTTGCCTGAAGCTGTGCCCTTGAGGGCACACTAAGAGGCCCCCTGTAAATTGGCATGGCTTCCCTTATGGTTCTGCTCAGAAGAGAGCTCTGTGTGCTCAGTGCCTCTCAAGGCCCTTTCCCACACCCTGTCATTGCCTCACCACAGACCAGGGCTCGCTTCCACTGCGGAGCAGCCCCGGGACGGGAGGGAGGCCAAGGAGGCAGCGCGGGGTCGGGGGGCTCCGGGGGCTCCGGACACACACACGGCACGTGGGTCAGGGACACTGCAGCAGGCAGCTCTTAGTGGACTGAAATAGCCTGAAATTAGAAAAACAAACTTCACATAAAAGTCAATGGAAAGAGGTTTCTTAACCCATTCCAAGGTTAGTTGGTGGGGTGCCCCACAGCACAGGACCTGCAGTGCGTGGGGAAGAAGGAGGGATGGGGGGAAAGCAGCTGCTCAACTTCCTTTGTCCCAGGGAAAAAAAAAATCATGAAACCCTACCCATAATTTTATTGAAGAAATAGAATTAAGACCAAAAATAATTATTTGAATTAACAAGAACAGTCATAATATATAAAAAATGTTTTTTATTTCTCCTTGCATCAACAAGAAGGGAAGAGGAATTTTTGACTTTTAGTTACTCAGCTCCTTATCAGGAGTCTGAGTTGTTTCCTTGACTAGGGAGAAATCAGAGTTTTGATAATCAGAACTAACTCTGGGAATTCTATTGGAAATACTGGAGTTCCCCTGTTTGCTGGGGGTTGTGTTTATTCCAGCATTTGCTATCTGTAAACCACAAGAATTATAACCAGAGTTGTCCCCAGGGAATTGTGCTTTGGAGAGATTTAAAATGCCGAGAAAGAGAGTCAGAGATAAATCCTGGGTTTGCAGATGCCCCCTGCTTGGCAGAGTTCAGGGGCAGCTGATCAGGCCTGTGAGCAGCACGTGGCTCCACACCAGTTTGTGGCTGGAGCAGAGCTGTGCCAGGGAGAAGGTGGAGCAGGAGGACCCCCAGGAATGTGGCTCACACCTGCCCTGGCCACTTAGGGTCACCTCTGAGCTCTGGGAACTCTGCTTCTCTTGTGCTCAGCAGGGCATCTCTTGGACACTTCAGATAAGTACATTTGGGGGATGTAGAGCACAGACAAGGGGGTCAGACCCTCAGCCTTGCTGGTCTAGCCCCAGTCAAAGGGGAAAGGGTAACTAACTCGATGAGAACAATTTTATTAATGCTTTTGCCATCTCTACATGTCTCCAGACCAATACTGAGCTCTTCTGAGACACATTTTGGAGTCCTTTCCTACCAAGGTGGTCTTCAGACAGTGGTTGACATGGAAGACAAAAGGACCCAAATAATGGCAACATCATGAGTTCACTATATTTTTCTGGTTAATGTTCTCTCAAGTGGGCACAATGAGGACGTGGAGGAGAAGGCTGCCACATCAAACAGGCGCTTTCTGAGCTGGCAGTCCTAGGCTGGCTTTCTAAACATAAACTCGCCCTCCTTTGTGACAGTCCTTACAGGGCAGCACTACCCTGCTTTTTTCCCTCACAAATGAGACAGACCACTAGGTCATCAGTAGTGGCCAGAGTGGCTCAGCCCCTCAGTGCATCACAGCAGGAGAGCAGTAAGATGATGGAGAAAATGAGGTTTCTGGCTTGCTTTGTGCCAAGAGTGGCTTGCTGTCCTCTAATTGTGGCTAGTGCTTTGCCAGACACTGAGGAACTTGGTTAATACAATGTGAATGCCACCTACGTGCCTGTCACTTGTGGAACAATATCCTTTGGTTTGCTGCACTTTGAGGAGGTCTCAGTTGAGTCATTTAAGCCTTTTCTTTCCCCCTTTATCTTTGCTTTTTTATGACCACATTTTTCAAAGAAGTGAGTTCCAATTTAGGCACTGAGTTTGTGCAAAGCCTCAGTGTAAAAATGGGTCTTTGGAAAGAGCTTGACGTCAGTGTTGAAGTGAAACTCAGTCTCATCTTTTGCTGTGTCTGGAGAAGAACTGGTGTCTTTGAGAGATGTCATGTTGAGAGTGCAGGTCATGGGCCAGCAGCAGCTGAGGTTTGAGCCTGTCAGATTCTCCCACTGACTCACTGTGAAGTCCAAAAGCCCAGGTGGGAAATACCTTTCTGGCTGTTAATCAAAGGATCATAGAATTGTGCAATAGTTTAGGTTGGAAGAGACCCTCAAGTTTCATCCAGTGCCACCCCCTGCCAGGGGCAGGGACACCTTCCACTATCCCAGGCTGCTCCAAGCCCTGTCCAACCTGCCCTTGGACACTGCCAGGGATCCAAGGGCATCCCCAGCTTCTCTGGGCACCCTGTGCCAGGGCCTGCCCACCCCAACAGGGAACAATTCCTTCTAATCTAAACCTGCCCTCCTTCATCTTAAGGTCATTCCCCCTTGAGCAGGAAACGATGCAGCAAACAATACAATGCAATTTAGACATATATTTCAGTGTGTTTCAACCCACCTCAATTTTAAGTCCATTAGAGCAAAACAGAAAAAAATGTGAATGAATTGAAGAGAATTTTACGGTCTCTAATCATCTCAGAGGGCAAAAGTGGTAGAATTAATAGTGACTCGAAATTCCACTTTTTAGATGGAAGTGTAAACGTGGACCAAAGGGAACTGAGTGATCAAGCAACACCTTGGTGGACCTGGCCGAGGTTCACAGGGCACAGCCACTGCTGTTTCAATGGCCATCCTTTCAAAACAGAGTCTGTAAGTGAAAGTGTTACACCTGCAAATGTTCGCGAGGTACTTGCAGGGAATGAAAGTGTTTTGTGGTCACACCTGCTGAATCAAACACCTTGTGGAAGGCACATTCCCACAGGAACACCCACCGCCGCCGCGGTTTTTTAAAGCAAGGCATATTTTAATGCAAATTCCATTTATTTGATTACAATTTTCTGCCACATCAGTCGCTCGCTCCGGCTGAGCGCTGCCCGCCCGCCCTTCTCCCCACGGCAGCGCCTGGGGCTCCCCCGTCCCCTTCGGCCCGGTCACCGCAGCGCCCGGAGGGACGGAGCCACCGCAGCCCCGCCGCTGTCCCCTCTCACAGCCGCTGTCCCCTCTCACAGCCGCTGTCCCCTCTCACAGCCCTGTTCCCCCTCACAGCCTCTGTCCCCCCTCACAGCCCTGTCCCCTCTCACAGCCCTGCTCCACCTCACAGCCCTGTCCCCTCTCACAGCCGCTGTCCCCTCTCACAGCCCTGTTCCCCTCTCACAGCCCTGTTCCCCCTGACAGCCACTGTCCCCTCTCACAGCCCCTGTCCCCTCTCACAGCCCTGTTCCTCCTCACAGCCGCTCTCCCCTCTCACAGCCGCTCTCCCCTCTCACAGCCGCTGTTTCCCCCACGCTCCCTATCCCCCTCACTCTCCCTATCCCCCATCAACCCAGGCCGGTCCCTGGATCCTCCTTAAGAGGCGGTGGCGGCGGCAGCGCGGGCCCCTCCCCGCCCGGAGCGCGGAGCCGCCGGCGGCGGGAGCGGGACGCGCTGGGGGAGCCCGGCAGCTGTAAGCGCGGGGTTGGAGCGGGGGCAACGCGGGGTGGGAGCGGGGGCAACGCGGGGTGGGAGCGGGGCCGGGCGCGGCTGGAGCGGCCGCAGGGCGCAGGGTGGGCGAGGAGCGGCGCCGAGGCCGGTGCGGAGCCGCCCCCGCGGCGGGACAGGACGGGCCGGGCCAGCAGAGCCCCCGCGGGGAACGGTCCGTGCGCGGACACCCCGGCCGCGCCCGCTCCGCTCGCTCCGCAGCGAGGGTTCCGAGAGGTACGGGGGAGGCAGCGCGGGGGGAGCGGGGTGGGAACGGGGCCGCGGGGTCCCTGCACAGGTCCCGCAGCTCCATCCCCAGGCGGGGCGGGGGTGCGTGCCCAGCCCCTGTGCCCGCGGCTGGCACCGGCACGGGCACCGGCGGTGAAGCAATCGGCCGTGGGAGCTGTGGGGAAGTGCGGTAGGGCGGCTGCAGAGGGAACATTTCGCAAAATGCCTGCGAGAGCAGCTTTTCTCTTGGGTCTGATGTGAGAGAAATGCCTGTAAGAGTTCCCGGTCACAGCCTTTAGCAGGTTCCTGTGCGTTTACATTGGTGTGATCATGGACCAAAATCATGGAGTGGTTTGGGTTGGAAGGGACTTTAAAGCCCGTCCAGTCCCTACCACTGCCATGGGCAGGGACACCTTTCACTATCCCAGGTTGCTCCAAGCCCTGTCCGACCTGTCCTGGAACACCCTGCTTTTCATGGGGTTCCGTGTGCCTTTTTGGGACCAGGCTGCCACACTTACAGGTGCAGGGTCATTTGCCCTGTCTGGCCTCTGGCCAGTCCTGCTGCACCAGTGCAGAAGCTGCTGCCTCAGTGCTGGGACCAGTTCCTGTGCTGGTGGTTGTGCTTCCCCCAGCACCTCAGGGGTTTGCACTGTGGTTTTGTCCCCTTCCCTGGGGAGCTGCTGTGAGCTGGAGCTGCTGGGGCTGCCCAGAGCTTGTCCACAGGCACCTTGTGCCTTCCCTTCAGGGAAAATCCCTTCGGCAGCCTGAACTGCTGAGTGTGGAACTTGCCATGTGGATGATGGGATGCAGACTCCCGGTCAAAGCTCCAACCCCAAGGGAGGACAGTGGTGTGGGTAGGACCTTAACTGCAGTGGGTGTTCCTGGCAGAAGATGCTGTTCTGCACCTCAGTAGGGTGAGATGCACATGAAACTATTGATGCATAGAATCAGCTGCTTTGTGGTTACCAAGAGTTGTTCAGCTTGCCCAGGATTCCAGACAGAAAGCATGAATCTAAAACTGATGTGCTTATTTTACTTCCCTTTTGTTAGTGAGAGGTTTTCATATACAGTGTAGATAAGTGCTCTTCTAGCACTGTTGTCTCTCCAAATCTCCATGTTGGCCTTGACCACTTATTTGCACTCTCTCGTTCCCCTGTGGGGGGGATCCATAACAAAAGAGAAATGCAAATATTGATTTATGCTTGAATCACATAACTGAATCTCCTCCTGCGTGGCCAGTCAATCTGCACTGGAAAAACACCAGTTTGACTCCTAGCACCAAGTGCTGTTTATGATTTGTTTTTCTTAAAAAAATTAAAAGAAAAGCCAAATAAAAAAAAAAAGGGGGAGGAAAAGAAAAGTTATCCAATGCTGCTACGTCACTAGGGTTGCATACTTGATTTCATCTTAACTTGGATATGTTCCACTGAACATTGTTATCATGAATATAATTTTCACAGCACTTTGAATAGGTTGCTTTTGCCAGTTGGCCTAAACCAGCTAGAATGAGAAATATTTCAGGTTTTGCCACAGTTTTTCCCTTCAGTTCATCAATTTTCATCCTACAAAGGGGAAAAATAATGAGCATGGGGTGAGCACTGAATATTTCCCTTGGAGGTATTCCTGCAAAGCCATTGAGCAAACTTCTCTGACACTTTGGGTAACATCAGTTCTTCCAGACAATGCTGAGGGCTGAAGCCAATGCAATGCAGCAGTGACCTTCCAGATGCACATTGCTGCAGGAATAATGGCAATGGCTCTGTCAGAGTGTTTGAATTGATGTGCAACATCCAGAGATGTGGCAACTTTGGTGATTTCCAAGTAGGTTGGAACAGGACAGTGTTGGCAGCGGAACTGGAGACTTGGGAACTGTGAATTTGCATAACATGGAGTTAACTGAATGGCTTGGGCTGGAAGATACAGGGATAGAAGCAAGCAGCATCCAGAGAAGGTGTCTCCCCCTTGTACCTAGAATTTCAAGTATATGAAAAACGGCTACAAAATATGAGAAAATACTTAGTTTTCCATTGAAATTTTCTAGCTCAAGAGTGTTGTATGGCCTGAGGTGAATGTTGAGAGATTGAATTCCAGTTTACTTTTTACCTGACATGTAACACTGCTGTGGAGCAGAATCTCCCTATCCTTCAGGGCAGATCTGAGGAGAGGGAGTGGGCTCAGGGAAGCAAAACTGAATTCTTAACTAGTTGTTTAGTTGACATTGATAGGCAAGTACATGTCAAAAATATTGGTGCCTTGCAGTCTGGGCATCATTTAAACAATAAAAGCAGGTCTTTCCCTACAGCTCTGGTTCAGCTAGGGATTCAGCTTCCAGTCAAGGCCTGGGGGCCACTTAAGGAGACACACTTTTAAACTGAGTTTGCAACCAGTCTGGTTTTATTTCATTTGTCTCTTTCTAAACAGAAGCTCCACACAATTTCTGGAAGGATTTCTCTTTGATTTCATGGGAAGGGACAGATCTTGCTGTGAGGTGATGAACTCTTGTCTGTGTTTGCTGTGGCACTGTGATATAACTGTGTCTTTCTCAGTAGTCTGAAAAACAAATCCCAGAACCTGCCTTGGTAATGGAAATTACCTCATCACTGCCCTAGGTTATAATAACGTGATGTAGTAACAGAATACTTTCAAAAGAATTCTTCCTTTTTTAAAAATAAGAAAAAAAGCAGCCCCTCACCACCTTGGTATTCAGACTTTCCTGAGGGTTTTCACTTACTGTTTACCTCAGAGAGATGACCCAAATTTCCTGACTGTACCGATTTCCAGTAGCCTGTGTGTCAACGTCTGGAGCAGAGTTACTCAGCTCATGAGGCAGGGGTGAGAGGTGGGCTCTAGGACAGGGGAAAGTGGTCCCCAAAGCGGCCCAAACAAAGCATCAAAAAGCTTCTAATATTATTTTCTTTTTTTAATTTTTTTTTTAACAGATTATGGGGAAAGTAAAAAGAACTAGTGAACATTTAAACTTTTCTCTAGTTTTTAAAAGTGAAAAATACTGTCACAATAACTGCAAGTGAGAATTCATGGACTTTTTTTAGGAGTATCAATTAGTTTTGCAGCTTGAACACATTGTGGAGGTGTCCAAGGCCAGGCTGGCTGGGGCTTGAAGCCACATGGGATCGGGGAAGGTGTCCCTGCCCATGGCAGGGGTGGGACTGGATGGGCTTTAAGGTCCCTTCTGCAATTCTGTGGTGTTACATAGTATGATGCAGTTCCTTTTAAAAATAAGCCCATGTTGGTGAGGGGAAAACATCAGCCATATATTGATAGATGTATAGATTTGATTCATTTTCTCACAGGTTCATTATGGGCTGTCAGCAGTGGTGCCTCCTCAGCCTGTGCTGGTTCTGTCTCAGCTGGCAGCTGTGCTAGGGGGCACAGACACTGCAGCTTTTCTCTCAGAACAGTTTCCTATCCCAGAGAGGGGGTTGTGGGGATGACACTTCCGACTCAGTTCGTGCTTTTGCTGCGTGCTGGGAATTCCAAGACTCTCAGCACGTGTAGGGAAGGACGTTTTTAGGATCTGGACTGACAAACAGCTGGAGTAGGAGTCAGTGTGGGAGTGTCCCAGACTCTTTAAGTGATCCCTGGAGGAAAAACAGGTGCTTCCATGATAAAATCCATGTGATTCTAAAGAGAGATCTCCCAGAGCACAGGGATGATGTGCTGGGAGTGCCCTTTGCTCTGTGTGAGGGGCAGAGTCTCTGGGGATGGTGTTGGAGCTGGAGTGAGGGGATCCTGCCTGTGGTTCTCAGCGGGGCTGCTGTGCTGCCCAAGCCCTCTTTAATTGTCATGGTTGAGCTCCTCCCAGATGAGTGGTAGCACAGGTAACTTGGAGAGAAGGATACAGAGCTGCTTTTTCTCCTGAGAACAGCATTACTTCAGCTTAGGATGCTGAAAGTGTATTTTTCAAAGTACAGCTTAGCCTGCAAACAAAAATCTTTGGTTTTCCATCTTTCCAGCTTCCCAAAATATGCAAATTTAGGAAGGAGACAGAAAATAGAGGGTCAAAAGCTTCCACATACATAAGTTCTGAACTATTTGAGATGTATCAGTCACATCTGTGTTTTTTTGTGGTTACCTGATAGTAAAGCTGTTGAACTGACTCATCTTTGATATTCATCTGGTATTTTCTTAGAATGATTTCAGCATAAATCAGTAAGACTCTAATTTCTTTTCCTACTAGTATTATCAGAGCTTATATCCTTTGCCAAGATGTGTAGGAATGTGCACTTCTGTAATAAATTATCTTTTTGTATTTACTAGGGTTATAAAGGCCCTTATTTGTGCACACACAGAGATGTTACAGTGAGATCTGTACAAGTATGTATTTCTTGCAGTAAGTTGCAGTCCCAGCCCCCAAGGAATTGCATTTTATTAAACATGCATGAAGGACAAGACTGGTAAGTGCAATGTTGGAATAGATGGAGCTGATGGAGTAAGAATTGGGTGCACATGTCCAGGGTGTCTCATCCCATCTGCTCCATGGCTTGGCCAGACTATCAAAAAGAAAGATTTGGCCTTACAGGTTTGGTGTGAGGTTACTTTTGATTTGGTGGTGCTTTTTTCCCTCCCCTCCCCATTACCATGTCTGTTTCTCAAGGGTAGAGATTATAAATAGGGTTTAATTCCTAAAACTTTGTTACTCATGCATTTAACTTACTGCAGTGTCAAATGGATGCTAAAAACAAAGGCCCCCAAGCAGAGGTTTCATTCTGTCCCATCTCAGGGGGAAAGCAAACAGCACCAGTGGGAGATTGCACTGAACAGGGAGCAGCTCTGGCTGGGGCATGCTTGATCACTTTGCATGCTTCATCCCAAAAACTGTGCCTTTGGACCCCAGATGCAAAACTGGAGCTCTATGCAAAGCCAGCAGCTGCTGCCTCATCGGGCAGTCCTGGGAGAAACAGCATAAATCTACATTTTGGGGAGAAGGTGGTTGTAGACCTGTGGAATGTAACTCATTAGAAGCTTTCTGGTTGAATCACTTGTGTTCTGTTTTTCAAAACTGGCCTATAATGGAGAACTTTAAAATACTTTTGAGGCACATCTGTTCTTTAATTTCATAAATACGGGTGTGTGTTAAGTGAACATTGCAACAGTGGCCATCTCTTGTCCTAGACAATTTCTATAAAATACAGAACCAACTATTCATGTCCTGCTGTTCTGTTTGAGTCCTTTTCCTCCTTAATCCACAGAGAATGGATAATGAGTTTCTAGCCACAGCACTGAGTGTAACACCCCTTTATCTCCTGATAAGGGCAGGACTCTGTAAATTCCACAAACCTGGTGTTTTGGGACTGTTGTATTGTGAAGAGAAACCAGTTCTCCACATGTAACCAAAGCCCTACAGCTGTGACTTAAGGACAGTGCTGGTGAAAAACCTGCCACAAATGGGAACAGGAGCTTGTGCAGCATCTGAGAGGAGGGTGCTGGGAAGCAGATCCTGGCTTTCCCTAAATCTGGTGTATTTTTATGGGTTTATGTTTGTTTCAGTGACAATACTCTCAGACTCTCTGCTTTTCCCCGGGCACCGTAAGGTTCCCGTAGGGAGCTGCTGTGAAGCCTGTGCTGATGCTAATGAGAACCAGCCCTGCCAAAATCTTGCATTTCTCTGGCATTTTCCACTTGGAATAGCACATGTCCACACAGGCTTTCTTGGTGAGTGATTACAGTCAGCTGGGACATGCTTCCAAGTGTTATTTTGCTTTTGAAACTTAAATTCCTTTTTCCAAGAATCCCAAATTCGTTAACTTAGTGTGTTATTCAGTGAGCTCTTCAACTCCCCTGTGGCCTGGAGAACAAGGTTAAATTTTTATAAGAGTATTTTTGATATAGAGAAAATTAGATTGGCTATTAGGAAGAAATCCTTCCCTGTGAGGGGGGGGGAGGCCCTGGCACAGGGTGCCCAGAGAAGCTGGGGCTGCCCCTGGATCCCTGGAAGTGTCCATGGCCAGGTTGGACAGGGCTTGGAGCAGCCTGGGATAGTGAAATTTGTCCCTGCCATGGCATTGGATGGGCTTTAAGGTCACTTCAAATCCAAACCTTCTATGATTCTGTGAAATTAAAGGGCTTCTTCCGAGGCATTAAGTCAAATCTGAATCAAAATCACCATCTGAAAGGAATGGTGTTCGCAGGGGAAGGTTGTTCTCCCACAGCTGAGAGTGACCTTTACTGGCCACTTAGTGGCTGATTTCATTAACTGCTGTTTTGAGTATAAATTGGGTTAAACTCCCCCCCGCTCCCAAAGAGTTTTATTTAAACTGATGTAGTTTTCTTCTGACAACTTAGTGCTTTGACAAACTGACATTTTCTTTACAAAAAGTCTTCTTGAAAAGTGCTTGAACACCTGCACTATGTGATCTCTGCCCTGTAATGTGTCAGTCATTTCCCTTTTACCACAGAGCCAACACATCCATGGGTGTTTAATACACTGAGAGAGAGTTCGAGTTGGCAAGGGAGGTAGTAAGCCCTCGGTGTCTTAAGAAATAGTTAAATTAGAAGCTTAGGTAGTTTGGTAATAAGAGTAGTCATAGTTCATTTAAGTTTCCTGAACCAATCCTCTGTGCCTCAGAGAGGAGCATGAAAGTCCCCCCTGTGTCCCTGATTTTGCAAAGCTGTTTTAACAAGGGGATATGTAAATTTGGGGTTTCTTCCTCCCTTTGATTGCCGTCCTTTTACTTTTGAAGTCATCATTTGTGGGTCCTTAGTGACTGAGAGTTATTGTGTCACACTCCTGAAGGCCATGTTTAAGTTGCTGTGCTTTTATGGGTTTTGTTAGTTCTGTGGGTTTTTTTCTGCTTTATGTAACCACTGATGGAATTAACCTCCTGGTACTGGTAGAATCACATTACAGTAAAGAGAAAATTATTTGTTTTTTGCCTATGATTGAGAAAATTTTCCAAGAGTTGTATAAAGTTATTTTCAGTTTTACTCCATCAGCAAAGCTTTGGTTGGGAATGTTGGGCATCAATTTATAGTGGCTTCAGTCCTTCCCTTCATCCTCTTAGGGCTTGGCTGTGTGAATAACAGTTACCTAAAAATGAAGTGGCACCTGATTCAATGCTTTTTTCCTAAATCAGCAGGGGTGGCACTGGAGCTCGTGCCACAGCTCAGCATTTTCACTGTTGGCATTCTGAATCCATCTGAAATGGTGGGGCAGAAAATGGAAGCCCTTGTAAAAGAGCAGGAGCAGGGCCTTGCTGGCTGGGCAGGGCTGGAACAGAGAGCTTGGGGAAGTTGTGAGAGCCAGGGCACAGAAAGAGGAAGCCCAGGAAGAGGCAGTGAGGTGCCGCTCCCAGTGTAGTCTCTGGGCAGGAAGGTGCCACTGCTCGCCCTCTCCAACAGGACGGGAGGGTGAGCAGAGCCCAACCAAGGCTCGTAGAGGAAGTTAAACCCCCCAAGCAAATGCTTTGCCAAAATGAGGTTGCCTTCAAATACAAGCTGGAAGCTCAGGAGCTGCTTGCTCCTGAGAGGTTGTGGCTGCCCCATCCCTGGAAATGTCCAAGACCAGTGTGGACAGGGCTTGGAGCCACCTGGGATAGTGAGTGGCATCCCTGTGGGTGGAATGAGATGGTCTTTAAGGCCCATTCCAACCCAGACCAGTCTGGGATTCTGTGTAACAGCTCAGATCCAGAGCTGAGGGTCTTCTTGGCCAGAGGCTTGGCTGTGTGGAGCCAGGTGGGGTTTGCTCCATGTCTGGCTTTGCTCAGCAGCCAAGGGTTAGATACAAGACAGAGACCACTGTTATGGAAGTACATAATCTCTCCTCTCAAAAATATAATATATGCGTTGGGCATGTCTATGTTTGTCTTTGTGTCTGTGAGTAAAACATATATTTATGTTACTTACTCAGACTCCAGCTTGTCAACAGCCATAAAATATTTCCATATAAATTTTACTTGAAGCATTTAAAGAGGCTGAAAAATGCCAGTGTCAGAAGTTTGTTCATGACTACTTTTACTAGAAAGTCCAGACAGATTTCCTTGAGTCACTCCAACTTTGTCATGCTTTAAGTGCTATGACCATATAGACCAAAGGAAGTGCTGCACAATTGTCCCCTTCGCTGCAGACAGTGACCAGAGCTCGTGTTTGGAGTGAGGAGCCCCAAACCAGAAAGCTGAGTCACATTGTGCAGACATGACGAGTGGGAGATGACAAAACACACCTTTTGTGTGCAGCCCTTCCTCCAGCCGGGCAGTGCCAGCAGCCTGGGTGTGCTGGCTGGGGCTACAGCCTGTGCCAAAATGCTAGGAAATCCCCAAAGTTAATACCAATTGTACTGAAAAAGAATGAAACAGATATTGAAAGGAAATATTGACCTTATGTTCACCTAAATTTGTTTGACATGCGTTACCTGACCAGACGTCAGCTGTTAATTTTACCAACTCTTTCCGTTTTTAGCTGGTTTTGTTGGTTTTTTGTGTGAAACCACTGCATAACTGTAGTGCAGAAGGACTGTCAGCTGCAGTTGAAGCCTGAGTGCATTAGGCACCTTTGCATGTTGGTTTGTTCCCCCCAAAACCCACAAATACTTAAATAAAAGGTAATTCTAATGTTTTCCCTAGAGTTTTTGTTTTTAAACCATTCCTACTTTACAGCAAGGAAGCAAAAGAAGGGGAATAAAGGCATGAATAAGTTAAAGATATGTAAGAACCAAACCCTTGTGATTTTAATAAAGTCTTTAAAAGGCATTGGCCCAGAAATACTTAGAAGCTGGTTGAGCTCGGTGCTGTCCCCAAGGGACAGGGATGGATTTGGAATGAGATTTTTGGAGGCTGATTCTAGAGCTCTAAATCATGCAGCAGCAGTTCTTTCCACAGTGAGGCTTCTGGAAGGGGAATCCTGAGCTTTTGGCAGGCAGCAGCTCTTGACCACAGTGCAGCAGAGCAAGTAGAAAGTTTTGCCAATGCTCCTGGTAAGAAAGAAATGCAGGGGAGGTTTTTTCTTCCTTTTCCCTCTTCACATCAGCTTTAAAGGAACATAGTCAACAAAAAGCAGTCAGGTGTTGCACTTGCGATGTCTGTCTGTCATTTAATTTTAGTTCTTGCATAAGTGTTTGCATTCCTGGCAAGACTTTGGAAGCTGCCACTGGCAGTGAGTTTTTCCATTTCAGAGAGCCTGGCTCTAGGTTCTTGGGGCACCCAGGATCTCAGAATTCAAGTGTGAGCCTTAAGCTGGGCTTCCAAAAGAGAAAATACCTTTAAACAAATAATTGTCAAACATCTCCAAGGCCAGGCTGGACGGGGCTTGGAGCAACTTGGGGTAGTGGAAGGTGTGCCTGCCCATGGCAGGGGATGGCACTGGATGGGCTTTAAGGTCCCTTCCAACCCACATCATTCCAGGATTATGTGATGAAAAGGTTAATTGTGGAATAACTCTTAGTGTACTGAAATGCTGGGAATTTTTCCATCTGCTTTTCCTAATTACCATGTGCTCATGGTAAATTACCTGGAGAGATGATCTTGCAATGACACAAATAATATAGGTGGACTTGAGTAGTGCATTGTAATTGTTTTAGGTCTAGATGCTAGTAATTCTTTTTCATGGAACTTCCATCAGATTTTTCACATTCTTCTTTGTCTCTTGGCCTTCTTGCTGGAAAACAAGTGAGCTGGTTCCCACATAAGCCTTGACCCACGCAGTGGGGATTACTGGTCAGCTGCCTGAGGTTTTTTGACCAGTTTTGAGACTCTGCCATCTAAACTCTCTGCCTTGTGGCTTTGATTTCCATAGAAAAGGATAGTGATTGTTCCTTTTTTAAAGAGTATTCTTGGCATCTCTCAGCTGAGCTTGTTTTTTTCCCTCTCAAGGCTGTTTTTTATTTCCAGTTGAAGTAAAATATGGCATTGGAGAACAGTTATTTAAAAGTATTAACTCAAGGAGCTCTTTTGTACCTGGAATAGATGAGCTCCTTTCTTTCAGTTTACTCAGTTCCACTTTGAAATCCTTCTGTGAGTTTGCCATACAGTGAATTCATGGATGGTGACAAGGGTTTTTCTCATAACCTCACAGGCTGTTGCAGCGAGTGGTTCTTGTTAAGTCTCCTTTGCGTAAGCAGGATAATTGTAACATAACCATTGTGCCCTGAATCTGTTGCCTCTTCCTCAGACCTAAAGGTGGTGTCCATGGGGAAACTACAGCACTTGGCTGGCTTTTCTGTCCAGAGAACTTCTCCATGGACAGTGTGACACAGGTGTGGGTATTCAGGCAAAGATGCTTCCAGCCTCTTGAATATTCCTGTTGGGGAGGCCGTTCCTCGCAGAATGTAAGATAGGGAGGATGTTTTTTTCTCTTGGATTGAATTCAGCTTAATTCAAGTTTATTAAAGGACCCTTTCTGATGCCCCTGACTCCCCAGGCTTTGTCTCCTGTAAGATGGAGTGTATCAGTGGCCTGATAATCTTGCAACTTCTGTCTTCCTCACTTTTGGCCTCTAAAGTAGCCTTCAGCACTAGAGAAGGTGATCCTTAGAACTGGTGGTGATTGTTGGGACTTTTCCAGAGTTTCAGCCCTGCTAGAGTGTTTACAGCCCTCCTTCCACTACTGCTGTGTCACCTGTACTTTCAGTAATTGCTTACAGGCCAACAGGTCACCTTTAAAAAAAGATTCACTATCTTTTCATCTATTACCTCCCCTATAGCAGGAAGTCAAATGTGGTTTCCAAATCTTAAAATCTCCTATCTAGATATGCTGTGTCAACTTCCTTGATGAGCTTCACCCCACAGTGTCCCTCCAAAAATGTGGCACAAAGGTTGAGCTTTTTGCCATTCTGCTCAGAATCCTTCCACCCACCCATGCTTCCTTAGCGAGAGCAGTCATAGAAACACAGAATCATTGGGGTTGGAAAAGGCCTGTGACCGATCCCCACCTTGTCAGCCAGACCAGAGCACTTCCTTGGACACCTCCAGGGATGGGGACTCCACTGTGGGCAGCCTGTTCTGATGTCTGGCAACCCTTTCCGTGAAGAAATTCTTCCTGATGTCCAACCTCACTGCCTGAGGCCGTTCCCTCTCCTCCTGTTCCTGTTCCCTGGGAGCAGACCCCGACTCCCCCTGGCAGCCCCCTCCTGTCAGGGAGTTGTGCAGAGCCACAAGGTCCTCCCTGAGCCTCCTTTGCTCCAGGCTGAGCCCCTTTCCCAGCTCCCTCAGCCACTCCTGGGGCTCCAGACCCTTCCCAGCTCCATTCCCTGCCCTGGACACACTCCAGCCCCTCAAGGTCTCTGTGGCCAGAACTGGACACAGCACTCGAGGTCCCTCAGCTGTGCCAGCACAGGGGACAGGCACTGCCCTGGGGCTGTGCCCACAGCAGGGCTGGGACAGCCCAGTGGCCATTGGCCTCTGGTCTGCTTGGGCATACCTGGGCTCGTTTTTAGGTTCTGTCCCCAGTGCCCCCAGGGCCTCTTCCAGCTTTCCAGCCACTCTTCCCCTCAGCCTGGAGCTGTGTGGGGCTGGAGTCACCCAAGGGCAAGACCCAGCACTTGTCCTGGTTGACCCTCATCCTGTTGGCCTTGGTCCATGGGTCCACTTGGCACATCAGCAGAGCATCTACTTTTCCACTTGTGGTGGAAGTGGGGTGATGGGTGCTCTACATGGAGTCAGAGGTAATCCTTCCTCTTTGTGTGGGAAGCCCTAAATTAAGAAATAACATTACAGTGATTTTCCAGGATGCTAGGCAAAGTCATGTAGAAACAGAGTATTTGTTATTTCTGTTATACAATCACAGGATCAATCTAACCAAATAAAATGCTGTAATCTGATTTGATGGAAATGGAGGGTGACATTCATACAAAAAGCCTGAGTCATTACTTAGCTTATTCTCTACCGTTTACTCTTTTCCTAATAGATTGAAAGTTAATGACTGTGCTGGTGAGTCACACTTATTATTTTTTAAATTTTTTGTGTCTTTGATTTTTGAAGAATTGATATAAACAACCTACCTCTAATGATTTTTCTTACACTCGTGAGGATGTATTCTGTTGATGAGATTTATATTGTGCTGTTTGCTCATTTTCAGAGCTTTTCCACTCAGTGAGACTAACTCTGGAGTAAGCTTGTGCTCAGCATGGCACAAATCTCGTTATTCTTCTTGTCTTTGATTCATCCTGTACAATTGAATTATCTGTGGGAATTTACTGAAAATGAAAATGCTTCAGTAATAATCTCTGTGTATGTGTGTGTGTGTATTGCTTCTTTTTGTGAGTTGTTTTGTTATAGTCAGTCTTCCAAGACAATAATCCCTTCTCCACTTCAGTCTGTCACCTCAAGTGAGAGTGAGCTGAGATCACAGAAGACTTTTGACTCAAGGAGGGATCCAGCTGTCCAGTGATAGCTTGGTGATGGTGTCTGAAATTGTGCCTAACAATGGAACACCCTTGTCCTGACAGAAACAGAGTTCACTTTTGGGTGAAAGTGAGATTTAGGTGTTTTAGGGAAAGGTTGGCTCTCTGTGACCAGGCTGAGATTTATGGCACTTGGAGAAAGGGAAAGGCTGTCTCTCCATGACAGGGCCAAGCTAAAGTGGTGTGTTTGCTGTGTAGTTTTTAAACTTGGACATTGGCCGATAAACAATGAGAATCAGAGGGTCATGGAATGATTTGGGTTGGAAGGGAACTTAATGCCCATCTAGTCCCATCCCTGCTGTGAGCAGGGACACCTTCCACTAGCCCAGGTTGCTCCAAGCCCCATCCAACCTGGCCTTGGACACTGCCAGGGATGGGGCAGCCACAGCTTCTCTGGGCACCCTGTGCACAGGGAAGAATTTCTTCTCTGTGTTGAACCTAAATTTCCCCTCAGTCAGTTTGAAACCATTCCCCCTACTCCTATCACTACAATTCCTGGTGCAGACTCCCCTCTGGCTTCCTTGTAGATCCCTTCACATCCTGAAAGGCTGCTGGGAGGTCTGCACATAACCCTCTGTTCTGCAATTAACTTAATCTCTTTTTTGATTTCCTGTAATAGACAGTTAAACAGTGTGGCTAGCTTAGTTAATGTTGGTGGTGCTGTCTGAGAGGTGCTTTTCCTTTAGGAAGGAATGCTGTCAGCCCCAGCAACAGCATAGTCACAGATGGTGTGATACCACCAGATATTGGGGAAACAAAACAATCTCTGTTGGTACTATCAGAGTGTCCTTGAAGATGTGTTTAGAGGCACTGTTTCCCTTATATCTGCCAAGGGTTGGGCTCACCAGCTCAAGTGCAGGACTTTGTGTGTGCTTGCAACACAGCCCTGAATGACTTACAATCAGCCTGGGGAGGAGGATGCTGAGGGAAGAGCTCACCGGGGGCTGCAGCTGCTCCTGAGGGGCAGCTCCAGTCTCTGCTCTCTGTGACCAGGGACAGGACCCAGGAAATGGCTGGAGCTGGGCCAGAGGAGGGTTTTCCTTGATACTAGGAAAAGGTTCTTCCCCCAGAGGGTGCTGGAGCACTGCCCAGGCTCCCCAGGGAATGGGCACGGCCCGAGGCTGCCAGAGCTCCAGGAGCGTTTGGACAGCGCTGCCAGGGATGCCCAGGGTGGAGTTGTTGGGGTGTCTGTGCAGGGCCAGGAATTGGACTGGATGGTCCTTGGGGAGTCCTTCCCACTCAGGACATTCTGCAATTCCATTAGGCTTTGTGGAATGGACAGTGTGTAGGCAAAGTGTTAAGCAAGATAATTTTGGGATTACAGCTTTATTTGCTGCAGGTGTTTGTCGTAAACATTGTTCAAGACCTTCTTCATGGCTCTCGATGAGTGTGATTGGGATTTCCTGCTAGTGCTCTATTTGGCTCCTCTGCCACACTGCGATTTTAAGATGTAGAAATGTCTTTGTGTGCTTTACTCAAACTCCATGGATAATGTAGTGTGAGCTTCCAGAGGGTGTGGTGTAATTAACTGAATTGAATTAAATCCACTGTAAGGGTTATAAGTCTTCAAGTCACTTAAATGTCTGCTTTCTCTTGAGATGTCCTGCTGGCTCTGGGAAGAGCATGGATAGCTGTCCCTCTGCCAGCCCTGGGCCCCTGAAATGGCACCAGGGCCTGTGCTCAGGTGCCTGCCTGTGTTTATCACATCCTGAGAGACTCTGATTAACACAGCAAGCCAGGAGCTCTGATTTGGAGTCACACAGCATGGGCAGGGCTGGGCTGTGCTATGCTGCTGGTTGGAGCTGTGTGGGAGCCTGGGATCCCAGGCTTCATGTATGGCATGGTGGTCTCCCTGCTCCCTGGCCCTGCTGTCCCCGCTGAGAGCCCTGCCCGTGGCCCGTGCTCTGCGCAGGTGTTGGGATGCAGTTGCTGATGACGTGGTTGCATTTTTGTCCGTCTGCACGATCCTCGCCTCATCCAGCATGGAGGGCAGATGGCGCTTGGGGACTCATCCTGGCCCCGTAGCCAAAGAGACTGTTGTCTGCAGCACCAGGAACGTGCTTCCTGCAGATGTTGACACAAATGAGGTGGGGGGTTATAGGGGGAGAGAGCATGATGTCATGTCTGAGCCAGTTGAGGGATCATCTGGGGAACTGGAACTCTGCCTTTACGATGCAGGACTTTAACTCGAACCAGGCTTTTTGTCCTGGATCTAACCTGTTCTCTTATTTCCCCTTGGCTTGGTTTCGTGCATCCTCTCAAAATGAGCATGGTAGTTGGCTGTGCACTTAGGGGAAATGTGTATTTTCTGATTTTACAAATTTCCTCTCCCTTACGGTGATTGGGTAGCTCTAGTTCTCTTTTCTGGATTGCCTTCCAAGTTGGCAGCAGTTCCTCCAGAACTGATATGGCTGGGCACGTTTACCACGATTCTCCAATGCTGAAGTCTTTCTTATTCACACTTCCTCAGATAAAAATTAATAAATAAAGCAAGGGTGATCCCTAGCCTAAAACTGTTGTTAGGGCTGACAGGAAGGGGTGGTCAGGCATGACCAGGAAGTGATGGAATTGCTATCCCTTGAAGTTTTCAGAAAACATGTAGGATGTGGTGCTTTGGGACATGGTTTAGTGAGGGACCTGGCAGTGCTGGATTAATGGTTGGACTTCATGGTCTTGCAGGGCTTATCCAGCCTTAATAATTCAATGATTAAAAAAGGATATTGTAATGTTCTAGTAATTATAAAGAAACTAAAGTTGTATTGTAATGCCTTCACGCAGTTGCTCAAGAGCAAAGGTTTGGGAGTGATATAAATCATCATTTAGGGCTAATCCTGCCATTTCAGAATTGAGGATTAGGAATCATTCCCTTGAGAACAAACCCCACATGGTGCTTCGCTTCTTTTCACTTTGAAATTTCTGCTGATGGTTCAGGTCTGACTGTGGTCCAGCTGAATCTGAGAACTAATCCTGTCCAGCAGTTCACAGGGTTTTTTAGAGATACAGAAAGGAATAACCTCTGTTACTTTGATGGCTGAAAACAGTTCTGAAGTTGAAGGCCTCTGGTGGCCCCTGATCTTCACAGAGTACTCAGACAGCAGTGGCCTATGGAGAGCCTGTTGAAGTCCTGCCAGCTGATTTGCAGTTTGCCCCTCCAAGCCTCTGGAGCATCTCTAGACAGCCGAGATGGCTGGGAGGTTACACACAGCTCCTGCTGGAATTCCCTTCCTGGATTTACAGAGGGCAATATTGCTGCTCCTGCGGACCTCACAATCCTAACTAGGATTGTAATGGGTGGAAGCATCAATATTACAAGGTATTTAAGGAATAAATATAATTCCTCTCTCCTTTTGTTTATCTGTAGAGTTGCTAGAAACACTGGGATGACTGGAATTTAAGATACTTGATTCCGGCTCTTACCTTGAGGCAGAAGAAATAGTAACGAGAAATTTCTTCAGCTTGGGCAGGTAAATACCTGGATCTCCATAGCTTATGTGAAATTAAGTTCTTAGTAAATAAACAAATTGTGGAAACCTCCCTAAAGAGTAGGAACTGGTTTGCTCTGTAAAATACAGTTTAAAAGGAACAGATTAATTTTAATTATATCTTTTTCTGTATTTATTTATTAGATAAAGGACCTTTCATACTGAACTCTGCTCTGAAAAAAGGGGAAGCCTCTCCTGTGTGGGATTGAAATAGATACTTGGCAGTTGTCTTGAATAAAAACTAAGGCAAAAATGTCTATCATAGATCCTTATCAACACATTGTGGTAAGTAGCACTGAATCTTATATGTATCTACACCATCTTCTCTGAGATCTACTGTCTTGTGTAATGACTTCTCTGCTGGAAGTTACTCTCAGTAAGAATGTACCACTGGAGTTGTCACTATTTCCTTCAAGAAATGGTAGGTGTGTCTGGGTTTCTTCCTTACAGTGCAGTTTTGGGGTGGGGGTTTTTGTACTCTTTTCCTTTTCGTTAGTATGAATGGAGAGATAAGTTGACGACTTGGGATATTTAGATCTTAAACTGGTGTATATCAGTAATGTTGGTTCAAAGAGAATCCTCAAAATATATTGTGCAAACTCTGAGTGAGATGATGTGTGCCACTCAGCAGCACACTGTGCCCCTGCTTCCCTTCCTCCTGCTTTATTCCAGTGTTCCTGCTGCATCCTTGTCCCAGCTGTCACACCCTTAGATGGCAGTGAGCTGATGGACCCTCCTGAATGAGCAAAGAACCAGTTCAATACAAAAAAAGACAAAAATTTTTTAGGGAGAAGTCCTTCCCTGTGAGGGTGGGCAGGCCCTGGCACAGGGTGCCCAGAGCAGCTGGGGCTGCCCCTGGGTCCCTGGAAGTGTCCAAGGCCAGGCTGGACAGGGCTTGGAGCCACCGGGGCTAGTGGAAGGTGTCCTTTCCCATGGAAGGAGTGGAGTGAGATGAACTTTAAGGTCATTCCAACCCAAACCATTCTGGGATTCCATGGAAGGGTTAGAAAGTCCGTTCTGTGCTGTTGGAGCTTGGAGCTGGCCCAAGGTGAACTCAGCCTGTGGAGGTGTAGAAGCAGTGACAAGGGAGGGGGAGGGAAGTGGGAGGAGAACTGCCCTTCATGGGGAGAGCCCGTGGCTCAGCAGCCACTGAACGCTGGGATGTTCACACGTAGCTCTGCTGGAAGTGAGTTTCCAAAGCAAACACTGGAACGGCAATTCCTGCCCAAGCTGAAATCGGGAGCCATGCTGGGTGTGTTCCTATCAGGGGCTTCTTGTAATAGCCCGTGCTGACTGCAGCACCAGTGAGGTGTCCCCAGAAATAGTTGCCACACACTTGTCAGTATTTTTACTTTTACAGGGCTAAAAATACTCCCTGTGCTTCCTAGAAGTGATCTCTTATCAGGCCTGTGGTTTGTGCCCCATGCACTCACATCCTCCACATCAGTGTGCAGCCAGCAGATGTGAAACTGGCTTTTACTCCCTCTCCAGTCCTGTGAACTGCTGGGAGGGAGGACAAACCTCAGGATGATGTCTGTGTTAAAACAATACTGACTTAATTCCTTTCAGCATCAGTGCCCTCTCCTGGATGGATTGCTTGGAATGATCTGTACCTTTATGGGAGAGGTCTCTGAGGTGCTCAGTTATATTTTATTGATTCACTCACGTAAAAAGACTTTCTGATACCAATAATCAACAAAATGGAGCTGTCCTACATATATAATACAATGAATGAAAAGTGTGTGTAGTAAATGTATTTACAGCTCTCTGGGAATGCTGAACTGTTGCTGTGGGAATGTTGCTAGTTCCAGAATCAATACTGTTTGTGCAAGAGCTGATCCTTTAATTGCTTGGAAAGTGAATGGAAATCTTTGAAGATTTTTAATTTGAAAACTGAAATCCCTTAGAAAACTTTACTGAAATTTCAAACAGTCAAGGGCAGCTGGTTCACATCAATGCGAAATCTTACATTTAAATTATATTTGGCATTAAATTACTCAAAAACATTCTGCATTTTTCAGAAGTCCTTGTGCTAACTGTTGCATGTTTTCTGATTTTTTTTTTCTCATTTTATGAAAGACTCTGAGATATAAATGAAGATATTCAGAAAGCTGCTGCAGGTGCAGACAGATCTGACTATACCAAAAATGCAAAGAATTCAAGTGTGTAATACATCTTCATTTACTTTGGTATGAGTGATACATATTATAACAATGGGAAAAATCACTTCTAGGTAAAATTTGTGTGTGTGTGTGTACAAAAGTTCGTCTTAATTGTGAAGGAAGAGCATGGACTCCATGAAAATCAATTACTTAAGTAAACAGGCAAAGTCTAGCCCCATTGTTAGCTCAAGTGTCCTTAACATGAAGGAAGTAAACCCATTTAATACTTGTTCAGTCTGCCTGTGCCAGAGCCTCCTGATTGCCTGGCACACAGAAATGCCAATGTCCTGGTGGAGCTCTGCTCTGTGACTCAGCGTTCTGGAATATTACAAATGTGATATTGAACACATGCAAATCCCTGCCTCTCTGGGCACGTCCGGAAGGGCGGCAGGGAAAACCCGCCTGTGTTACGGGACATCTTGGGGCTTATCCCAGCCCCTGGTGGGAAGGGGCTGGTGTTTGTGTGCTCACAAATTCAGGGACATCTGAAAGAGAGCAAAGCAGATAGTTAGGGAGAGGTTACCTGGGGGGAAGGAATGCACTCAAAGGTGAGAGAGGAACAAAGGAGGCAGGAGGAGGAGTTGTGAGAGATGGAGAGCTGAGGTCAGGTGTGAGCACAGGAGATGCTGAACCATGGCTGTGCAGTCATGGGAAACCTTGTGGGTTGAACAGTGAACACCGTCCACCCAAGCTTCCTTAACTCAGAAAACCCACATTCAGATAAGGCACAGTGAAAACTTTTTGGTTTTTCTCCTTTCCTCTCTAAATTTATGGAGAAAGAGGAAGTGAAATGAAACATGTGTAAAGCGAGATCACTTTGGACAGTGTTTTAGTTTTTTAAATCCATGGAATCCCAGAACGGATTGAGTTGGATGGGACCTTAAAGCCCATCCCACCCCACTGCCATGGGCAGGGACACCTTGCCCTTGAGTTAATTGTGAGCTTTTGAAATTTGTAACCTGTCCTGGATTTTTAAAGGAATGTAGATGTTGCTTCTCTCAGTGTTGCAACATTTAAGTGATTTATTTACCATCATCTGTTTTTCAGAAGTACTTGAGGGGTTTGTACAGATTTTTATCAAGACTTAAGGTGAACATAAGTCATATGAGAAAATGCAGCTTAGTCATCTAAACTAGCAAGAGCTGGATTTGTAAATGCATTCTGAGTTAATACATTTATCATGGTGTTTTCAAGGGGCTTCTTCAGAACTCCCTCTGAAAATCTAATTTTAAAAAATGTTTTTGAAATATGGACATTTAGGCCTTTTGATCTCCTTAGAAACTGGCCCCTAGGTGGAAAATTGCCCTAATTTCCACTTGCACTTATCTGCATGAAAAAACATTTATTTTGGTATAAGAAGAGATCTAGACTTTTGAGCTTCCTGTGTGTATTTGTGGTTTTTTGTTTTGTTTTTTTTTTCCTAAGAGGGAGGTTGTTTATTTTAGTAGTGGTAAATTTCCTCCAATATGTGACTATGGCCAGATATTAATAACTGTGTATAACTGCAATCCTCAGCGTGTTGTTTTGGGTGAGGCACAGGGAAAGAAGATACTGCTTTTCTGTTTTGCCAAGCCTCTGTGTTCTCACATGCCTTTGAGAGGATCCCAGTCTTAAACCAGATTTGATTTTCCTGGCAGTACAACAGCTGGCATGACAGAGGTTGCTGCTTGAGTCAATAAAGAGCAATTTTTGTGCTGGCATTAGTAAAACAGTTATCAGCTTGTAATAGAAATAGTGATGATCTCTGTGCTGCTAGGAAGAGAAGAAACTGGTAAGTGGTGGCTTGGCCTTGCTTTGATGGTAGGCATATGAATTTAGGCATATGAGTATGGGAGATGCAAACAAATTACAGAGTGCTTGTTGCCAGGGAGTATCATGTAGTATCCCCCTTTTCCAGCCAGAGCTGTGGGACAGAAGAATTGCACATGAATTTCACCTATCAGCTGAGAACTAAACCCAGCACACCCATGTCCCATCCTTGTCACCTAATTACAACTTCTCTTCACTGCTCAGTGATCTCTGATTTGTGGTCTCCAGTGAGGACAAGCTCTTTCTTGACAGCAGAGAAAAAGGAGGCGGGTTGTGTGTTTGTACTTTGGGCTGTTTCTTTTAATTACAAGGTTGGATATGACAAAGGAAATGCTTCAGTCTGTATGAGGAAACTGAGGCCAGTTGTGAAACCAACTTCATCAATCTGACATACTTGGGAGTTAATATAATAGGGAGATAATAAAGCAGCTTTGACCATTTTCAGACAGCAAACTGAAAGTAGGGGGCAGCAAGAGCTGGTTGTTTCTGGAGAGTCACAGCCTGTAAAAGTTCTTGGGGCAGGGTAAATGACAGAGCTGGGGTGACCTCACATGGTTGTGTTCCCAGCCCTTCCCAGATACCCACAAAATTCCCCATTTACCCTACTGTGAGGAAAACTCTGGACTTTTTTTTTGCCCTGGGGTAGAGGCAGAAATGTATTCAGGGAGAAGTCACATCCTCCTTCCTGTTCATCCATCTTGAAGCTGCAGTGCAGAGAAGGTGATGGATGTCATTGGGATGTCTCATGTCAGCCCATGGAAGTCTGTTACGTGGGTGTTGCTTCTTAGGAGCTTTGGGTTCCCAGCTGAACCCACTCTGCTGGGTCTGATGCTTTCCAGGTGCGCAACGTCCCGCTGGGAGTATTGGGAAGAGTCTGAATTCCCCTCTTCCTGTGGTTGCTGAACCACTTGCTCTGTCATGATGGTGTCAGTGCGCCACAGTTGGCATTGCCACAGTTTCCCCCACCTGCTCACTTGGTCTTGGATCCAGATAACTCCTGTGGCTGCTGGGGAGAATTCCAGAGCCAGGCATTCGGTCCTGGCCGGAGCCTCCAGCAGCTGGCACCACGTAGGAGTGATTACAGCCAGATAAAGCTGCTGAACTGGGTGTCTGGGTCAGGCAGTGGCTGCAGTAGAGTCATCCCTGTATCACTGTGGGCATTTTCTCCTGGAGCTTTTGCCATGGGGATGTGGCTGTGCCTTCGCACACCTCGGGCTTCTGCAGGAGCTGTGTTGGTATTGCTGGAGGTGCTTTTTAATGAGTCCTGACTCGAGTGCCACTTAAGTACTCACAAGTGACTTTTGCTGTCTTTAGAAGATTAATTTTGGCTTTCTGTTTTTTGAGAAAATGATACCTAACCTGTAAGATATTAACTTTTTTCTTTATTTGTATGAAAGGGATCCAGTTTGGCTCAGGTCTCTGGGCGGGAGCTGTAGACACAAAATAAGGCTTGACTGAAACAACCAGTTCTGAAAAAAAAAAAAAAAAGGAAGTATCCAGATGAAAAATAGCAAGAAGGCACCAGGCAGAGCCTGAATAAGCATGTCCCGTAGCAAGGTTATTGTCTGTGATTTTAAATAACTTTCAGTGAATTTCCTGATGGTGGCCTTCTCCCTGGTTGTTTTGGTCCCAGTGACTGATGGGCTGTGTTTATTTTAATGTACTTCACAAGGTTCGGTGGTTAGGAAAAGATAAAAAATATGCAGTGGTGTGAGAGACCTGCTCCTGGCTTTAATACCTCACATTTCCTCCCAGTCTCTGTGTCCCTGTAAAGCCACTGTTGGCTGTCCTGCAGTCTGCACTGGTGATTCTCAGTGGTATCCAGCAGGTTGGTCAAACTTGGCTAAGTAGATAAAGCAAACTTGGCTAAGTAGTACAGCTGAGTTGGTGACCTCTTTTTATTAAGGCTTTTACTTTTTGTTTCTTAATTTCACATATTTTCCTACTTCCCTGGCTTGTTGGGGACACACCTGCTCCTAGGCAGGCAGCTCCTGCTGTGTGTTTGGGCTTTGCAGGAAACGGGAACCCTCAGAAAGTGCATGAAATGTGCTGGTGACTGTTTTAACAGCTTGCTTTGCACCTTCCTTACATTGTCTTGAGGGTGCTTTCACACTGAATATTGATGTGTACTAGAAGGTACAGCACTAACTCTACCCCTTGCGTGTGCAGTGTGCATTTATCTGCTCCAGAACACAGACTTTGAAGTAATTCCTGCCATTCTTTTTAGCAGGGGAAGGCAATTACCACCACAAGCTGTGAAATAGCCCGTTTTTATTTTTCCCTTGCCGTACCCAGTGGTTGCTGCCTGACTAAATGCCTCGGAGCAGGTTCTGTGGTGAGGGAGGGGGAGTGTTGTTGGTTGAGATTAGTAGGTGTGGCTGCAGGAAAATCCAGCAGCCCCAGTGCAGGTACCTCTTGGTAAAGCTCCAGGGTGCAGTTCAGCTTTAGGATGCTCTATCCAGTATGAGTTTCCCTTACATTTTGACTGGGTGATTTCTCTCTCTCTGTTTTTGGACAAAGTGAAACCTTATTTTAATAGATGGGGGTAGTTTTTTTTTTGTTCTGGAACTTAATCACTTCTCACTCTCTGACTTCCAGGTGGAACACCAGTACTCACACATATTCACTGTGACAGTAAGGAAGGCCACAAATGTCACCAAAGGAGCCATTGGTGACATGCGTGAGTATTTCTCTTTCTATTTTGCCTTTCTTCCATGAGCCTGTTGCTATGGGCAGGGGGAGATGGTGACACATTGTGCATTAAATGGTTGTTGGTGGGCTGGTGGTGGGTTTCTGTCTGCCTTGTTAAAGCCAGGGCAGTGTCCCTGTGTCACTGCTCACTCTCACTCAGAGAGCAGATCTGCCGCTCCTTCTTTCCATTGATCCAGAAAGGCTGAGTGAGTTGTAAACGATTTGCCTCCAAGCCAGCAACACCTACAAATTAGCTTTTTGGCTCAGTCAGAAGTGCTGTGTGAGTGCAGTGAAACTGGAAATTGCTGCCTCCTCACAGGGCTGTGGTTTGATGGGGGAAAGAAAGAGCCCAGAGCTCTGCTGAGTCAGTGCAGAAAGCAGAAAAAATGTAAGGCCATTAAAAAAAACCCAGCCAAATGGGTCAGCAGATCTTGTGGTAGGGAGCTGGATGACACCAGCACTTCTTCCTCTTTCTGGGAGTCTGCTGAGCCTCTGGACTTTGCAGCTGAACAGGAAACCACTAGGAAGAACAGCTCTGCTCTGCTCTTAAGGGGGGAAGAGAGAAAGAATATTGGCTTCTGCTTCCTTAGGTCTGACTGCTTTGCTGCCAGGCCATCTCTCCCTTTTCCCAGTACTCCCCAAGGCTTGCAGGCTGGGGCAGGAAGGATGAATGTGACTCTTGGCTCCTGCTCTCCCATCAAGCTGATTTGACATAGTGTTTCCCAATTCCTGGAAACTCCTTTTGGGTCAAACTACAGCAGCTCCTCTGACCCACAGCTTTGCTTCAGGGGGTTTTCATAACTGAAGTCTACAGTTGATGCTAAAATGGTGAGAGGGTTACTTGAAAGGGGGATATTCAACAGCCAAAGTACAAGGGAAGAGATGGGAGCCCTGGCAAAGGGGAAAAGAGAACTAGGAATCTATCTGTCATCCCCTGTGGAGTGAGGGGAAGGAGCACACAGAGAAGATGCATTGGGGGGGGTGTGTATATACATATATATAATTTCATATGTATGGTGGTCTTTAGGTCAGAAAACCTCAGGAAAAGTGCTGGAAGAGTGGAACAAGGAGCCTGTGAGTTTGTGTGTGTGTAAGAAGATGAGTTAAATGGAAAGACACAGGTTCTTGGACACAGGTGTCTGTCATGAGACAGTGGGGGCAACATGTGAAGGGAAAAAGGGGATGTTGAAGTGGGGCCCCATGATATGATATTAAAGTGAGACAAAAGGGTGATGAAAGCCAGGAGATCATGGCAACTTTGTGCACCAGAGCTAATACTGTTCTATATAAAGTGCTGTCCTTTAAAGTATAAACTTCAAATATTATCCATCAGTATAATTGTACTTTTTTCTAGAAAAAAACCCTCTTATCTTAGCAAGTCATCAAAATCAAGAAGCTGCTGAGGAAGAATGTTTTATTTTGATAAAACCTGCCAGAGTGATGTTCTAGGGCCACTGAAATCTGCTTGGCTTCATCTCTCAGGCAGCTGCCAGAGCTCTCTAGCCTGAGGCACCCCCCGTCTGGGTGAGCTTCCAAGGACCCAGGGCTGGTCCTTGGGGTCCTGGCAAATCCTCCAAAGTGAGAAAAACAGATCTTTGCTTCTTTTTTTATTTTGGGAAAATTGAAAGTGTTTTTATTCCCTGTCACTAAAACCATGGCAGCTACTTGATCAAATGAGTGATTGTGTTAATTACTATGGGGAGGTGTTTAAAACCGTGAGTGGGGAAAGGCCTTTACAGTTGATTGTGCCAGCCTATATATATGTATATGTTTGTTTTATTTGATTTGATATGCCAAAAATGAAACTTGTTGAGGAAATTGCTGAACTTTTCTATCGGGTTTTTTATCTCAAGGACAGGAAGGTGGCTGTGACAGACCACGTGTGAACCCTGGTTGGGGTGGGTGCCTGAATGTTGCTCTCCCCTCATGGACACTCCCAAGAGTCAAGCTGTTGACTCTTCTGGGGGATTGCCCCTAATTTTTTCTGTTGTTGTTGCTCCAGGCTATGAACCAGAGATACTCTGGGATCAAGAGAGTTAATTTTACATTGTGGGTGATGGAGGCCTGGGGGAACATGAGGGATTTTGTATGTTTTGCTGTTCTTTTTGCCATATCAGCCTTTCCAAGACTTTCTGGAACAGCTCTGAGACATCTGAGCAAATCTAAGTCTATGAAATATGCTGAAGTGTTTTGTGTGATATTTTTCATCCTGAGGCTCTGAATTCTACCTCTGCTCAAGGAGTTTTAGCTGGCAGGTCTCTGGTTTGTGTGGTGCCCCACTCCATGGGTGGCATGGAGGCCCTGACTCCTCTGGCACGGCCATCTGCACCTCTGTCTCCTCAAGCTCTGGCTGGGCAGGTAACCAGTATTTCTAGAAAGTTTTCCAAGATTTCTTGAGCTCTTAATGAATGGGCAGTTGTAAGTGGTTGTGTCATCCTCAGGCCATTTTGTCATTCTGTGAATCTGTGTGTGGGGGTGATAAATGAGATTTCCTGTAAGAACTCACCACCCAGGATGGTGGGGAGGGGGCAAAAGAAGTTTGAGAGCAGACCCTTTCCTTCCCAGCAGTTCATTCAAGTCCCTTATTTCAGGTGTCTGCCCTTTTAGCGTTGCCTCTGTGGAAGTCCTTCCTTTACTGGTGTCACTTGTTTCAGTTTTAGTGTCCCTGTCTGGCTGACTCCCACGCCCTGGATACCACCCTGTCAACATCCAGGTGGTGCAGCTGTAGCTTTACAAAGGTTTAATCCTGGTTTAGAGGCTGCTGCTCTGGTAGGTGTGCTCAGCTCGTTTCCAGGCTGGAAGGTTTGTGAGCTGAGTAGGTGCAGCAGATGTGTGCTGGCTGACCTTGGCTGGCTGCTCTGTCACTCCCTCTGTCAACAGGACAGGGCGAGAACATGACGAAAGGGTCAGCATGAGGACAGGGACATCTCTCACCTCTTACCCACACAGGCAAGCAGGTTCAGTTTGAGGAAATGACTGGCATTTTTTGCCAGTTAATTGTAGCAGAGTAGCATAATCAGAAATAAAGCTAAACCCACCTCCTGCTCTACCCTTTTCCTTCTTTCCTGCTGCACCCCTGTACCAGCTATAAATGGGATTGGAGTCAGCCACTGGACCCTGCTGAACTGGCAGAAACACAGTTCAATGAAAAAGACAAAAAAATTTATTAGTAAGAAATTGTTCGCTGTAAGGGTAGGGAGGCCCCGGCACAGGGTGCCCAGAGAAGCTGTGGCTGTCCCTGGATCTCTGGCAGTGTCCAAGGCCAGGTTGGACGGGGCTTGGAGCAGGTTGGGCTAGTGGAAGGTGTCCCTGCCCATGGCAGGGGGTGGTATGAGCTTTACAGTCCCTTTCACCCCAAACCATTCTAGGATTCTATGCCCCTGCTGCCCAAAACCTGCCATATAAAGCTATTACAAGGTGAAATATCAAAAAATCTGCATGGCTTTGGTGAGGATTTCATTATCTTAATTACTTAGCTTGCTGCTGATTGCAGACCTTGTAAAATCACTTCTCTGACTGGATCTCTTCAAAAAGACCTTGCCTCTGGCCCAGTGAATTCCTCTATAGTAGATGTGTAGTTTTGAGTCTACTCAGATGCCACCTAAACTGTAGAGCCTTTCCTTACTTCCATGACAGTACAAGAACTTGTAGGAAAAAGGACCAGAGTTCCAGACTGCAGCATTGTGGAAGAGAAATGCTTGCAAACTGGATCTCCTTTCCATAGCATCTCTCCCCTTCTGGATTTTCAGGGATCTTGGTGGAAAACTGGGTCAGAGGAAGCATTGTAAAATTTGTCTTCTATCTTTAAAGGTCTGTTTAAGCGTTCTGGCTTTCACAACAAATGGTGGCATATACAAAGGAAACCAGTTGTGTGACTCTGCTCTTAACAATCACTCATCTTGCTTAATCCTGTTTGGGATTTGCAGCTTTTCCTTGCTTCATCTTCTTTTGATGCTGTGGTAATGAACGGTGCCATTCCAGGTATTTTTAGGAAAAAATTCCCTTCTTTAAAATGTTTAAAGTTTGACAGCTCGCGGCACTGGTACTCAGCTTCTATCCCAGTTGCTGTCCATCCTGTTGGAATGAAGGATGCATTTCCACTGCACAGCACAGTCAAGCTGCTCAGATAAACAAGTGCTGGGAGCAATGCAGTCACCAGAGCTCAACTCTGGTTGCAAAACTTGCCTAAACAGAGCTGAGAAGCAGCTCCTGAGTGGCTCTTGGCATGGTCAGCCCAGGACACTGCAGCCAGCTGTGGACATCCCCCCAAGTCCAGGAGATGCCCTTCCTCATTGTTTCCTGCATCTCCAAAGGAAACTGGGATGGGAGCACACCTTTACCTGGCCCTGGCTCTGGGATCTGGGAATGAGGAAGGGATGGTCCAGCATGCACTGTTTGTCCCTCACAGCACTCTGTCCTGGGGCTGTTCCCTGTGAGCCAGAGCTCTGGGGGTTGCAGCTGGCTTGGTTAAACGCGAGTCACGGCAGTCCAGGCAGTTGTGAGCAGGGTTTTAAACCGGGCCTAGCTGAAAGGGAGGAACTGGATATTTGCCTGGTTGTATAATGGTTTGTATTACTGAGCAGCTCATGCTTATGGGCAGCTCATTCAGGACTCATCCAGCTGTTCTCTGGACCACAGCTCGCCAGTCCTGCACCCTGAATCAGCTACAGTGCACTTACCTGTCGGAGTGCCATCAGATAAGGCTCTTCCTGCAAGGCCCTGGAGCAGGTCCTGATTTTTGCAAGGGGAAAACAAGCCAAACTGCTCCCCTTTTCCAGCCTAACAGCCTGGGAAAAGTAGGTCAGAGTTGGCCAGTCCTCCAAGCTGCATATGAAAGCCTCCATGTAGCTGAAATATGGATCCATAAAAGATGGATAAAAGAAAAAATCTTAAATGAACAGTGCTGCTAACAACTGCTCAAGATGTCTACTGCAGCTCTCAGTCTAACACTGAGGCAACCAAATGCTAGATTTCAGTTTCCTTGGCATGCCCAGTATCCTTTCCCTTTGGTGGGAATAGCCAGTGCTGGGAAGTGGAAGTCATGTTGGAAACAGAAACAGGCTTATGTGTTCTATGGTGAAACTGATCAAGAAAATTCTGCTCTTCCCAGCTGCAAAAATATCATTTTGATGAGAAATTCTATCTGTGAGTGCTTGCCGTGGAGTTACTGAGGGGAGACCTGTTCCTGTGAGAGGTTGGTGAAAACTCATTCCCATCCTAGAGGAAGCTCTCCCATGACTCTGTTTTGCCGTTGTGGTGACATGGAGCTGGCTCAGATCAATCTTGTGTGGCTGAAGAACCCCTCTGTCCTGTCCCTGCTCCAGGCCCTGCAGGCTGTGACCAGCTCCAGAGCGTTGTGGTGGCTGGGAGCTGCTCCTGTTCCATGTTCTGTCCTGTCTCCAGGCAGAGCTTCCTGGGGTGGGCTCCCCTCCAGGACCTGTGGACACCACTGTTCCTCTGGTTCGAGCCTTTCACTCCCTCCATTTAGGAGGAGGCTCCTTCTGTTTATGCCATTTGTCCCCTGTCATAATTTGATTTTTTCTTGCTTTCGATTCTTCTCCCTCTCACCCTCTTTCCCAGGAGGGCTTTGAACTTGTGTTAGGGTTGGGCTAATGCCTGATGCAAGGGAGAATTGGGAAGAACATCAGTCATGAGATGTAAAGGAAAAATATGAACAGGGTAAGAATGTGACACTTCCCACTGATCCTCTCCTCGGCTGCCTTCAGGAGCTGGATGTGCTTTTGGGGTAATCAGCTGTCACTGAGTTTCTCTTGCAGAAAATTCACTGCATTTCTTTGAATCCACATAGGTCTTCTCATCCACAGCTCCTTGGGTAAGGAGTTCTGCAGGTTGCTGCCTGAAGGAGACTTTTAATTAGTTTTGAAAATGTTTTTTTTAAAAGCATGGGCTGAAGAATGTGAACTGAGGTCAGTTTGAGGCCCTTCACTGCCAGATGCTAAGAGGCTGGAGCCAGGGAAGGGAACGGAGCTGGGAAGGGGCTGGAGCCCCAGGAGTGGCTGAGGGAGCTGGGAAAGGGGCTCAGCCTGGAGCAAAGGAGGCTCAGGGGGGACCTTGTGGCTCTGCACAACTCCCTGACAGGAGGGGGCTCAGGCGGGGTTGGGCTCTGCTCCCAGGGAACAGGGACAGGAGGAGAGGGAACGGCCTCAGGCTGGGCCAGGGGAGGTTCTGGTTGGACACCAGGAAGAATGTCAGGCCTTGACAGGGGCTGCCCGGGGAGGTGTTGGAGTCCCCATCCCTGGAGGTGTTCAAAAACCATGTGCATGTGGCACCTAGGGACAAGGTTTAGTGGTGACCACAGTGGTGGTGCTGAGCTGATGGCTGAGCACAATGATCTTGGGAGATCTTTTCCAACCTCACCCATTCTGTGATTCATCATCTGGGTACTGCCTTGCACTTTGTAGGATTCCAACTGTCCCACAGATCCATCTGTACCAAAGAAAAGCTCTTGCAACTCAAGAGTGTTCCTTTATGTATTTCTGACTGCATGTGTTCTGAAAGGGAGGGAGAAAATGATCAGCCTTTCTCACGTTTGTCACCACAGGAAGGAACACTTTTGTGGAGGATGGTTTTTAGTGACAGGCTTTATCGAAGCATCCAGCCAAGAGTGTTACAGGGCAGTTGAAATCCAGGGAATCTGTGCTCAATGCTGGGTTTTTAAAGCATTCCTGACAGTTGTCTGAATTTAAAAGTCAAGGGAAGAGACTCTTCTCCCTCGAAGGCCCTGAGGCTGCACTTCAAAGATATGGGAAATCAAGCTCTGGGGCTGCTGGAAGAGTCCCAAATCCTCTAAAGCCTCCCAATACCAAACACAGACCCAGT
>JACBWW010000050.1:1551071-1637385 GCA_020086605.1 Lanius collurio
AAACCAGGCCCTGCAAAACCAACACGTGGAGTGAGAGGTTTCACTGGTTTAACTGGTTTAACAGTGAGAACTAGGCATTTAAATTCATTAAAAAACCCTAAACCCCTTGGACTCTGGCACACTACTAGAAAGATGTTATTTTGCGTAATGCTTCAGTCACTTTCCTGGGTGTATCTGCAAAGGAGCCTGTACAGATAACCTAGAGAAGGCAGTGTTTCTTTGCTCCTGCCACTTCTACAAATGTAGTTTGACCAAAAGTGGACTTGTTTGAGGTTTTTTGCCCTTTCAAGGCTGCGTCAGTGGAAGCAGTGGTGTCCTGCACCAGTGAACTGGGTGAAAGTGGAGTGCCTGTGCTGGGAGCTGGTTCTTCCCTCCACTGAAGTAACACCAGAGATGAAAAGCACTGTCATAAAAGGCACAAATAATTTTTAATGAAGGTGTTACCTAATCCCAGTGTTTCTCAAAGCATAGGTGCTGCTTCAGAGCTGTCTTACTTCCCTTGGAGTCACCTTCCGCTCATGAAATCTGACACTGCATCACCCCTTTGCAAAATCCCCAAAGCCACCAGCCCTGGCGTTCCCTGTGGTGCCTTAAATACAAGCAGCAGTGAGTATTCCTGGAGTTTTTAGGTTGCTGTGGCCTTCTGGCAGGTCTCCTGGCATCTGCTTTACTGCTAGGCTATGGATTTATCTGGAGCATCTCAAGTATCTGTTCCATGGTTGGAGGGACACTTACTGATGCGTACAGTTTTTAAGAATTCCCTTTTTAAAAACTGAAAAATCACATGAAACTGGGAAAACCCATGAATTTAAAATTCATTACTTTTTCTCTTGTTCATGGCAGAGACACCAACTCATAGTTCCGTGCCACTGTGAGGCCCCCAAAAATTCACAATTTGAATAGGAATTTTGTTGTTATTTAGCTTCCTTCTCCTTGGACCGAAAGAGAGGTTCATCCAGCAATTCCCGTTATTGGCTTGACCTCAGCCAGGCTGCTCAGCTGCATGTGCTAAACAAGTTGTACTGTAGTGCAGCATGCCAAAAAAAATGGTGGGAAATGCACAAAGATGGTCATTTGGGACCTAGTAGGTTTTTATTAATGGGATTGCACTTAGTGGTGGATAAATTAAAGGTTATTACCACTTTCTCTTTTGAGATAGATATATATGTATATAGCAGTAGTATATTTGAACAAGCTTTCTGTAGTTTCTTTTTGGTAATTATGCTGTTGAAGTAATTGAAATTGGAATGACTGAAATATAAATCATATATCTGTAATATTAATCATACTAATATGGAGGCTTGATGACATCCATCTCACCAGCCTAACAACATAAAATCAAATGGTTTCCAGTCATTGCAGAAAATTTTACAGGTTTCCTTAATAGCCAGATTGCTTAAAGCATTACTCATTTTTCACTGTGAAAATGTTTGACCCTAATTACTGTCCACTGTGTGTTTCCCTTGGTGATTCATAATGTAATTTAAGGGGAGAATCCTATAGCCATGACTTAACCAGGAGATAAATCAAATGAGGAAAAGTCAGTGAATCCTCACTTTCTACCTCTCAGCCATTCCTAAGGCAGCAGTTTAAAAGCAGCAGTGAAGATGCTGAGTCTGCTCTTGTTATTGGATGTGTGTCTTCAGCCCCTGGAGCTTTGGGGGGGGGGACTGTAAATCTGAATTATTGCCAACATTTTGTTAATTACCCTGAGACTTCATTGAGCTCCAAGCTGCTAATTGCAGGACCCTCGCTGGCATCAGTGCTGAAAGCCTTAATTGTGTTTTTTAGTGTGCAGGTAGGGTTTGAGATACTTGTGCTTAATTGTTAGCTCATCCTGCCTTGTTCCTGAGAAATGGTTGTGCAAGGAACAGCCCGAGCAGGGCTGAGCTGCACAGAAACTCTGCTTTCCTCAGAAGTGTCCTGGAAACGTGTTCAGATTCCCCCAGGTGCTGCTGCTCCGGAGGCTGTGCTCAGAGCTGCTGCAACAAAAGAGCACTTCCCTGACAGTGCTGCCTCTCTCTGTCCAGAATCCTTAAGGCTGGAAAAGACCTTTAGGGTCATCAGGCTCAGAGATAATTCTCAGACATGGATAAGTCTTTTGTCGTGATTAAACATCAGCTTTTGACCCATACACCATATAAGCGTTCTTCCTTTTAAAATCAAAATATAGATGGCAGCCTTCCAGTGCCTAAAGGGGCACCAGGAGGGCTGGAGAGGAACTTGGCACAAGGGCCTGGAGGGACAGGACAATGGGGAGTGGTTTCCCACTGCCAGAGGGCAGGGTTAGGTGGGATATTGAGAAGGAATTGTTCCTTGTGAGGGTGGGCAGGCCCTGGCACAGGGTGCCCAGAGCAGCTGTGGCTGCCCCATCCCTGGAAGCATCCAAGGCCAGGCTGGACAGGGCTTGGAGCCACTTGGGCTTGTGGAAGATGTCCCTTCCCATGGCAGGGGTTGCACTGGGTGAGCTTTAAGGTCCCTTCCCACCCAAACCATTCCATGATTCTGTGATAACAGTGGTGATCAAGCTATTTTTACTTACATTTTCAGCTTAGTTTTTTTAACATTACCTGACAAATCAATTAGCAAAAGCCTGGGCAACAATGAAAACTTCCATGCTGAGGGCGCACGCTGGCTGTTTCATCTGCATTTGATAACTTGAATGTTTTGAAGTACATTAAGTGAATACTTCTGTGTTACTTGCCAGGTTGCTGGTAGTTTTTGGTTTCCATCCAAGGAGTGAGCTTTTAATTAATATGGTATAGCTTAAAAAAGTATTTAGTATAGCTTATAGCAATATCTTAATCAGACGAGCAGTCTTCCAGTATATTTTCTCCTAATCTGAAGAAGGAAGTTAAAAAATAATAGGTTTTTATTTTCTTAACTGAAAATAGCTGCAAATGAAGTTTCAAACATGAAAGGGCAGGTGATTAAATCTTTGCCTTGGGTTAAAAAACTGATGAAGGCGCAGACTTGGCAAGACTGAACTACCAAGACTGATTTTTCCAAGTTTAGTTGATCCATGCCTTAGGTTTAGTTTCTGTTTCAACACTTACCAGGAATGCCTGATAGGAATGGATCTGCAGATCTGTGGTTTTCACATGCTTTGGGGTTTAAAATATGGATAGGAAACCATTTGCTGTTTGTGTTGGTAAGAACAATTAGATTTTTGTAACAGAGTTGGGGCTGATCACATAATCACATGAAAAACTGAATGGAGAGGGAGCCATTGATGTTTTGCCCAGAACTCTGCTCAGCCCTCAGGATTTTGGCTAAAATCCAGGTTTTTGTGGGCAAGTTGAGGCTCTTGGCAGAGCAAACCTGGGTGTTTATTGCCAAAGTCAGGCTGGATATCAAGACTTAGCAAATGAGACTGTGTCACTTCATGGATTTTTGGTTTCAAAGGGCCTTGTTTCTTGTGATTCTTGATTCTTTTTTTTGTGTCAGAGCTTCGTGTAGTAGTTGAAAGGAACTAATGGAAAAGCTGGCAAGTTGGAACATCTGCCTGCCTGGTGAGGAAAGACTTAGGGCTTGATCCCCCATAAAGAAGAGACAAGATCAGACATAAATCCTCAGGAGCTAATAAAGGTTGCTATTTAAAGGCTTTCCACACTGATCCCCAGCTTTAAATAGCTGCTGGTTCATTACTCAGGGAGCACTGAGACCACCTCAGTGTAGCAATTAGCTGAGCCCCACAGGTATGGAGCACAGTGGAAAACTCCTGAGAAGTTGCATTAGAATAAAATCGAATAGGATGTGCCTGGGGACGCATTCAGAATCTCCTGAGTGATTTCCAAAAGCCCTTTTTTGGTTGTTTGGTCAGGTTGTTTTTTTTCCCCAAGAGACAGTTCATTCAATTTTAAATTATCCAACTCTTGTTTTCCTCTTTTCCTTCTTCTTCCAGCAGGAGGGAGAAGTGTCTCTGGGCCTCAGAAATCTCATGGATAAGGTTTTACTGAACTCCAAGAGTTTTTAAAATTTGGCTTTATTGAAAAAAGGGATCTTTAGACTTAAAGTGTGTACAAGGAGGAATGTTCAGACTTGCTTTTCCTAGTAATAGGATTTAATGTCTTTAAAGGGAGGCCTGTAAGAAATAGGTTCCTGTTTGTGGTGGGCATTGGTTTGCTTGGTAACATTTCACTAAAGCAGAGGACAAACTGGTAAAGAGGATTCAGCTTCTTCCTGGAGGAACAGCTCCGATCTCTGCTCTCTGTGACCAGAGACAGGACCCAGGGAATGGCTGGAGCTGGGCCAGGGCAGGGTCAGGCTGGAGATCAGGGAAAGGTTCTTCCCCAGAGATTGCTGGCACTGCCCAGGCTCCCCAGGGAATGGGCACGGCCCCGAGGCTGCCAGAGCTCCAGGAGCGTTTGGGCAGCGCTGCCAGGGATGCCCAGGGTGGGGTTGTTGGGGGGTCTGTGCAGGGCCAGGGCTTGGACTGGATGGTCCTTGGGGGATCCTTCCCACTCAGGACATTCTGTAATTCCTTGATTCTGTGCTGGAAAGATGTGGGTGTTTTACCACAGCAGAGTAGGAGGCTTTTGGGGCTCCGTCACAACTGCAGAAATAACTTCCCCTGCTCTCCTGGGAAGCATTGGAGCCCTGGCCCAATCTGACACACAAAAAAAATGTCTCATTGTAGAGAAAACCCCTGCCTGCTTTAACTTGTTAGAAAGTGAATTTTTAGGGCTGCATTCTGTGCTCTCAGGAATGGCTATTTTTAGACACATCTAAAGGGATTTGCCAATGTTTCCTTTTCCCTCGCTGGTAATTCCTATCAGCTGCAGTTGCCATATCTGTTTCCTGCTGGGGTTCTGCGCACTTGTTGTTCAAACATGCTGTGTAAATAAGGTCCTGATCCTGTGCTGACTCCCCAGAGCTGTGGTGGTGGCAGTGTTTCAGAGCTGAGCACTCCTTCTGATGTGTGCAGCACTGCAGTGCTGTGACTGATTTCCTCCCTCACACCCAAACCAGCAAAGGTGAAAGAGGATCCAAACCCCACAGCAAATGGCTTGTTTTCATTGTTTTGTGGAATACTTGCTGCTGTGACACGAGCCAAAGCCATTAAAGGCTAGAAAGAGAGGAAGAAGTAAAAGCTTTTACAAACACTTACCACTGCCTGGCAGATGTTTGCATATTCCCAATAAACTTGACTCAGTCCCTGTGCCATTCTGTTTGCTCAAGGCTTTTCCCCTCCCCTCCTAGAAACCTAATGTTTCTTTTGGGGGGATTATTGATATCATTGTGTCATTCTTGTCATTACATTTATGTAATTTACAGAGTTGCTTATCCTTCTGTCCTTGACCATGAGGGGATCTGTGGTTTCACACTATTGTATCTATTACTCCAGCCCAAGCTGGTGTTTTCCCTTGCCTGACCTGTGTTCTGCTGCACAGTTGACACTCCAGATCCCTACGTGGAGCTGTTCATCCCCACCGCCCCCGACTGCAGGAAGAGAACCAAGCATTTCAACAACAACATCAACCCCATGTGGAACGAGACCTTCGAGTTCATTCTGGACCCCAACCTGGAGAATGTTCTGGAGGTAAATCCTGTGGCTGAGCTGGGAAGAGGAAGGGTAAAGTAACAGTGGCTTACATGTGTCTGCCATCTGATGTCTCAAGATTACCCCTTTGTTTAAAACCTTAAGCCTGGGTTTAGCCATGGTGCTAAGCAAGAGATGTTGGATAAATTGAATTATTCAAGGAGTAGCCTGGAGAGGCATTACAAGATACACCCGTGAGTCATCTCTTGGGCAGCTTCTGAGGGGCAGTAGCTTGTTATTCCTCACATCAGCCATGGAGTATTTACTCCCTGCTTCCTACCCTGATTCAGCTCTTACGGACAGGGAATAGGTGGGACTTAGGTCAAGTGTGTGCCCAGGGAGACAAAGGGCTGGTTCTGCTGTGTCCTTCTTGCCTGGAGCCCACCCAGGGCTCTTCTGCACCACTCCATGTGCAGCCTTGTTGGCCAAGCCACTATTCAGTCTCAGTGTGTTAAACTTCTCCAGGCTGTGCACAAGAGCTGAATGTTAGGTCTAAGTGTTTTCTAAGTGGGCATGGCAAGGATTTAAGGTTAGCTCTAGTCCTTTGTTAGCTCTGTTCTTCCTAGAGGATGGCCCTGACATCTGTTCTCTTCTGAGCCAAGCTTACAGAGTTCAGTTTAAATTGGCCAACTGGGACAGAGGCTGTGAAGGTTTTCCTTGAGCTTGTGACCATCAGCCCTTGGGTCTGAAAGGGAATTGTGCTTCCTACGAGCTCCCTGTGTTCCTGGGGAAGGCTCTGCAGTTTGGGCATTACACCCATGGTCAGCTTGGTGGATCATGAAGAGCTATCACCTGCATCCTGCACTAGAGTCAAGAGATATTAGGGAATTCACAATGATTTCCTGGGCATCAGTTCCTGCCTGTTCCTCTGGTGCCATTGCTGGGCCCCTGGAGCAGAGCCTGGGCCCTGTTCTGAGCCCTCTTAGACAGCTTAGGCAGCTTCCCTGGGAATGTTTGAATTTGTTTGGGACAAAATTTGGTTTAAGGATTCTGAAAGGATAAAATTACTAAAGTCACAAATACAGCAGGATGGATTATAGGTAGAAATTGGAAATGTGTCTTTACAATAACTAAAGGCTGTTGCTGCTTCTGAGCTAGTGCAATAAAATTCCATGAAAATTGCCTGCCAAGAATAGATGATAACATTTAATAAGGGTTAATTGTGGATCTGGTAATGTAGACAAGAGCCTTTGGATTCTGCAATGGAGTGCAGTGTCAGAAATCTGTAAAGTCACCTCCTCACCCAAACCCTCGGTGAATTCCAAAGCTCATACTCCACAATCCTTGTTACTCCTTGGATTGTTTTAATCTGCATCTTTAATTCTATCCTAAGTGCAGTTTTCCCCCAGAAGTGTAAGCAGCTCTTCAAAATCCCACTAGGAAGTTTTTGCTTTTGGTTTTAAGAGACAGTGTTCAGAGATTGCAGGAATGGGCATAAAGTTCTGCAAGGAAACAGAACAATGTAAATACCATTAAAATAATGAGCTCTGTCCTAAAATAAAGAGAATTCATAATTTCAAAGGGTTTCTTGTGGCACAGGATGAAGACAATTCTTTATAGCTGAGAAGAGGCTGATCCCAGATGTAGCAACTAATTATTCAAGTGATTGTATCTTGATTCCTTTTGTTTTATACAAAAGATACAGTCCAAGCCATGAACATGTGATATTTCAGAAGATATCATGGAAAAAAAACATAAGTCAAATGAGTCTAGAGACCTCTTTAATAAAAACTGTGTAAATGATAATTTGGAATTCTTTCTAAATATCTTACTTGAGGACTTGGAAGGCAGCCACTGGGGAAAAAAGGCTGCTAGACCTGGAGCCACATGGTTTGGAGCAGAAGCATGGGATGGTGTTCTGCCATATCCACATCCATCTTTGGGTATTATCACATTTTGGAAAGGTCTGTGCTCCAGCATGAAAGATTTGAGAAGAGACTTGAAGGTCTGGCTGGATACAGAGAGAAGCTTTGTGTAAAATGGAATGCTGCACTCTTTGCCAAATCACAGCTGTAACAATCTTGGTCTGTAGAGTCAAGGCTGAGGTGTGTGGATTCCATCTTCTCTGAAAAGTTGCTGGATGTTTTTTTGGCCTATCACAGTTAAAACTATTTATCCACAGGAAATTTTACTTAATGGAAATGTAAAGGTACCGTGCTTTATATGTAGAATTTGAAGGTATTAGAAAGATGGTGAGGTTTGCTGCCAGAAAGGTGCTGGGATGAACATCCCTTCATGAATAATCCTGGTGTACTCCTGTACTTCAGTTCTTGAAGTGCCACCTCCACTGTCCATGAGCTTATCCTGGTTTAAAACAAATGTTTGTTGGTACTGAGCATTGACTAGGTTGGGTTAGGCCCATTCTTTTTCCATATATATTTTTTTGTACTTCAGGCATAGGTTTGATGGAATTAAAAAGAGATTTCTTGCAGTGGAATTGAATACCCAGATATCTCTTCCAGGTTACTCTCATGGATGCCAACTATGTAATGGATGAGACTCTTGGCACGTCCACGTTCCCCATCTCTTCTCTGAAACTGGGAGAGAAGAAGGAGGTCCAGTTAACTTTCAATGATGTAAGTTGGACATTCATGATGTTGCCCTGGTCAATTTTCTGAGCATTCACTGTTGCCCATGGATAAACACAGAGCCTAAACACACTGTTAAGCAGTAATTATTTATCTTCTTACAGCTCTGCTGAGAGGAGAATTAAGCAAAACAGTGCCACTGAAGGCCTTGGTGTCCCTGCTGAAAGAATCCTCTCTAGAAGTCTAGTTTGGAACTTTCTCTGCTGAAAGCAGTTTCTTCCCCACTTGATGCAGTTTAATTTCATGGCCTGAGTGTGAGGTTACTCAGAGTTTGCTGGTCAGTGCATTACCCCTCCTGCTGCTGCCTGTGGCTTCCAGAAAGCTGAAGGAATTCTTTTATTATTACATATTTCACTTCCTGTAAGTGGCTTGTTTTAACACAGCCCTGGTTAACATACAGTGATGCAGTAATTGGATTATTCCCTTTAAACACGTCTGCAAACAAGATGGAGTCATTTGAGCAGGGCTTGTCTGCCTGCACAGTAACTCCTGGCTAAATCTGGATGGAATTGAGCTTGTTCTGCTCATACTAAAATGTATACATAGCATCTGCATCACTGCTTTGGGCTGTAGTTTATTGTATGATCAGAGATCCTGATTTTTCACCACTCTGCTGTTTTCCATGTGGTGCAACTCTAAAAGCATAGTTACAGCAAATAACTTGTTAAAGGCCTATTTATTGGAAACCAGAGAGTTTCATATGTGAGTTTTAGCATTTAATTTGGCATCGCCTTAGGGCAGTTGGAATTTTGATACCCTCCATTATTTTTCCTTTTTAAAATGACTGCGTTGTTTGAAGTTTCTGCATTTTTATTTCACTAAGTGTTTCAGTAACTCTTAGACTTCCAGAGCATGGGCTGAATACAGGTCCTGGTTCTGCCAGGCATGAGGTGGGGCAGTGAGAAAGAACTCATGAATACATTTTGCAAACACAGTTCACAAAGCTCATTCCATTACTACGAGGCCTTGCCTTGCTTTAACTTCTCATCAGTGTTCAGTAAAGCTCGGTAGGGAGTCATAGGGAAAAGAACAGTGCAAAAAAGGCAAGTACACTCTGAAATTTATAAGCAAATAGTTAAGGGGAGATGAAGTCAGGTTGAACTCGATGTAGACAATGTGTGCATAGCATGTATTGCTGAGATGTCTGCGGCAGTCTGGGCAAGGTATAGAAAATGCCATGATATTTCCCTATTGGAATGCTTCCCTCCAAGGGCTTATTTCATGTGCACGCATTTTTCTAAGTATTGGATCACTGCATGGTTTCAGGAGTGCTTTCTAAATTAGTAATACCAGGTGGGGAATAATGTAATTGCTTCCCTGCCTTTTGAAGTGTGTCCTTGGTAACTCTTCACTGTGTTGGTTCATGTCCTCCCTTTGTTGTTTCTCTGCCTGTTCTTTTTCACCTCAGCTTGCTCATGCCCTGCCTCATTTGCAGTTCCTGTTTCAGGAATTGGGCCTGCATGTGCGAGTCAGAGGCAGCTTTGCATCCCAAGTCCTTCACTGCTGTCTGAGGGTGAAGCAGAGGTTCGGTCTGGGGTGTTGTAGCTCCATGCCTGGTGCTCACATGCCCCAGGTGAGGAGGAGAATCTGGTTTCAGGTGGAGGACACACCGAGTCTCAAACTGCTCTAGGACTGCACCAGCCTGGTCATTGCAAAGGAGAGAGTCTGGGGAGCTGAAAATACCTCTCCATTCTGTCTTAATTCCTCAGCCTTGTACTCCTATGTTGTGCCTGACAGGGAATTGGTGCTTTAACCGTAATTTTTTAACTTCTTGCCTGCAGGCAACCCTTTCAGTGCTCTGTGATAGGCAGAAGAGGCCAACCCATAGCTTGTGGCCAGGGAGTTCAGTGTGGTTGACAAGTGAAGCCATTGTGCAGTGACATTTATTGCATCTTTCAGCAAGTTGTCAGCAACCACCCTTTCCTGACTGCTAATTAAGGCATGTTTAGCTGTGGAAAGACACTTGGTGGCTCCTGTGGACCTCTGAGCAGTGATTCCCTCACACAGGTGGCAGATGGATGTGATCCCCTGGTTCTTCTGCCAGCCACAAGTGGGTGGAGAGAATCAGATCCCCTCAGGACAGAGATGAGTAGCACTGGCAGAGAGGGATTAGCAGTGCAAGAAAGATGAGACAGTGGGATCTGAGGAATGAAAGTCAGCACTTACCATAATTTTCCATTGTATTCAGTGCTAGTGGTGTATTTTCGAATCACACTGTGCGCTTTAAAAAAAAATCCATAGAAAAGAATCTCCTTCACATGTGCCAAAAATATCCTCCTTTTTTTAAAAAAAGTGAAGAAGAAAGAAAAAAATAAAAATTCTGACAGCAGTAGTTGCTGTTCCAGGTGTGTTTGTGGATTTTCCCTCTCTAAGTGCTGTAGTAATATTTAAATATTCCTTGTTTAGGTCACAGAAATGACTTTGGAATTGTCTCTGGAAGTATGGTGAGTATCTCATTTTTTTTTTTTTTAAAGGGTGAAAATATACCAGCAGCAAAGGAAACTTTTTTATTTTAAACTGTTCATTAAAATTTTCATGGAATCACAGAATATCCTGAATTGGAAGGGACCCACAGGGATCATCAAAGTCCAACTCCTAGCCTGCACAGGACACCCCAAGAGTCCCACTCTGTTGGGATTTTCTTAAAAACATGTGAGGTAGAGTGCAAAAATTCCTTGTTGTAGTGTAGAAATACCAGCTACTGTAAAAATGAGGAAATTTTGCAGCTGAGGTTTATTTTCATGTTGTAATTCTGTTATTGACTGAACACCCTTACTGGCACCAAGAGGGTGACCCTTCCAAATGTTTACAGGAGTGAGGCCATCCCCTGTGAATCTCTCAGCCTGGTTTATGTGAAGGGCTTTTCTTCTTGAGGGCTTTGTCCCTAAAAAGCCCACAGACCTCACTCAGATGCAGCTTCATCCTCACTATTTCACCTTCTCTGGGAACTTGGCCTCTCACATTAACTTCCAGCATCTCTGACTGCTGTTACAGAGCCCCTAAAATGTATTTAAATGTAAGTACCACACAGTGCTGAAGGCAAAGGTGAAGATCTAGGGCCAGGATTTCTCCATGTAAAAGCTAAGCAGATATCTACCTTTATTTGTCCCTTTTTTTTACTCTCTAGCTGCCTTTCTCCCTCATTTTTCACCTATCATGGCGAAAGACCAAAATCACATTGAGGCATAATCAGAAAAATATATTTTAAGTCTAAAAATGATCTTCTAAGAGCAAGGCATTTAAGGAATCATTTTTTGTCTGTAACTATAAATAGCAGCACTGAGTACTGTAAAAGTTAAACTCTTCCCTGATTACTCCAGAGACTGACAGACATCCCCCAGAGATAATTTCTGCTCATCCTGTTGTACAAGGAAAATGCATTTGTGAGTGGTCCTTGAGACCACCCTGAACCAGCCAGGCTTTGTACATTACAAGTATTTCATATCTCTGACATTAAATAAACAGAAGCTGCTTGGCTGTGTCTTCTCCTTAGGCTTTGAAATGTAAAGGATCTTATCAAGTTCTGCTGCCATTCCCTGATAGCCATGCAGATTGTGGATATCTTCATGGAACATTGCTTCTTGGGAGTCTTCTCCCCCCTTCTCTTAATTCTATTATTTTATTACATAATAGATTTTTAAAAAAAGCCCTGAGGAATTATTCTCTCAGCCTAAATGGATCCATTTCACCATTGTGTGCTTTTCAGTGGGTACCAGGGTGGATTTGTCCACTCCTCTCTGCTGTCCATGAGAAGTGGCAGCTGAAGTTGTACCTTCATTTATGTACAGCACTGAGATCCTTACACAGGCTTGTGTACATTTTTTATCCTACAGTGTGGGGGAAAATACAGAGAAAAGGGCTTAGATTTTTCTGTGGTGTGCCAGTGTGATCTGTGCTGTAAGATGTATAATGTATGTGAGTGGAGAACTCTCTAGCTGTATTTAATTATTTCCTTTTAATGAGTTCTATATAAAATACACGTCTTAAAGACATGTTGTGCTTTGCCTCCATCACTCCAGAGCTGATGAATGGCATCACATGAAAAATACAATTTCATTTCATCTTATGTAAGTGAATGAGGAATATCTGCCCATATGTGCTCATTTCCCACGGAGATGTTTGTGATCCTGTTTGAACTGAGCCCTTTGTGCCAGCGTGTCCCTTTTGCAAACAGCTCCTCGACGGACCTGCGGTTCAGCATGGCCCTGTGCGATGAGGAGAAGAGGTTCCGGCAGCAGCGCAAGGACAACATCATGCACAGCATCAAATCATTTCTGGGGGAGGAGAACAGCCACAACCTGACCACTTCCCGTGATGTAAGTTTGGAGAGTTCCCATCAGGATTAGCATCCCCTTTGGAATCCTTCATTTGCCTGTGAGAGGAAGGAATGAGGTGTGCGAGGTGGAAGAGTTCAATATAGAAAGATTATAGATAATAAAAATTCTTTTCCTTTATGAACTTACAATGTTTAGCCTGGAGAGTAATTTTTCTTGTCTCTAAAGTTAGATATTAAAGTTTATGACTGGGGGGAACAGTTTTAAACTATAAAAGAGGAGATTTAGATCAGATATTAGGAAGAAATTCTTCCCTGTGATGGGGGTGAAGCCCTGGCACAGGGTGCCCAGAGAAGCTGGGGCTGCCCCTGGATCCCTGGCAGTGTCCCAGGCCAGGTTGGACAGGGCTTAGAGCAGGCTGGACTAGTGGAAGGTGTCCCTGGATGGGAGTGGATGGGCTTTAATGTCCGTTCCAGCCAAATCATTCTGAGGTTCTGTGATTCATTGGCCCTTTAAACAAACTGCTCCAACCTTTCCTGTTTGAATCCCAGATGTTGTGAAGGTGTTGGCTCTGAGGGGAGATTGCCTTCTGAAAAGTGCCTCAGGGTGTGTGAAATATCTGCTGAATCCTGCAGTGGCTCTGGGCACTCCTGAAGCACAGAATGTGCCCCTGCGTGCCCACTACTCATCCCATGCTCTGTGACCTTCATCTCTGAAAGACTAGGCAGGAAATGAGCTGGTTTAAATTTAGAATCAGCTTGGAAGTTAGTTTATTTCTTTCCTTCCTTCTTTGCCTTGAGCCAGTTTTACTAGATTAGGGTTATGAAGTTTTATTTCTTTGAAACATGGGAAAGTGCAGCTTTCCTTGGCTTGCTGGTGCTTTGAACCAAGCCAAGAGGAAGGGACCTTCCACTAGCCCAGAGTGCTCCAACCTGGCCTTGGACCCTGCCAGGCATCCAGGGGCAGCCACAGCTTCTCTGGGCACGCCGTGCCAGGACCTCAGACCACAGTGAGGAGAGAGGCCAGATCTTACTGAGCTCCTCAGAGATTTCATAAAACACTGCATTATTTAGAGTTAATTAAGAATCCATTTGGTCCAGATCTACTTATTTTGTTGTAGCTTTTCCATCCTCTTCCTTCCTTGCCCATTCCCTCTCTTGTGTGGCTCCCAGAATTGTGACAGGAACACTTTGTGCCTGTGGGGGTGTCAAGCAATGAACAGAGTCCACAAATTAATCTGGGTTGATTCCTTCATTGGCATTGACTCCTTTTGTGCATTTTTAGTATAAGCAGAACAGTCTTTTGCAACCAATACTGAAGAGTATCTTTTAAATTTCCATGAAGTTTTGAGCAGGTGATTAAAGTTTTCATTGTTGGTGCTTTTGAACTCTGTCTTGCTTCATGAAATGTTCTTATGTTAACTTTCCGAGGAACATGAAAGAATTTAAAAGTATTGTACATATTTTAATTGGAGTGAGATAAATTGTGTGTATTGTGGAGGAGCATTTTCAAGGTTTCCTAATTTTCAGTTCAGTTATTTTAATTGTAATGGATGCAGATCTTACCAGAGTAGGTAATCTGTCATGGGACATTGGTGTGACCTAGAGCAGAACAGGATCTTCCTCAGAAAGGATATGGATATTCTGCCAAGCTCCAGTGGCACCTGGAGTGATACTCAGTGCCTCAGGTCTCAGTTCCATGCAGGTGGTATCTGTGCATGAATTATTGCAAAGGATGGGTAAGATCTCTTCTTCTTTGTGTCATCATCTTCCCTTGGTATCCCTCACTGTCTCCAATACTGAAATTTTATCAGTTCCATTGCATCTTCCCAGACAGTAGCTGTAGCTGTCCTCCCATTTTTCATATGCCAAGTGTGTATTTCTAAACTGACTTGTCAGAATTTTTATCGGTTTCTAGCAATGAAAAAACCCTTTTTGTTCAAATTAAACTACAGTTTTACTTTTATTGCTACAGATGGAAGATAGCAGGAGGATTTATTGGATGTTTGGAGTCCTAACATGAAGTTGGGAGACATTGAGTAGTCTTAGCTGTCTGTGGGCCTTGTTTAATCTTGGACAAGTCACTTACTCAAAGTTCACCCAAGCTGCTTTATCTCTTGAGTAGCTTGTGCTTTGCAGGGATGCTGGGAGACTCTTAATACCTCTGAATTCATTATACATGTCTGGATGGGGAAGTGAATAGTTCCAAATTTCCTGACTTAATCCTGAGGCGCATTCTGGAAACACAAAGATTTCTCATACTTCTGTTGTTGCTCAGTTTATTTTTATAATTTTTACTGCTTCAAGCAATTTTCTAAAAGATACCATGATCTTCTAAAGAAAGCATATAGTTCTCTATGAACTGGATTTGCAGAACAACTTTTTAATAATCACTTGTGTGCCCTATGGCATTTTTTTTCCAACACAGATATTCAGATTTTGTGCACTATGTTTCCAGGGCATTTGGATAAAAACATCTGTGCCACTTGTTCCCAAAACTAGGTTTAGTATGGTTTAGTTTTTTCTTGCCTGACTACTGGAAGATATGATTAAGAACCTTTTGGTTTGAGTGATCTCATATGCTGGTGGTTCTGTACAAAGAATTTAGGGCTCAGTAGAGGAGTGTGCAGCATTTTGTATCCTCTTTTCTTCATCAGGACGTGGTTTCCTGGTTCTTGGCCCTGGGTGCTCTGGCTGCAGCTCCTTCCCCCCTCCCTGCCTCTACCCTATTTATCCTAGAGGGCAACTTGCAGGATGGGTGTATTTCATTTTAGTTTTTACTGTTTTGTGCCTTTAAACACGTTGGAAACTGAATTGGAGCTAAAATCTGTTTTAACAAACCTGCCAGCTTCCTGTGCAGAGGGGGAGAGGACTCTGAATCTGCCTCACTTGATTTATGCTGCAGCTCAGCTTGTGTTGAAATAAATGAGCGGAAATGTGCAGGAGGGGCTTCTCTTCAGTTGTTTTTTGTCATCATTTTAAAAATTTATTTATTTACTGTGCAATGCATGGGTGCTGGGGAGGCTCAGCCTGGACAAAAGGAGGCTCAGGGGGGACCTTGTGGCTCTGCACAAGTCCCTGACAGGAGGGGGCTCAGGGCTCTGCTCCCGGGGAACAGGGACAGGAGGAGAGGAAACAGCCTCAGGCTATACCAGGGGAGGTTTAGATTGGATATTAGGAAAAATTTCTTCACTGAAAAAGCTGTAAAGTGTTGGAAGGGGCTCCCCAGGGCAGTGGTGGAATCATCATCCCTGGTGGAGTTAAAAAAATGTGTGGATGTGGCACTTGGGGACAAGGTTTAGTGGTGAGCATGGTGGTGGTGCTGGGCTGATGGTTAGACCTGATGATCTTGGGGTTCTTTTCCAACCTGAATGATTTTGTGATTCCATAATCCACCTTCTCCTCGTTGTATCCACCCATCCCAGTGCAGGAACCCGGGATGCCCAGAGAGCCTGTGGATCCAGGAAGCATTTGCAGTCAGGATGCTGGTGACTCTCCTGGACATTCTCAGCCCATCTCCATAGTGGATTCCTCTGCCTCCTGAGGAACACTCCCATTTTCCCTGGTGCCTGTGCACTGATGAGTGGAGCAGAGGTGCTCTGGAGATGTTCTCACGTACTTTCTCCAGGCTCGCACCTGCAGGTGGCATCTCCACCCTGTTGGGATATGTCTGCTCAGGCTGAGTGGGCAGTGCTCCTGAGGAGCTTCCAGAGCCTCCCCTCCTTATTAAAGGAGTGATTACTGACATGGCTTTTCCTTCAAAGCAGCTGTTCCGTTATTGGGGCGTTGGCTTAACAAAACACATCCCAAACCCTTCCCTGGGCTGTGTCATTTTTGGGATAGATCCCTATCTCTGGAGCTGCACGACGACTGCAGGGCCAGGGAATACCTGTGGTTTCTATTACTAAAACTGAACACTTAGGAAGGAGGTAACAAAATAATCTCACTGCATCAAGAATAAGCAGTTTTGGGGAGTGGAAGCCTCAAGAAATGTCTTGAGTGCCTTGGTCATTGTTCACAGGCATTTCCTTGTGACAGTCAGTCCTCAGGGGAGTTTCGTGGCTTGGAGCATGGAGTCTGCAGAAAGAACAGGACTCTGTAGTCACATGGATCCTTTCATCACTAATCCCATCTATTGGCACCTGAAATTGCCTTTCAGGGAGATTTTTGACAGATTAGCAGTTTGATCAGATAGGGGCATTCTGCACAGCTGTGCGATTCTTTTTATGCTCTGTAACAACCAAGAGGTGGTTCCTTTGTCACCACTGAACAGTGGAAAATCCTCCTGGGTTTTGGAAACTGGGAACCAGATGGGCCCTTTGCTTAGGCCAAAACATGTGATGGTGGGAGCAAGTGAATTTTTATTTTATTTTGTCTTCTTTTTAGATACCTGGGGAAGGTGTACTGTTGAGGGGAACAGCCTGGATGTCAGGGCTGGGCAGTAAGAAGGAGAGAAGTGCAAAATAAACCCCTGTGGACACAGTTTTAACCTGATGCCACAATAACCATCCCTGGTTCTGCTCACTCCTCTCTTGGTGGCTGAGTAGTTGTCCAGTTCCGCATACATTCCCACTACCTCTCTGGTAGTTTTTGCAAAGTGGTGGTAAAATTGAGACTGTCTTCATGCTGTGTAATAATACTGGATGGTTTTGTTATAAAACTTGTTTTTAAACTCCTAGTCAAAATATTATTTGTCTCTGTTCTGTTTCTCATTAGTAACTTTTACTGCCATTGGCTCTGTCACAATAATATGAATTGGACTAAAGCTGGTGTTCAGGTTGCTTTAAAAATTTCTGGGGTCTTGCAACTGAATAGTTCATGTAATAACTAAATTTAATATGTCCTCTATTTTGGGTCATGGATAAGAAGGACGGACAGTTCTACAGAAGTTCTGAGTATACTTTTGTTTAGAAATCTTGCTACAAGTGATGACTTCTTCAAATAAATTCTAATTCTTCTTGGGATGTCCAGGGGTTGGACTGGATGCTCCTGGTGTGTCATTGATGTGGTGGTTGTGTTGCTCTCATCCCTGCAGGTGCCAGTGATCGCCGTGCTGGGCTCGGGAGGGGGGTTCCGGGCCATGGTGGGCTTTGCTGGAGTCATGAAAGCACTTTTTGAGTCAGGAGTCCTGGACTGTGCCACGTACATTGCTGGGCTCTCCGGATCCACCTGGTAAGGCCTTCCTCTCCGTTATCCTCAGCTATTCTGCAGCAGCTTCTGAAGGAATTGGCATGAGAGCGGATTTATTTCAATGGTTATAATTCACAGCACATTTTACACGTCCAAGTCTGCTGGGGGAGGTGTTTTGGATGTCCCAAAGGGCAAGGACAGCTCAGGCTCCAGGTGCTCTTCCAAGAGCTTTGAGAGCAGGAATGGATAGAAAGAGGTGCCACACATATGCACCCATATTTCTCTATCAATGCCCAATGTGTGTTGTTTTATTTTCCTGATGAAATGTGAAAAACCGAAAAAGTCCTTGTGATTTGAGGCTGATGACCCAAAATATCAACCCAAAAAATGTTGTATGCTTTGGGAGGGCTTTTAGAGCTCCTCAAATCACTGAAAGATCTTTTGCTCCATTTTACCCCCAGTGTAAAATCCTGGTGGATTTGCTGGGAATGTCTAGGGCCTGGCTGCCACTCTGCAGTGCATCCCACTGTGGATTACCCTGTCTCAGTCCCACTGGCGCTGTTTAATTTAGAAAATACTAAAATTTTAAAATACTTCATTTGGCCTTGAGGAGCAGGCACAGGTATTGATGGGGGAGATCTTAGTGTTGTCTTGAGTTCCGGGTAAGTAGCTGTGAAGAAAACAGACTCTTTTTGGAGATGCCCAGAGAAAGGACAAGGAGTAATTGGATTAACTCTTAGGGAAACTATGTTGCAGTGAGAGTGGCCAAGCACTGGAATGTGTTGAGCCATCCTCGCTTGAGTAGGCTGTGAACGGTGTCATCCTCTCAGTCTGACTCAGGCAGTGCTCATGTGAAAGCTGAACTTGACCGAGCACAGCCCAGAGCAGCCTCATCTGACTTAGGCTGGCTCTGCATTGAGCAGGAGGCTGGAGCAGAAACCTCCAGGATCCTTTCAGACTCAGTGATGAGATTATACAAATGTCTTCTTTCTGTGAGAGGAAAAGACTTGTTGGAATATAAACGAGCAGGGAGTCTGCCTGGGATGAGTTTTATCATCTGATTTAGCTCTAAGGAAGTACCTGAATTTTAATTCCATGCAAATACTCTTAACTCCAAAGTTGACTCTTGAAGGAGATAATGATAGTTCTGTTCCTTGGATGTTTTTTTCTGTCAATTATTTTTCATTGTGTGAAGCTTGCTTCCCCCCTCCCAGACTAGAGGGAAGCTTTCAGAATGCCAGGAGGTTTTGAAATGCCAGAAGTGTCTGTGAATTAGAGTCAGTTTCTCCTTTAGACTGGACTACAAAAAGTTGGAACCTGAGTTTTCTATCACTGGTGGTGGGGGCAGATTTATCACTGGCCACTGAGAGATGGATGGACTTTGGTCACAGTTGTGAAAAGCAGAAGGTAGATGAAGAGCAATGGAATAGTGCAGTGTGATATTAAAACATTCCCTGTGTTTCTGGGGAAGGGTTTGCAGTCCCTGCTCAGGACAGACATCAGTCTGCTGGCTATGAGGTCTCCTTTGGGGAAAACCCAGGGGTCTAATCTGAACCTATAAAATCTGAATTAAAATAGCGAGATTATCTGAACTGCTGCAATCAGAAACAGATTGGAGACAGTTGTGTTTCAACATATTTGCTTTTGCTCTCTGATGTCACCCTTCAGTCCTTTCTTGCTTGATGAGTGAACAAATTGACACTTTGGCACTCCCTTTCTTTTCTTTCTTTCCCACTTTGGAATAATTCTCTTTTCTTTTTTTCCTGAAGGGTGGAGAATTCCTTTCCTGGCGGGAGAGGCAAGTTTTTGCTTGTCCCTTCAGCTGCATGCCTAACCTTGGAGCAGTGCTTTTCTGCCATCTTGCTTCAACCTTGTGCTGACTTCTCCAGCTGCATTCCCCTTTCCCTGCACCCAGGAGCTGACATGGAGCCCATGGATCAAGTCCTGGCAGTCCACGTGGGATGGGGTTGGTTGTGCTGTCACAGAAATGGCTGGGCATGACCTCAGGGCCAGGCTGACCCCGTGTGTCTGAGCTTTGTTTGCAGTAAAACTAACTTGTTTCTCAGTAACAAACTTATGATATGCCTCTTCCACATCCTCACAGTCAGTTAACTCTGCACAGATTGTGGTTGTTGTGCTTCAGTTTATTATGGAAGCATCATCTCCTGGAAAGTGGGGCCATATCCATCCCAGAACCCTCCGTGTCCTGGGCTGAGCCCCCAGCGTGGGCAGCAGGGAGGGGATGGGGATTCTGCCCCTGTGCTCAGGTGAGACCCCACCTGCAGAGCTGCCCCAGCCCTGGGGCCCAGCACAGGCAGGACCTGGAGCTGCTGGAGAGTCCAGAGGAGGCACCAGGATGGTCAGGGGATGGAGCAGCTCTGCTGGGAGGAAAGGCTGGGAGAGCTGGGAGTGTTCACCTGGAGAAGAGAAGCTTTGGGGTGAGCTCACTGTGGCCTCGCAGTGCCTGAAGGAGCACTGCAGGAGCTCCAAGGGATGGAGGGACAGGACACAGGGAATGGCTTCCCACTGCCAGAGACTAGTTTAGATGAGATATTGGGAAGAAATCCATTCCTATGAGGGTGGGCAGGCCCTGGCACAGGGTGCCCAGAGAAGCTGTGGCTGCCCCTGGATCCCTGGCAGTGTCCAAGGCCAGGCTGGATGGGGCTTGGAACACCCTGGGCTAGTGGAAGGTGTCCCTGCCCATGGCAGGTGGTGACACTGGATGGGCTTTAAGGCCCCTTTCAACCCAAACCGTTCTGGGATTCTGTGATACACTGAGATATTTTAGGAATTTTTTGGTAGTGATAATGAGCTGAAGGGCAGAGAGGTGCATCTTACAGGGAGAGAACTACATGTGTCCTTCTAAGACCTCCAGTCTGCCAAACTGAGCTATGCCAACTGCAAGAGCTCCTTTCAGCTTAGGATGTTCTGTCTGTTATCCCTTAAACAGAAAAATGAGGACACTGTAATCATTTACTTCATACATATTATGGAAATGCCTGTTGAGTGTTTGATCCTATGCTTATATTTAGAACAAATTGCTCAGCTTTCTGTGCTCTGAGAAAAAGGAAATGACAATTTCCTGTATGAATGGAGAGTTAATTAAGCTGATTTAATCAGTAATTGTATCAAATCATTTATAAGCTCTTGGTAGCTTTCAGGCCGCTGACTCTGCAGCAGGTTTGATGCTCACAGAGCCTGTTTGCCATTGCAGGTACATGTCAACTCTGTATTCCCACCCGGATTTCCCAGCCAAGGGCCCGAAGGAGATCAATGAGGAGCTGATGAACTCCGTGAGCCACAACCCCCTGCTGCTGCTCACCCCGCAGAAGGTCAAGCGCTACATCGAGGCTCTGTGGAACAAGAAGAGCTCGGGGCAGCCCGTGACCTTCACAGACATCTTTGGGATGCTCATAGGGGAGACCCTGATCCACGATGTGAGTGCTCAGCTCCTGGTGCTGCTGAAGCTGCCCAGCTCTTCTGTAATTGCCACCACTTCCCTTTATTTGAAATTACCTCAGTGACGTTTATTGAGGGGTGCACATTTTGCTATAAGAAGAACAGCATCTGCTTAAAAAAGTATTTGAATGATCCCCTTTTTTTGAGAAAAGGGACAACAGGAGAGCTTCACACTGTTGTATTCTATTATTGAAAATTCCTGATTGGCTGAATTGGCCACACAGACTTTGCAGTTCAAATGAGTCAGGAGAGCAGTAGCTGGATTTGGTCTTGTGGCAAGATTGAAATGTGTTAATAGATTTGCAGATGTGTTTTATACACTTCTATCACTCACAAGTGTACACTGATAGTGGGTTTTATTTTAAACAATTTAAAACACTGAAAAAGAGGGAACACAGCTTTTAGTGGCAGATTTACAGAATTCTGATGCTGAAGGGCTGTTATGATTGTGTGAGGTTGGTTAGAAGTCCCTGTTTACCAAGGGATGAAACAAATGCACAGATGTTTAGTTTAGATCAGAACCTGACACATCAGTGAAAAATGGCACTCAGGCTGGTGGTTATTTACAGATAACACATCTCAGTGCTATTGCATCATAATGACTTCAGCCTTTCTTTGATTGAAGGCTCTGGAATGTTTTCCAGGAGAGCTGCAGGTGGTCAGCAGATAGAAAAGCCTCCTCATAGTGCATTTGGTGTTCTTAGTTACCTTGTGGCTGACTCTTGAGAAACAGCCCAGATTGAAAAACATTACCTGATTCTTCCTACGAGATTTTTCCTTGCTTTCATCTTTCTAAGAAAAGAAAAGCACTGGCTTTGTCCAGCAGTGTTGTTTGCTTTTTGGCCATGTCCCTTTGGCTTGTGGAACATAACCATATTTCCTCTTCCTGTCTCCCACTCCTTCCTTCCTTACTTGTGCAGGTAAAAAGCATCCAGGCAGATTACTTCCTTTTACCAATTCTTCTGTTTTTCATAGAAGTAACTGACTTTGTCTACTTTTCTTCTCAAATTTCAGAGACAGGAGGAGTCTCACAGATCTTTATATAAAATAAAAACACATTATATTTATTTTTTATATATTACACGTGTATATCAGCAGGCCTTTACAGGATGTGGTTTGCACTGATGTCTTTCTTTCCCTGCAGAGGATGGACACCACTCTGAGCAACATGAAAGAGAAGATCAATAATGCCCAGTGTGCTCTGCCACTCTTCACCTGTCTGCACGTCAAACCAGATGTCTCAGAGCTGATGTTTGCAGGTGTGTTCCCAATCTGTGTTGAGTCACTTGTGGCAAGGAGAGAGGTGTGTGGCTGACTAAAAAACCCTTTTTTTTAAATGCACCTGAGACTAATTGCATCTGACTTCTGGGAATCTGACAGAGTGATAAGAAGAAGTTACTCAGGGATAGGTGATCACATACTCGGGTAGGAGTGCCAAGCCAAAGAGGAACCTGGTGACTCCAACAGGGAAAAGCTGTTTAAATCAGTGTATCAAACAGGGAAAGGAAAATTACCTCAGTCACCTTCTCTGAAAGAGAAGGGTGAAATCAACAATTAGACTTGATGATTTTAGAGGTCTTTATTAACTTTAATGATTCTATTATTAAAATTAGACAAACAAATCAGATATAATGCCTCTTTTTCACTTCTTGCCCAGTGTAAAGTGCTATTGGTAAGACAAGAATCCCCTTTTCTTGTATTTTTTCCATAGGTTTTAGTCCTCTCTGGGAACTTCAGTTGAGAGTGGGTCCAGTTGTGGAAGATGCCACACAAAGATAAGGATGTGTGCATCTGTATATAGTTATATAGAGGACTGAAAAGGGAAGTGCCAGGTGGTATCTCCAGGTTTATATGTCATTGTATTTCCTGAAATAGTTATTTGGAGAAGTTGCTGTCATAGCTTTGGTTGGAAATGAAAACGAGTTTGTAAATTAGGCTAAATATTTCATGGGAAAATGTGTCTTCAACTTTGCTGCTTAGGAAACTGATAGCTTTTTGTTTGAAAATAGGAGTATTTTGGATTTTAGATGAACTTATGTTTTTCAGTAAATTTTATTTGGGTTACTGTTTTAACACCAAAACGATCTTCAGTTAATAATGTCTTTATCTAAGCAAGATCAGAAGGCTTTACTCTGCTGTAAAATAAGGTATTCCCTGTGCCAGTGGATCTTGGGCTTGCCTTTTAAAGCTGAAATCTCTGTCATTATAGAGGGTGCTGGATCCTGATTGCTTCTCATTTTAAGCTCTATTCCTCCTTTTAGCTATTCCTGATGTGAGAGATATAGTAGATTTTGAACAGAAATATTTACACTTCCTAATTTACATTGATTTTAAGGTAGAAATTTTGTTTCCCTGACCAGGCTTTGTGATTTGACAAATCTTCTTCAGTGCAGATGCAAGCTGGAAGTGGACTAACACAAATTAATTCTAGTTCTCAGTTCAGCTTTGCTGTCACCCTGGTTCTGAATACATATCTGCCAATTCATGTTTATACAGCTAAAAGAAAATATGAAATTCCTGGACTGGGTCTTTAAAGGAATTTCCTTCTGCTCCAATGAATGTGAAGATTTGTGGGTGATTTATTTGGAAAATAGGATGTTATATTTGACTTAGCTCAGATAAGCATTACCCTGTGAAATGAAATTCCCAGCAGTCGTGATTAAATCTTTCCTTTTCAGGTGTTCACCTTCTGCTCCACAGGTCAGCAGGAATATCCTGAGGATGGCATTCCATGACATGTGGGGATTTTTCAAAGCTGTCTCTTTTGCCTTTCTTTTTCAGAATTGCTTCTGATTTGTTTAGAGTCAAATCAATCCCTGCTAAAGATAGGGACAATGAAATAGGTGAATGGGTGAAATGCTAAAAAGAGAAGATATGTTTTGTTTGTTATTTTCTCCCTTTTTGAACTGAATTCTCTGATGGAAGCAACTCCACTGGTATCACAGAAAGTGTTTCCAAGTCAGCTAAGATCCATTTTCAAAGGCCTACATCAATAGAATGTAAATCACTTCTGAAATTTTCTGCTCAGATCAGAAAATGCATTTGAACATTTTATTCAATATTTTTCTTGAGCTCTCTGTTCAATAAAATGAACTTTTAAAGATATCTTTAGCAATGTTTAAATTGATAAGTTTATCAGCTGCCTCTCAGCTTTGCTTTTTGATAATGGATTTCTCCAGAAACTTTAGGTTTGGGTAGAATCCAAATATTCTCCTAGAATATTTCACAACCCTTGGAATAGTCAATGATTGTTGTGCCATCTCTGTCGCCACTCTCCATATTTTTGGTGGAATTGCAGTGAAGAAAAAGCAGCTTGGAGTTTAGACCCACATGTGGCAGGGAATCATATTGAAGCAGGGGATGAAAACCAGATGTCATTGTGTGTTCCTCATTTGTGATCTCTCCTTTTGTACCTCTGGTTTTCCAACCTCTTTCTTTTCACCAAAGTTTATTGTGATAAGAGAGAAAGAGGATTCTTTCCCTGCTGAGATATCACTGACCTTGATTTGATATTCCTGATGGTTATTTGGCTTCCCCTTTCACTAAAATGTCTTTGATTGGAGAAAGGTTTCATTCATTTCTGTGTTTTCCTCCTCTGTTTCTATTCAGGGTGAGATTTCTGACTGAGCACAATTTTGTTTCTGACTTTGCAGACTGGGTGGAATTCAGTCCATATGAGATTGGAATGGCCAAGTATGGCACTTTCATGTCTCCTGATTTGTTTGGAAGCAAGTTTTTTATGGGCACAGTGGTGAAGAAATATAATGAAAATCCCTTGCATTTCCTGATGGGTGAGTATGTGACAGAAAGAGGCTTAAAAATAAAAGCAATTTCAGTAGTTGATGGACTTTTAAATTCAGTCACAGAAAGTGTGAGACAAGAAGTGGAGCTCTCAGTTTGCTGGAAGACATTAATTTGAAAGATTTCACAGATATGGATAGGCATTGTTTATTTGTTTCTTATTTCCACGGTTTTTCTTTCTGATTTGGACATTTGAGCTTATGACTTGGCCTGCTCCAAACTTAGAGGTGTATTCAGAGAGCAACCAACTGCTTAAATAGTGCTTTTTAAGGTATGTGGGGTTCATTTTCCTTCTTCCAAGCACCATTCAATGTGTATCTTTTCTCTTTCAGGTGTCTGGGGCAGTGCATTTTCAATATTATTTAACAGAGTCCTTGGTGTCTCCAGTTCTCAGAATAAAGGGCCCACCATGGAAGAAGAATTAGGTAATATTAGTAAATAATTCCACTATGCAGAGCAATTACTAGCAAGATTCTCCCTCTGTGGAAGGATGGCACTGCTGGTGGTCATTTCAGAATGTGGAATTAATTACCTTTAAATTGCTGGATGCTGCCGTGGTGGAGAAAGAGCATTGGGAATGTTCTTTCTTTCACTTTTGTTTCTGATTAGTCAGAGCTGCTGAAAGTCACATGCATACATCCAGTTCTTTTCTGGAAGGTGATAGAATCCTCTCTTTTTGTTGTTATGCTGCTTTTTGGAGAGCAGAAGCTGACAAATATTTGATAGTTACTTGCATAGTCTCTTGACACTGGGCTGTGTTATTGAAGGGATTAGCAAAATGCACCTAAACTCTCTCCTCTCTGGGTTGTTAGATTGCTCCATTCTAACCACAGCCTGCTGGTATCTGATCCTTTGCAAGTTGAATGGTTTTGGTTTCACTCCTGGCACACAAATGGCAGGATGACTGTAAAAAAAGAGTTGTGGCTTGGTTTGGATGGACTTTATCGAGTTTATCTGAGAATGTAGTTAATGATGAAAGGTTTTTTACACTTTTGTTTCCTATTCAGAAAGCAGCATTACAGGGGAAGATCTGACCAATAAATAAATTGTCCTAGACAGCCAGATCTTCCTGAAGAGCAAGAAGAGAAAATGTAAATTGAGATAGTTTTTAAATAATAACCTCTGTCTGCCTCTGCCTCCTAATGGATGGAATTCAGCTGTTTGATAATCTCTTATTTATGGATGAAATGAGACCTCCAGGTTTCTATTTCTGAGGCCCATCAGGAGTGTTAATGCCTCCTCATGGAGGATCCCTGTCAGTAAATGTGATCATGGAAAAGTCTGCTTTTGAAAGATAGTGAGAGACAGAATGTTATCTGTCATCTATGACTCATTTCACATATCATTTAAAAACCCCATCAGCTGAAAGGAGATTCTGTTTCTTTCACAGAAAATATTAGGCTAAAGCACCTTGTAAGCAATGACAGCTCAGACAGTGAAGATGAATCACAGCATCCAAAAGGTATGGAAATGCTCAGATTTCATGTCATCATTTCCTTTTTCCATCAGCTTTTGTGTGGCTCAGCAAAACAGAGAACAGGAGACCCCAGGAGGTTCTGGGCTTGACTTCATGTCTCCTGCTCAAGCTGATCATCAGTTCTCACACATCTGGAATTCCACATAGACCCAAAAATGTGGTTTGCTGGGCCAGAGCTCTCCAGAAGTCTGTTTCCAGCAAGCTTCTGAGCTCAGAAGCACCTTGGAATTGCTGCCAGTCCCCCAAACCAACACTACTCAGTGTTTTCAAGGGTTTCCTGATCAAATATTTACCTGAGAATGGTTTAATGTGTGTTTCAGGCATGCACAGGTGTCTTCTAGCACCTTTACAAATGACATCTGATACAGGAAGCTCCTTGTGTTTGGCACAGTGTTTGTAACAATGCCCAAATCCAGGTTCCCTGAAGAGGCACAACCAGAAAGGGAATCTTGGGCAGTGGGAAGAAAAGATCCTACTGACAATTATCTCTAAGTACCTAAAGCACCTGGAGATTTCTGGGATCTTAGTCAGCTTTCTGTGCTTCAGGATATTTTTGGGGACAAGAGTGATTTTCACCTGCAAAGACCTGGTTTTATTTTTAACAAGTGGAGCAAAGATGGGAATGCAGCTGTTTGTCATTTCAGGATCTACAGAAGAAAAGAAAATCCTCTATGGTGAGACAGGGAGTTATGTCACTAACTCAGCTCGGTGATTGCTTCTTCAACTCCCCTTATGTGTAAAATCGTAGCTGGTACCAAGTTTTGTGTTTATGTGTGGATTTCCTGTTTAAACACTACAGCCAGCACCAAACACATTTCTCTCCTGGTTTGTAGCCATAGTGAACAACCAACAAATCTGGGATTGTAAACACTTGGAAATCCCTCTCGCGTCCATAGAATGCTATTGGACAGATGCTGGACTTCTTTGATGCTTGTTTTCTTGCTACTTATATAAAACTCAGTTCCTTTAAAGCCTCGGTTAAAGAGGCAAGTTTTAAAGCTGGATTTAAAGCATCAAGCTTGAGCCTGAACTGTTTTCTTATCCAAAACACCCCAAAAAAGTCAAGTTTTGGCAGGTGTATGAATGCAGGGTGATACCAGTCCAGGTCATTTTTACTGTGAGCTCCAACTGCAGACATCTGAGTCTGGATCTTTGATTGTACTCTTTAGTTAATTAAAGCCAGATGTTAATTGTAGATTACAGTTTACTGTAGGGATATTTTCAGGTATTTTAGAATTCCCATGCTACAGCATCATCCTTTATGTGGACTAACTCTGCTTTCCTGAGGAAAGCTGGATTTCTAAGAGGCCGGAAAGATGGGGAAGGCTGTCAGTCCATATCCAAATGAATTGATGAATTTATGTCTACATTAAGTATGGTTCTTATCAGCCCAGGTCTGTCCCTGAGCCCAGCAGAGCTTACAGAGAAAGCCCTCACACTAATTAAGTCGTGCTCAGATCATCTAAGACATTCCCAATCTATTTTCCTGATGTCCACACTATTGTGGTGCAGATTGAAGGTTTCACTAGCCAATGAAGTAAGGATGGATTCTCTGCCCTCCTCTGAAATTGTGGCAGCAAAGCTCCATCATCCAGCCCCTGGCTTGTTGAAAGAAGTGTTTTATTTTCGTAGGTCCTTTATTTTGTAGCCCCTGAAATGCTGGCGTTACACTTGCTATGTTTCAATATCACTGCTGGGTGTTTTCATTTCTGTGTGCAGGCACTGAGGGCGCTGAGGCAAAGCAGGAGAGCAGCCAGGAGAGCAGCCAGGAGAGCAGCCAGGAGAGCAGCCAGGAGAGCTGGGTGCAGCGCATGCTCATGGCCCTGGTGGGGGACAGCGCCCTGTTCAACACGCGCGAGGGCCGCGCTGGCAAGGTGCACAACTTCATGCTGGGGCTGAACCTCAACAGCTGCTACCCCCTGTCCCCGCTGGCAGAGCTGCTCACCCAGGAGTCCCTGGAGGAGGAGGAGCCCGCAGCAGTGGCAGGTCAGTTCCCAGAACTCTGTGTTTATTAATGAAGCCAGAGGCAGCAAGTTCCCAGCTTGGTAACATTGCACCAGGAGGGTCACAGCAGCACCATGGGGATTGTCCAGCAGCAGAGCTTGTGAGGGAACTGGGGGGATCAAAGGGCACCACACAGTGACTTCTGTCTGCTCCCTGCCCTGTCCCCTGGCACAGGCTGTGGCACAGCCACTGGATGGACAATGGTCTTTGGTTTGGCAGATCAAACTGCTTTTGTGTATGGTACCCTTTGTTACATTCACTTTCTCACACTCACACGAAAGGGTGTCCAAGTTGTTCCTTGGCTCTTACTGATGCTAAGCCTGCTGGTGGAAATGAAACCTTCCCTTGTTCTTCTGCAGGGCTTCCCTGTTGCAAAACCTTTGTAGCTCATCTGCTGTCTTTGTCTTTTGAAAAACCCCTGGAGGCAACACACTTCTTCACTTGTAGGATCACAGAATCTGTGAATGTTGGAAGAGACCCACAGGAACCATCCAGTCCAATTCCTCCTGGCCCTGCACAGACCCCCCAACAATCCCACCCTGGGCATCCCTGGCAGAGCTGTCCAAAATCTCCTGGAGCTCTGGCAGCCTCGGGGCCGTGCCCATTCCCTGGGGAGCCTGGGCAGTGCCAGCACCCTCTGGGGGAAGAACCTTTCCCTGATTTCCAGCCTGACCCTGCCCTGACACAGCTCATAGAGCCTTACTTTGCTGACACCATGTTCTTCCCATGGGGATGCACCTGACAAACCACTCCCATTCCAGGATGCCTGGTGTGCAGGTGCATCCACATTTCATGTTGGCTTAAGCAAGAATGTGGATGAAGGATAAGAATTAAAAAAAAAAATACGAATTTGCAAAAGAAGTTCGAAGTCTTCCCCCAGTCCATGAGGGATGTGGTGTGTGGGACAGGAACTGTGAAGAATAATTGTTTGATTAGGGTTTTGAAGCCTTTGCCATGGACAGTTTTCACTGCAATCTGCTCAGTGAAAGGCAGTTAATTTCTTGATGCTCTTCGGGCACTGGAAGTGTCCAAAGCCAGGCTGGACAGGGCTTAGAGCAACTTGGGATAGTGGAAGGTGTCCCTGCCCATGGCAGGGGGTGGCACTGGGTGATCTTCCAGGCCAACTCATTCCATGATTCTGTGATCCATCAAGCAAAGAACAACTACACCTCTCTGAAGGGGATGTTCCTTCCATGCTCTTCCTCCCAGCACAGCCCTGCCAACCATCCCTGGTGACAGCAACATTCCTCTCAGCCCTCATTTTCTATTCAGAGGAAGGAGATTGTCCCAACTGCTCATTAAGCAACAGTAAATACAAGATGTCATTTAAAGGCTTAAGAAGCAGCCGTGCTCTAATGTGTATTTGTTAATGTAACAAATCCCATGCAGGGCTTGAAGAGTAATTTCCATCTGGACTCCACTTTCTAAATATTTCTGTCATCTCAGAGGTGTTTACAACTGGGTAGTCTTAATATTTATAGTACTTGAAAAAGAGGCAGGAAAGTGGGTAGGAAATTTATGGTTGGAAAAAATGACAGTTGATGAGAATTTTGCATAATTAAGACACGTGGATATTCTTCAGAATCAAGTATCAGTTTCCTGGGATTTGATTTCAATGGAAATAAAATGCTGGCTTGACAGAACTCTGCACCTCTGATACAATTACTTTGGAGTGCCTGAAACTTCTTTGGGTTAAAATGGGAAAAGTTTGACATGACTGCAGTTTTTTGTTGTTACATGAAGCCCACACTCATGAACCTGCAGTAACAACTCAGATCTGACAGCTGTGAGCGGTTGCAATATTATAGTCAAGAATAGTTAAAAACCCCTTGAAACATCAGCAGTTAATATGAAATGTGATCATTCAATAGTGTGATGAGTTTAAACACATTTTAATGCTGTGAATTTTCCTAATGTATGGAAGATCTGAGGAGCCCAGAGGCAAAGATAGAAAGGAGGCTTTGGTGTAAAATTTAAATCCTTAGATTATTGTGGCACTGGATGCATTTGAGCTGTGCATATTTATTCCTAGCACTGGCAGTTTACCTGTCAGCTTGAGTGCACAGAAAAGTCTGTATTGCTTTAAGACTTACTCTCCTTTATTGCCAGACACTCCAAAGTAGAAGTAAGTGAATAAAAAAGGATATCAATAATACTTTCCATCTCCAGTTGTCCCAAGCCCTCTGCAGAGGATGAACTGTGGCTGACCTAAGTCAATCTTACAGTCATTACTGAGGATTGAATTTAGGGTCTGCAGTGCCTGCAGCAGAGCTCCCAGCTGCTTGGTCTGGAAATAAAACTCTTGGCTCTGCCTTTCCACAGAATCTATTTGTGGAAATAATGCTGAGCATTTTCTTATTTCATCAGGAATGATTTCATTGTAAACTCAGAGTTGTTCTGTTTCTTTTCTGATGTTACCAGAATGAGTTGAGAAAATGCCAGCTGCATAACAATGGAGAAAAATAACCCCTAATCTCTACTTCCTCTTCAGTATTTATGGAAACTGTTGTAGTAGATGGACGTCAGTAGCAAATGCCCTTCTCATGTCCCCTCCTTCCACTGGAGCTGCCATCTGTGCCAGATTTGGGCTCTAGGACATGCCCTCTTTATGATTTCCAAACAAACATCTGTGTGTCCCATTGCTGGGAAGCTGACAGGGCTGGGCTGGCTGAACGTGGAGCTGGCCTGGGAAACACAGACCCACAGAGCTGTTAAGGCTGGAAAAGACCTTTAAGATCATCAACCCAGCACTGCCACTAGACCCTGTCTCCAAGTGCCACATCCTCACATTTTCTCCCAGTTTGCTGTTTGATGGACTGGAAGATACTGGTAATAGGCATGCATCTTTCCAAAAAGGCTGAAAATTCCTGTGAACCCATTTACATGGTTCTTATAAATTTATTGACAGCATTAAGATGTTTTCTCCTTTAAAATATAAGATTATTTTGATGAATTTGGTTATAGAGTCATGAGGGCTGTAAGCAATGGGATCCATCTCGTTCTTCAGTGTTGGGGGGGAGTTTGTGTGGCAGAAATATACTTCCATCACAAAAACTATTATAGCTGATGCTGTCCTTGGTTGAAGGATCTTTCAAATTCAATTTTTGTAACATAAGGAAAGGTGAAACTTGAACAAAAATATTTTTTGCAATTCTTTAGGAGTTGTAGTGAGAACAAGGGTTAAATTATGTTTGACATGTTATCTTTAAACAAGAAGGGGAAAACTAAGTTGGTCTGCTTGTGCTAAAGGGAACTGTAGTCAGTGTGGGTTTTTTACCAGTTTTTATTAATTGTGATGAATTTGATAAGTACCAATATATTTTCACTGATTTATGCTAATTCATGATTATGAAATATATCTGGTTCTAAAATAGGTTTGTAAACACACTTAGCCCTTTAGCAATAGGCAATGATTTAAAAGTGTTCTCTCCTTTAGAAATCAAAGCAAATAGTGGGAAATGGTGCTTCATTACTTAGAAAAGGGTTTTCTAATAAATAACAGAAATAAAAAGTGAAAGCATCTGTTTTAATATTTTGTTTGGTGCTCACAACATGCTGCTTCTGAAATGACAGGGACAAGAGTTAGAATTATTTTTGATGGATTTTCTTTGCTTCAAAAATACTCTTTTTTTTTCCAGACTACTACCATTGTCAATAAATAGATGCCAGGAAATTCAATTATAGCAGGAATAATTATTTTTCTATCCAGCATTCCTTACATGACACTGTCCTCTACAGATATGAGCATTAGATTTTTGTTACAAAGCAAAACCATGCTCTGGAAACATTTATAAGGTCTAGAACAAGAAAAGACTGTCAGGGGAAGAGTTTTAAGTACAGCAGGGATAGTTTAGTAGTGTCCAGAGACTTTAATTTTCTACTATCCAGAGACCTGGATAGGTGTGAAGACACCCAGGAGAAATGGATTGATTTTCCTGAGCTGCAACCAAAGGAATGTTGGGGTTAGAGGGAAACATCATCAGGTTGGGCTTAGAGAGGAGATTGGTGGGACCACACTGGGACAGCACCAGCACCAGCAGTGAGTGGCTGACACAGGGAATTCTGTCCAGTGCCTAAATTATGGATTTCACTATTTCTCTTTGTTCCTGGTGGAGTGGAGAGTGTGAGGTCATCAGGTCTGGTGCAGATTGGAAAACAAGACCTGATAGTCCCAAATTAATGAGCAGAAGCAGACCCAGAAAAGTGTCACAGGAGGGCAGATCCACACTGAGGCTTTTGGGGCAAGTTTGGGAGAGCTGGGAAGGACTGGGAGAGTGGGGTTGGGAGGGAACCTGGGGGAATAGGTTTGGGCAGGGGTTGTAGGACACTGAAGGGATCACAGAATATTAGGGTTGGAAGATCTCTGGAGATCACCAGTCCAGCCCTCTGCCCAGAGCAGGTGCACATCCAGGGGGTTTGGGATGGCTCCAGAGAGGGAGGCTCCAGGCCCTCCCTGGGCAGCTGTTCCAGGGCTCTGCACCCTCCAACGAACACAAGTCCTTCCTCATGTTGAGGTGAAACTTGTTGTGTTTTAGTTTATGGCCATTGCTCCTTATCCTGTCACTGGCACCACTGAGCAGAGTCTGGGACCATCCTCTGACACCCTCAGATGTCTCTTAACATCCCATAAACTTTTTCCTTTGTGCATGAATTGTTTGGGACAATGGAGTGAAGGTGAGAGGGCTGAGATCAAACCTAGGCTTTTATCCTCTTTGGTTTTGCCTGAAGACCTCTGGGTCTGCTTCGTGCACTTGGCCTCCTGAGGGCTCTTCCACTTCTGGCTTTTTCACCTCATTCTCCAGTTTTTAAGAGTTTTAGTTACACTTGAGTTCATGGTGTGTTTAACTGGGATACACTCTGCATTTCAAATTGCATGCTCTCTCCAGAATCTAGGGAGACACTGGAAAGCCCACCAGAACCTCAGTTCTTAACTCAGCTGTCCCTGCTTGGCTCAATTTTCCCGTGTTCCTTGCAGATCCTGATGAGTTTGAGAGGATCTATGAGCCCCTGGATGTGAAGAGCAAGAAGATCCACATCGTGGACAGTGGGCTGACCTTTAACCTGCCCTACCCACTCATCCTAAGGCCCCAGAGAGGTGTGGATCTCATCATCTCCTTTGATTTCTCAGCCAGGCCAAGTGATTCCAGCCCACCTTTCAAAGTAAGTGTCACAGGCCCTTCTCTTCCTGGGTTTAGGAGTTTAAGGTGACTCACTTCTGTTCCACATGGTCCCAGAAGGCCTTGGTGCTGTTGTATCTACAGCTCTGGAATATTTCTTTCCACGTCAAGGCAGAATATTGCCCCGTGCCTCAGTTCCTGTTTACATGCCTTCCATGAGGCAACTGGCACAAAGAGGGATAATGAAATTCCTTTGAAGCAGGAGCTCAGTTGTTTTTATGGAAGTTTTGCTTTGGCACTGATTGCAGAGTTTTATTTTCTGTCAGAATTAAACAATTAAGTCATTTTCCCTGCCGTACTCTCCCTCTGCTCAGCTGCTCTCCTCTGTGTGCTGTGGTGTAAATGAATGTAAATGTCATCATCTTGCAGAAATGCATCATCTCAGGATTGCTAAATAAATAACCTTTTGGAAGCAGGGCTAACTGTTCCTTTACATCTCACCAGGATAATCCCAGCCCTGGTATAAGTGGGACTCAAATCCATCCAGGCCAGAGCAAAACAGCAACAGGAAAACAGGGATTAAGTGTCATGGCTGCTTTCTGCAGCAGGTGTGGAAAGCACAGCTGTCAGTCTGTACAACCTGCACATCCATACAGCTCCAGCTGATCCCAAAGCCTTTACATGCATCATTTTGGTAACTGCTACAAAAAAACAGCACTTCAGAGGTTCTTTGTGCTATGGTTTAGTGGGCGTGGTGGGATTTGGTTTTCTGTGTGATTTTGGAGGTCTTCTTCAACATTAATGATTCTACCATCCTCAAGAAAGAGGCCTTATTTATTTCAAACCCAAATGGATTTATAAAATAATTTTTGAGAGAAAAGCATTCCTGTTTGAGAAACAACTGGCATTCCTTGTTGCTTTACAGACAAATTTCAGTTAGAACAAACAGAGAATACTTTTCCTTCAGCTGCTATGGAGTAACAAAACCCCCAAACAACATTAGAATATAATAGCAGTCGCAAAATGAGCTTGAGACCAGTGCTGCCAACTGCAAAGACAAATTTCAGGAGAATATGAAGGAGACATTCCTGTAATCTGTAGGGCTTTTGGGGCTACTGGGGAGAATAGAGCACTGAGACTTCCCAGTGCTTGAGATCTTTTGTTTTTCTTTAAATGACTGAATCCCAGAGTCGGTTTCTTCCTTTAATATTTTATTTGCATAAGAATATATCTCCTTTTTTTTGTCGTGTTTGCCCCAGCAGCTAAATTTGCTGACACAACACTGCCATTGCCTCTGAAACATCTTTTTCCTCCCTTTTTTAACATTCCACAAGTGGAGTCCGTGCAAAAGGCTATGTATGGTCACCCCTGCCACTCTTACCATTCTGTCTTTGTCAGCTGCAATTTTCTGGGTTGTTTCGGGGAACATGGAGAGGTTAATTACCACTCCAGTGGCATCCTGAAGGTTTTTCCTCTAAACTGTCATTTTCAAAAGGCAAAAAATCCTTTGACACAATAAAAAATGGTGGGAAAATTAGATGGTGCCTCAGGTTTTCCAGAAGGCTCTGTTGAAAGGAATGGTCCATTGTTTCTGAAGCACAGACTGGTGTTGCTGAGGCAGACACTGGTGTGTTCCTGAGACAGAGGACAGGAACAGGAACCAGTTCTGTCCCACTGGTGCATTACAAAGAGCAAATGCCACTTCAGGAGTGGGCCTGTATCTATGGCAGCCCTCTAATATTTTACTCCAGTGGGGAAATCAGCCAGCTGAACTCAATGACTCGAGCCTTGGTTTATCATTTTACACCCACTATCTCTTAATCTCTTGCGTATCCAAAACAGTCGCCCAAGGAAGGGTCCTATTTCATTGAAAGCCAAGATTAAAGATGTTGACCTTCCCTCTCCTCCCTCTCAACACACCCTCATTACATGCTTTTGAGTCATTATTTACAAATTATCTTGTTTACTGAGTTGTCATGAGGAAAAAGAAACCTGTTTTCCAGATTTTTTCACTTGGTGTGCTTTGAGAGGCTGCTCTGTGCAGGGATTGACTCTGAGTACAACCATGCCTGGCCCAGTGTTTAGGAACTCTCAGGGGTTTCCACAGCACTGGTACTCCTTTGCAAAGTAAAATTATGGATGGCTTTTCCCTCACTGTCAGCCCTGTAAATTCACCCCCAGGTTTCTGGGGCAGACCAGATTCCTTCCTGTGACTCATGGCTGGTGGTGGAGCATGGGCAGGGTGAGTGAGGTGCTCAGTTTGTCCTGCTGGGTCGTCTGTGCTGAGATGGACTTGATTATTGCTGGGAACCACGGGGTGGTTTGGGCTGGAAGGGACATTAACCTCATCTCACCCCTGCCATGGGCAGGGACAAATTTCACTATCCCAGGGTGCTCCAAGTCCTGTCCAGCCTGGCCTTGGACACTTCCAGGGATCCAGGGGCAGCCACAGCTTCTCTGAGCACCCTGTGCCAGGGCCTGCCCACCCTCACAGGGAAGGACTGCTTCCCAACAGCCCATCTGACCCTCTCCTCTGGCAGTGGGAACTGGCAGTGTCACTCCATCCCTTGGAAATTGTCTCTCTCCATCTTGTCAGCTCCTTCAGGCACTGCAAGGCCACAGTTAAATCACCCCAAAGCTTCTCTTCTCCAGGCTGAACAATCCCAACTCTCCCAGTCTTTCCTCCCAGCAGAGCTGCTCCATCCCCTGACCATTTTGGTACCTCCTCTGGACTCTTTCCATGTCTTTCCTGTGTTGGAGATTTAAAAATTTATGGGTTGTTTTAACCACCCCACATGATCCCTGTCTCTGCAAACCTCACTTTGCAGAGGAGGGTTTTATGCAGATGAGTCTTTCTCCTCTTTTCAGGAAATCCTGTTGGCTGAAAAATGGGCCAAAATGAACAAACTTCCGTTCCCCAAGATAGACCCCAACGTGTTTGACCGGGAGGGCATGAAGGAGTGCTATGTGTTCAAACCAAAGGACACCTCCTCGGAGAAGGACTGTCCAACCATCATCCACTTTGTGCTGGCCAACATCGACTTCAGGAAGTACAAAGCTCCAGGTGAGCTCACAATTCCTGATGCTGAATCCACCTGTTCCTCTGGAATCACTTTGTGGTTATGTAGTAAGAATGTTTTGTCTCTGAAACAACTCTTGAGCTCTGTCTGCAATCCTTAGGGAATTCAAAGGAGCCGTTAAAAATAAGGTAATAAATCCTGAGTCCTAATGTTTAGATGGAATTTTTGTATTTGTCCTATGCAGGCATTCCCAGAGAAACACAGGAAGAGAAGGATTTTGCAGACTTTGATATTTTTGATGATCCAGATACACCTTTCTCTACCTTCAACTTCCAGTATCCCAACGAGGCTTTCAAGAGGCTCCACGACCTCATGGAGTTCAACACCCTCAATAACATGGATGTAAGTATGGGGGTTAAAGGGGCTGGACTGTTAAAGGGGGAAGTGGGTGATGTGAGTAAAGCCCTAAATCTGCCCTACAGAAGGTGCAGGGCTTTGCCTCAGTGTTTGATTTTCCCATTCACTTCTTGCCTTGGTTTTGCCATTTTACCATCACAAGCCATTCAGGATAACTGAGCAAAGGGGGCCGTGGAGGATATAAACATGATGTGCATGATTTAATACTCTTTTCTTTCATCTAATTGGACAAAAAGGACTCTGGAAATTTTCTCTGAAGGAAATTTCTTTATCAGCTAACTCAGTAATAATTATTTGTAATTGATAGTTGGCATAGCATGACATCATTAACCCAACATCTGACAAGTGTAATGATCATCCTAGATAAAGATATGGGGGTTTTAATGAATATAGTGAACAAAACTTGTTACATCAGCACAAAGGAAATAAAAGTGAAGATATAATCGTTCTCAATATAATAATTACTTTCTGCATCCTTGAAATATAGATTTTCTCAATGTTTGGATTTACCGTTCTGAGTTTCACTGAGGCTGTTTAAATACTGTGTATTTTTGTGTGATTTCTTTGGTGTTGGTGGCCTCCCTCATATTTTTACTAATCACATTAAAATCACTGTTTTATACACTCAATAAATACTATTTGTAATAAAACTCATCAGTCCCTCTGTTCGGTGATGGAGCAGGGCTAGAAATAGGAGCAGCAGCTGTTAACAACAGAAGGGGCTGTTTCTGTCTGTGGTTCAAATGTGAGCTGTTGTTCAAGTGTGGGGCTGTTTCCAAGTGGTTCAAATGTGAGCTGGGTGGTTCAAATGTGAGCTGGGTTGTTCAAGTGTGGGGCTGTTTCCAAGTGGTTCAGATGTGAGCTGGGTTGTTCAAATGTGGGGCTGTTTCCAAGTGGTTCAAATGTGAGCTGGGTTGTTCAAGTGTGGGGCTGTTTCTGTCTCTTTGCAAGTGGTTCAATGTGAGCTGGGTTGTTCCTGCAGGTGATCAGGGAGGCCATGATGGAGAGCATCGAGTACCGGAAGCAGAACCCCTCGCGCTGCTCCGTGTCCCTCAGCAGTGTGGAGGCCAGGAGGTTCTTCAACAAGAGCAACCTCAACAACAACCACACGTAGAGGCTGAAACTGCTTCTGCCTTTGGAACTGGAGTCAAAAGGACCTTAGTGGAGCATCCCTGCTCCTCACAGGGCTGTGCAACACTCCTGAACATGTCTTCTTCTGAGCGTTCATGTTCCAATTCATTTTGTACTGCTTTTTTAAAAACTAAAAACATTTCAGTAGGCTGACATCCTCATTTTTAAAACTGTGGAATTAGTTGGAGATCACTGGGTTCAGTGTCTTTTTGTTTTCTCATAAAATTGTAAACACTGGTTTCTTTTGGGGTAATTGATTTTTAATTCATGTAAACTGGGCATGGCTTGAAGGGTATGTTGGAATTAGAAAAAAGAAATTGAAATCCAGTTTACTGCTGTTTGAGAATGTCTGTACTCACTCAGCAAAAAACTAAACCTCTGATATCTTCTTTTTCTTATTTAATCCCTAAAATTACATTGCTTGAACTCTTGACCTACTGGCAACCATGTGTTAAATTATTGTCAGTTTGTGTACTTCTGACCAGAATCTTCATAAATTGACAGTGATTTTACATTTGAGCATGATTAAAACAACACATTTCTGCAAAGAGACAGTGGCAACGTTTAGTGGGGATTGTGAAAACATACCCAGGAAAGAATGTGAAGCCTTAAGGGCTATTTTAAAAATATGTTCTTAGTACTTCAAATAATGAAAGACTGCATAGACAGAGATTATTCTAGAGCCATCTTGACCAGTATTGCTGTTACTCTGCAAATGCACAGAAAATGTAGCTGCACCTCTGAAAACTTCAATTGCTAAAATCAGTAAATCCCTGGGAAGGGAAATGATTATAATACATTTCTTTTAACACCCACTGCACCAAAGAATCATGGAATGCTTGGGGGGTGGAAGGGATCTTAAAGCTGGCAACCTTAAAGTTGGTCTCATTCCCTCCCACTAGCCCAGGTTGGTCCAAGTCTACATGCAAGGTTCTGTGGTTAAATAACATTTCCTGTATTGATCAATAGGTTTTATTTCTGTTTGAGTTAGTGCATGTGTAAAATCAAGAGAGAAAATAAAAGTACCTTATCTTAGTGCTGCATAATTTAAACATTTTCCATAAATTCTGGAATACAGAAAGGAACTGGTACCATTATATTATTGTAATATTTTCTTTTAAATGTTGTATTTCCTTTCAGTAATGTAATATTTGTATTTTTTGTTTTATAATATGTACCGAACTCTGTTTCATGGAAGAGTTTTATCATGCTTTATACAGTTTATATTATCATAGTGTTACCAGATGATAAAAAATAAAACTATATTTGGCACCTGCTGTTTTCAGACAGTTTTATTTTGATAATTTATGGGCCATTTTCAGTTTTTTTGTGAAGAGATGTGGAGCAGCTGGATGGTGTGAGGCAGCTCACAAGACTGACAGTGCACAGGATGGGTCTTTGTTGCCTTTAATCGTGGATTTCTTATAAAGCAGGGAAGTTCCTTAGACATTACTAAAAATAATGTGGAAGGAGAATAATAATGCAGGAAAAACCCTCTTTTGACACACACTGTGACATCAACCACAGAGAGTTTTCCCATACCTCAAAATGTAATCCTTTGCTTCTCATTTTCCCTCCATTTAATCCTGGTTCTTCTGCTCTGTGTGCCCAGTACTTTTTCCACCCCAGTGTGAGATCCCTAGGAGGCCGAAAAAGGTGGATTTAGAGAATGAATTATTTTGGACTTCAAACATTACTGTAGGGGCAGCACACGGGAGATCCTTCATGCCTGAAGGACATGGAAATGCCACCGTGCAGCTCTGGTGGGGAGGTCTTAGGGGTGAGCTCAGTTCCTGGGAACCAGCTCTGGTGGGGCCTGGAAACCAGCTCTGGAAACCAGCTCTGGTGGGCTCTGGAGGACAGCTTTGATGGGCCCTGGAAACCAGCTCTGGTAGGCTCTGGAGGACAGCTTTGATGGGCTCTGGCACACCCAGCCCCAAGCCTGGTCCTGAGCTTCTCTTCCTTGGGACCTTGGGACAGGCTCCGGTGCCGGGATGGGCACTGGAAATCTCAGCCTGCCTTTCCTTTCCCAGCAGAAGTGAATGCTCAGACTAAATCCCAGTGACTGGGAAGCACTGGAGCTCCGGAGCACACACACCCTTGGCATGTTGGTGTTGGTGAGAAGAAAATCCCTTTGGCAGGGAATGGGGCTGCAGCCGTGCCCCTCCCCATCCCCCTGGGCGTGTTTTGTCTGTGGGATGAATCCTGAGCGCTCAGGGTGAGTGGTCACCTGCAGAGCTGTTCCTACAGAGCACACGGAGCTGGCTTTCCAGGAGAGCCGCTGGTGCACGGGAGTGGATGTGGGATCAAACGCCAGAGCCAGTTGTGCAACCACTTGTGTTGACATAACAGGGTTTGCTCTGGTGCTCACTGGAAGCAAAGCCAAGCAGACATTTCCTGGAGCTGTAAATTCACCCCTCGCTGGCTGCTGGCACCTGGGATGGACAGGTTTGTGTAGGGATGTGACTCACCCAGGAGGTTACACAGGGCCCTTCTCACGCAGGGTGGAAGGCAGGGGCTGTGAGGGTTCCCAGGAATTCCCCATGGCAACACAAACACGGCACTGCTGTGCATGCGAGGAGCAGGCTCTGGGGCCAGGCAAGGACACGCGACTCCTTTAGACAAACCAAACCCCACAGGATTGGGTCCAACGGGAACAGGAATTCCTTATGTGGCTGTTTAACCCATGAGTGCCAAGCGCCACCAATTTGAAATTAGGGACCAAAGGCCAAGCCCAAAGGCCCCTGGTTTTGTTAGGTGTGGTCAGATCTTTGGGAACAGAACTCCCAAAGCAGGCAGCCATGAGCTTGGAGAGACCCACGTGGGAGGATGGACCTGGATCTCAGGGGTGCCAAAAACACAGCCAGGCCTGAGAAATAGGTGGGGGCAAATGGGGCACTGAAAGGGGAACCCGAGATGTAATGGGGTCACTGGTGCTGGGCTGGGAGCTGGGTCTGATGTCTGCAGAGGAGACTGTTCTGTGGCACCTGGGGCTTCCCTGCTACTCCATCTTCACCTGGAACCAGCAGCCCATTTGTGAGGCCTTCTTGAGACCTGTCAGAAAAACCTCGGGAAATCTAACATCAAAACAAATTTATACTTAAATATTTTGTCTTTAATCAGTACAATGCTCTTCCAGTGAGCTCTTCTCGAAGGCTGTGGCCAAACTGGCCACAGAAACCACCATTGAGGTGGTTTTGGCCTTTGTGTCTCAAATTCTCACCCAGGTATAGTGTTTTAGGCAAGTCAAAAGTGAGCAGGGAAAACCAGGCAGCTCTGGGCTTATTTGGGTGTGAAGCTGTAACTTCTGCCATTGGAGAATAAACTACACCGATAAAGCTACACCTCCCATTCCTGGCAGTGTCCAGGGCCAGGCTGGATGGGGCTTGGAGCAGCCTGGGCTAGTGGAAGGTGTTCCTGCCCGTGGCAGGGGATGGCATTGCATGGGCTTTAAGGTCTCTCCCAACCCAAACCATTCCACGATTTTATGATTCTAGAGTCATATCATTTGTTTGGTACCGTTTTGTAATGTAGCTGCATTTCTCCTCCTCACCCAGCTTTTTTGGATGGCCTGGAGGGGAGGGATGGCTGGGCCAGCACTGACAGCATGGGACACGGGACTTGTGCCAGGCAGGTCTTTTAAGTTCTGGGATGAGGAGGAGAACGTAGGAGGCACCCTCCACATCCCGCTGGTGCTCAACACCTTCCAGACGTTTTGTCACAGCTCGTTTAGGGCGTGTGCTGGAAAACACAAACCGAAATTAACGCCATTGCTTTGAAAGAGACTGAGGGAAGTGTTTCGCCAGAATGTTTGGGAAGCAGAGACACTGATGCTTTGCAGCTGTGGATTCAATGCAAATCCTTCTGGTCCGGTTTTACCAAACCCCAGGGATTTGCTTGAGGACATTTTTGTGTGACGGTCAGCTCCTGCTTCTGGCACCAATTAATCCCTGGATGCTGCCAGCACAGAGACAGGCAGCATCCAGGGCTGGGGTCTGTCTGGGAGGGGAAGGTCCCTCTGCTCCTCTGTGGGGCTCTTGCTGCTGGTTGTGGATTGTGGGGTAAGGATGAGGGATGGGAGCAGAGGCTGAAACAAGGGAGGTTTGAATCTGAACAAGTTTGTTTAGGATGTCCCTTTGTAAGGCTGGGAGGAAGCTGTTCTGAACCGATGCTTTTTTGACCTTACAGAAGTCCAGAAGTCAGTAATGCTCATTTGCTGATCCTCCCTCAGCTACAAGTCTCTTTTAACACCTTGTTTAAAAATATGTTTTAAACCCGTTTTTAGGTAAAGAAATTTATTCCAAGGTGATACGGAGCAGGTTTCAATACTGCACCAGACCATAGGCCTCTTTCTGGTGTTACCTCTGTGTCATTTCTGTCTCTTTTTTTCAAGGGCTGCCAGAAAATAAATGAGAAAATAATCTGACATCTGAAATCCGCTGTGTCTTTATTGCTCACTTCCTTTTTATTTTATTTTGGAATGTTAGGATCATGGAATCATTAAGGTTGGGAAAGACCTAAGAGATCATCAAGTCCACCGCCACGTTCAGCACTAAACCTTGTCCCCAAATGCCACATCCACATGGTTTTTGAACACCTCCAGGGATGGGGACTCCACCATGCTCTGCCACATGGCTGTGAGCTGGCATAGCTGGAAGATCCAACAGCAGGTGTGGTGTGCTGTGAGGGAGCAGTGTTTCAGTGTAAACTGTTTGAAATACAGGAAATCCAATCTTCTAGATGAAGAACACAGGTATTTATACAGTTCAATATATGTATTTAATATTTATGTCCAACTCATGAACTGTCATTGCTCAAGACCAAACCCACCCCACTTTTCTTGTCACCCCTGGGGTCCAGTGCATGTTTCCAGCTAAAGGAAATATTTGAAATCTCAAAAATCGTTGCCCTGCTTTTTAAGTCCCTCTGTCAGGAAAGGGTTGGTCTTTTTGCTTGTAAATGATTTGGTAACAGTGGCGAGGGAGGTGAGTTGTGCAAGCAGCAAAATGTGATAAGAGTGACCTAAATGTCACAAAATGGCTAAAAACGGAGGATATGAAAAGCAGGTGAACACTGAGGGGCGCTGAGTTGCCTGCTGTGGGCTTTACACACTCCCAGAGGCAGAAAGCCTCTCTCTGTCTTGAAGGCTGCAGCCTCAGGTGTTTTATACAGCACACACTTTAATACAGATGTTTTTCTTCCAGGCAGTGATAACTGCCCACATTATCAGCCAAATTCCCACGAATCTGAGTGAAAAGTTGAAGGCAAAGACTTTGGTCTAACATGGTGTTTTACACTAAACCCAACTATCCTTCTGCTGTGAGTTTGAACGTTTTGCTCCAATGTAAAATTCCAACATTTGTGTTCTGCAGTGCAACCAAAGCCAGCTCTTCTCCTCTTGTTGTGCAATGTAATAAATGTCAGACTGACAAATTCAGCTCCATTGAAATGGTTTTTTATAGTTGTCCGTGGTGTTGTAAGATGTACTTAACAAATATTTGTTGGCTTAAAGGATGCAACTGAATCACTGTTCTCTGATGGCAAATCCTCACAGTGGAAAACAGCCCTTGCTCATATTTTCCCAGTTCCCTGTGTGGTGGGACACCGAGGAAAGCTCTTGTAAAACAGAGAACTTGGTGTTACGAATCCACAGGTAATAGCTAAGCAACGGTATTTTAGCATCTAAATAAACACAGGGTGTTCAGGAAACACGAAATGAATGTGAAGATCCAGCCTTCGCCTCCTGGCAGGAGGAGAACACAGTGCTCGGGTTTGGTTCCCCCGTGTCCCCATGTCCCAGCCCCCCTCGCTGCTGGGGGATGAAGGTCTTTGGCAGAGCGATGTAAGAAGGGAAGGGCAGTCCCGGGAGCCAGGGGCTGCTCCCTCTGAAACCTGGGCAGTCCCGGGAGCCAGGGGCTGCTCCCTGTGGAACCTGGGCAGCCCCGGGAGCCAGGGGCTGCTCCCTGTGGAACCTGGGCAGTCCCAGCCTCCCCCAGCCCGCAGAGGTGAGAAAGCCTTTTCCCAGACCAGCATCAGGTGCTAAACGTTGTGATGGACAAGGCCAGCAAATGGGGATTTAATGACTCCTGACATTCCTCCTGGATGCACAAACAGCTTTTTGCAGGACATTAACACCAGGTGCCGCTGAGCAACCAGGCTGTCCCTCAAGGAACCTCTGTAACTGAATGAGTGGCTCAGGGACACCACAGTCAGTCCTTCAAGCTGCAAAAAAAGGTGATTAACCTTGGAACAGAAATAATTTCAGTGGAAAACTGGAAAATTGTCCCTTACAGGAAGGCCTGTCTGCTCATTTGTCATCAGATTTTCCTCAGCAGTCTTACCCCAAAGCTTGATTTCCTCTTTCTATACTTCTCAGTGATAATGCAGGGAAAATAATTGGAAGTCTTCTTTTTTTTTTTTTTTTTTTTTTTTTAGCAGAATTCTGCACAAGACATTAATGACGGAATAGTTGAGCAGCTTTGTGGTTTTGGGGTTCTCTAGGTAAGTTTAAGGAAAATATGGAGAAAGCTCTCTCAGTGCCCCTGTTCACTGAGCCCCGAGCTTAACCCAGCCCCCTACACCTGTGTGTGCTGTTCGAAGCTCTAAGATTAGTTAGTTAATGCATGGTTAATTGGCAAGGGATTTACATATCAATCCATCCACTTCCTAGGGGCTGTGGCTGTGAAAACCTCTGCCAACCCACAGCTCACATTGTGAACATGGACAACAGTGTGTAAAAATAGAAAAAAAACCCCCTCTGCATCTAAAAGTAGGAAAATTGAGATTTCTGGTGATTTTGTGGGGTTGACAAACCAAGGGAGAGCTGCTGGTCCTTTCTCTCACCCAGCAGGAATTGCAGGAGTCAGTGAGTGCCTGGAAGAGACCTTGGCACTATGATTGGGAATTGCAGTGAGGGATCCTCACATAACTCATATTTTTCTCTGTGCCTTATTGTTTTTATTGCCTTTAGGTGTTTTCACCTGTAAAGACCTAACAGATATGTAGCTCATAAATTATTATATATCACTCTGAGAAGGCAAGATAGAAAATGAGACTCTTTACTGGGGATTAATTTTAAACTCTTAAGAATTTTATGTTGAGGTACCTCTCCCCTGAGGTCCTGGGGGGAGGGACCCTGCAGTGTACAGGTCTGTCCCTGTCCCTGTCCCTATGTCATGTGTGGCCTGTGCCTGTCTTCTGACTGGTTCTTGGGGGCTACCCGGGCTCAGGAAGAAGGGGGGAGTCTCGTGATTGTGTGGTGAGTCGGCCATGGGATCTCAGCCTGATGGGGCTGGAGGGAAATAAACATCCATCAACATCTATAGAAATATTGCTTCATATTTCCTTCCAAGTTCATCGCTGTCTTATACATGTTGTAAGGATTCTCCATTATAACAAATGGTGGAGAAATGGGGACAAACGATCCCGGGAGAAAGTGATTCTTGAGTAAATTCTGGATATCTCTTCTTGCTTTTGTTTTTCTGTCCCATCTCTGAACAATGCAGGACTCATAGAAAAACTCATGGCTGTCTGAACTACAAACAGACATTTACTTTAAAAAGGTTCTTGAACAGCAGTATGTAGATTTTAGCTTAATTCAAGCTCAAAAAGAACTAAGATGCTTCCTAGCATGTTTGTTTAAAAACTTCTACGTTTCTTGGGATTTGATTCTTACCAAAGACTTTTGGGAGAATGTTTGGACACAATTAATTTCCGAATCAAAAAATATGCCGATGCAAGACTATTTCCGTAAATATTACCTGATGACAGAGAGTGTTAAGCAGTGTCGGCTGTGTCCCGCTGCTGTTTTAGTGGCAAACACGTGGTCGAGCAGCACGCACGTTGCAGCGGGCTACTCCGTTCCCTGGAGACCACGCGGTCCCCAGCCGCGGCAGCCCAGTGCACTGCAGGCGGCGGCAAGGGAACTCCCGCATGTGGGAGAGCCAGTGAGGCCAGGCACGGCGGGAGTGAAGCCAGGCATGGCGGGAGTGGGGCCGGTGGCGAGAGGGGTGGTGGCGGGAGAGGAGTCAGGAGCGGCGCGGTGGCGATTGTGTCTGGCGGTGTTCACCCTGAGACACACGAGCGGCGCGGTGGCGCCGGTGAGGGGAAGCCGCGTGGGGCCACCGGGGCAACCCAGTTAACGGGACAGTGCAGCGCGGGGCCGTGCCAAGCCCAAGCAGAATCACATGCAGAGCACAGAGCCAGCGGCAAGGACACCGCAAGAGAGCGCAGAGCCCAGAAACGCGCCGGAGTGACGCCGCCTGGAAAGCATGGAGCGGCGGCCACCTGGGAGACCGACCTAGATGTTAGAGTCGGCAAAGCAGCAGCCAGAAGCGGTGTCTGCGATCCCAGCTACAGCAGCTCCAGCGCAAGAGCGAGCAAACCTGAAAGTGAAACCAGTAAGACAGAGATGAAGAGCATCTGCTACACAGGAAAAAGAAAAAATCATCATAGATAAGGTTTGGGGGACTGTGAAGTGGTGTAACGTAAAGAACCATTATGGCTTTATAACCAGATGGGACACTAGAGAAGATGTTTTTGTGCATCAAACTGCCATAATGAAAACTAACCCGCCAAAATATATTCCAAGCTTAAGAGAGGGAGAAAAGTAGAGTTTAAAATTGTACAAGGAAGAAAGGGCCCACAGGCAGCATGTGTTACAGGCCCTGGGAGTGTTCCCATGAAGGGTAGTAGATATGCTCCAAACTGCAGCAACGCTAGACAGTATACCCATAGTCCCTATCCTTTTCCCTATTCCACCTTTTCCTTTTACCCCATGCCCTTTTATCCCCAGTACATGCCCAATCCATATCTCCATCCCTGGTTCCCCTCACAAAACTATGCATTTCCATTTGCCATGAACCCCTTTGCAATGCCAATGGGGGGATGAAAAGGAGGAAGGGAAGAAATTAATTGTCATTTTCTAAGATTCCCACAGGTACAGAAAAGAAGAAACCCTTTCCTGCCTCAGTTTCCTCACAAAGCATGTTCAGAGAGTTCTGCCAGACCTAAGATGCTCCAGAGAAAATCTGTTTGGACACCTGGGGACTCAAAAATTGGCTTATTTTCTTTAGAAATTGATATGTTTATCCAGCTATATCCAATGCTCATTTTATTTAAAAAGAAAGGGTGAATTGTTGAGGTACCTCTCCCCAAGGTCCCAGGGGGTGGGACCCTGCAGTGTACAGGTCTGTCCCTGTCCCTGTCCCTGTCCCTATGTCACCTGTGGCCTGTGCCTGTCTTCTGATTGGTTGTTGGGGGGCTTCCTGGGCTCAGGAAGAAGGGGGGAGTCTCGTGATTGTGTGGTGAGTCAGCCATGGGATCTCAGCCTGATGGGGCTGGAGGGAAATAAACATCCATCAACATCTATAGAAATATTGCTTCATATTTCCTTCCAAGTTCATTGCTGTCTTATACTTGTTGTAAGGATTCCTCATTACAACAATTTTAGATGCAGATAAACATATTTATTTATAGCAGTGGTCCTGTAGAAGCGACAGGGCAAACAACATTCAAGATGTGTCAGATTTCACAGCAAATTTTGGAAGAACCCCAGGCTTTTTGTGAGCTTTGGGTTGTGTCTTGGGTAATGTTTTCTGAGTGTGCTCTACTGCAGTCCTTCAACTGCTGTGGTTGATATTCCATACATTCATCCATAAAAATCCCAGAATGGTTTGGGTGGGAGGGACCTTAAGGCTCATAGTTCCAACACTCTGCCATGGGCAGGGTCATCTTCCAGTGGATAAGATCTCTTGGTTTGCTGGTTTATGAGGAGGACTCAGATGTAGTGTAGATAATTTATTTTCCTGTGCTGATAGTATGATGGGAGGTTTGATCTCAACCCTTTTTTTTTTTTAATCAGGAGCAAAAATTCCTGCCACTATTTCCTAAATTTGTTTACTCCTCTCCCTGCTTCAGGTCCTGTGAGGGTCCTGAGGGTCACACATCCTACCGCAGAGTGGCCTCTGGCACTTTTTGTGTTTTGTAAGCAGCAAGGGGAAATCTCAGATTAAACATTCTCTGTGTCAGAACTCTGTAGTGAGGGGACTCACACAGTGGCAGGGATGGGGAAGAGCACTGGCACAGGTTACCCTGAGAGGCTGTGGCTGCCCCTGGATCCCTGGAAGTGTCCAAGACCAGGCTGGACAAGGCTTGGAGCAACTTGGGCTAGTGGAAGGTGTCCCTGCCCATGGCAGGGGGTGGAATGGGATGAGCTTTAGGATCCCTTCCAACCCAAACCAGTCTGGGATTCTATGAAGAGCAGGAGGAATGGATGCCAACCAAGAAAAGAGAAGAAATTTCAGCATCTCTTCCCCACATTGCCATCCCTAACAGCCTGACATCCATCAAAATGCCCCTGGAAGTCATCCAGCCTTTTTCCGTAGCCTCTGGCAGCACCTCCGAGCACCTTCAGCCAAACAGGAGCCCTAATGAGCCATCAGGTTTTTCCCAGGCATGCACAGCATTGTTTTAAATCTCCAGCCCTGAACTAAACAAACTTTTCATTCCTTCTCAGTTAATATTTACCTGCACAAATGAGGCTGGATTATTTCACAGAATGGTTTGTAATCGTTACCGGCTTTATTTTGTCTTCCTGACAACGAATCATGGAATCCTAAGGCTGGGAGACATTCAAATATTTTATCAAAGTGGGGCTCAGATCCATCGGGATTCTGGTTAGGGACAGTTGTGCAGGATCTGTATTTTAGCCACTTGGTGGCTAAATTTGTTTTGGAATTCAGCAAATAACTTCACAATGAGAGTTGGTTTGGAATTCAAGGAATATTTCAGAATTGTGTAAAAACTACGAGAAATAGCTCTGAAAGTTATGAATTTGTAATGCTGAGAAATGTTAACATTTAACACTTCATTGGTTTAGAATTAATGCAGGATATTTTTCTTCAATGCAAGAAGAAAAAAAAAGATTCTTAAGAATATTTTGTTGCTGTTCTAGAATGGACAGGAATGTAAATTTTCAGTGACAGCTCCTTCCAGCACTAAGCCCCCACTGGTTAGTGGCACTGCAGAAATGGGGTGGCTTCAGTGGGCACAAAATCTGTGGAGTGGCCCAGAAGTCCAACATTTTTCCCTGTTTCCCCCCTGAAAGTTCAGTTAGATCCTGTGTTTGCAGCAATGCTTCTATTTTGCTCCCTGTCCCCTAAACAAAATATTTACTTGTAGATCTGTCCAGGTGACCTTCCCAAAAGTGTTCAGCTGTCCCCTGTACATTGTCCCTAATTCAGAATAATTATTAGGCAGATCTAGCAGCTCAGGCAGGGAAAGATGTCATTCCAGGCACTGTGCAGACTCTTCGTTCTAGTGGGTGAAGTGTTTAAATTCAAACATCATTTTTTTGGGGAGCACTTTGAAGAAACTTGTTTATCTGTTGCTCTGCTTGGCACTGACAAGAAATGGTGTAAATCAACACAGAGCACCCGCTGGGCTGGGTAAGAGGTTCATTTTCCATAAAAAATCTGATGGAGGAGAGAGAGACTGCTCTTCTACGGGGACTTTGGCAATGGATTGAAATGTGGAGGACACAGAAGGCAGAAGCATTTCCCACTGGCTGCCTGCAGATCAAGCAAGTTGCAAAGGCAGCTGGAGGTGACTTCAGACATCAGTCAAATGGAAGTGTGCTGGAAGGAATGGGGAAGGTAATGGGCTCTTGGCATATGAATATATCCATGAAAGGCTCCCTTGTTTAGTGCAATAATTCAGCCATACCGTGAGCCTTCCCTGTTTGCAGGGGAGTCAGCCCCTTGCTGGCAGGGTGTGCCCCTGCTGCTGCCACCAGCGCAGGGAAGGGGCCCTTCGTCCTTTGGAGGCTGCTGCCACCCTGCTGCTCCCTGGAGAGCAGCCCAAGGTGGAGAAGAGGGAGAACGTGTGGAAAAGCCTAAGCTGGGGATAGAAACAATGGCTGGGCTTTGTTGGAATTCTGTGTGAGGGAAAGGCTGGGTGGGATGGAGTGCTCTGCTGCCCTGCTGCTGTGCCATGGAAATGGGGTCATTCAAAACCTGTAGCACTCCTCGTGGAGCCAGGGCTTGGAGCAGGGGCATCCAGCCTGCAGTGTGGCACCTCCAGGGCTCTTCTCCTTTCAAGAGATAGAAGAGGCTCCACTGGGTTCAGTGCAGAACAGAACCTTGGAGTTTTCTCAAAAGCACCTTAAAATATTGGTAGTGTCCTCCACAGCTGGGTTTTTGTTCTTTGTGGAGAGAGCTGTGAGGAATCCTGGGATCCTCAGACTGCTTCGGATTGGAAGGGACCTCAAAGCCCATCTCATTCCATCCCTCTGCCATGGGCAGGGACACCTTCCACTGGACCAGGTTGCTCAGGGTGCAAATCCAGACAAGCAACTTTTAGTAGAGTGGTTAGAAGATTGGTTAACTTCAGCTCTTTCCCTTGGTAAAACCATGAGGTGGGTTTACACGATGCTTTCCTTGCTGTTAATTGTTACGTCCTTCATTAGTGTTCAGAAAGGATTTAATCCATCAGCCACAGAAAACAGCCCATAAGTTACAGCTCTCAGTCAGTGACTGGGTACTCTGAAATACTGGCTTATCGATTTCTCAAAATAGAAATATTTCCTTTTTTTTTAATTTATTTTTGTAAAAAAAATCTATTTTTAAAATGCATGTAATATCTTGCCTCAGTGAAATCTCTTTGCAGTGAATCTAAATGATAGACTTTAACCAGATTTTCCCCCTTCTCTTTTTTTTTCTCTTTCAATGTGTTGCTGATCATCAGCTTGTGTTTGTAATATGAAAGGTCAAGATATGATAGACTTGTATTTTGAGTATTTTTCCTAATTAGATTAATTTCCACAGCAAAAGGTTGTTTTTCTTCATTCGGTAGTTTGTGATCAAAACATGGATATTGAATATTCACTTCTCACTTTAAACCCAAGAAATTTTAGCTTAAGGAAACTGGAAAACACAATAGGAATTTTTACTATGGAATTTTGCAATTTACTCTGTTACAGTGTTCCTGTAAAGGGTGTATAAAACTGAAGCAGAGGCCAGGAGAAGGAGTCAGGGGTCTGTCTTGAATAAATTGATAGCAGAGGTGTGGGGAAAGAACAAATTGCTGATTTGGTGTGTGCACAGCTGCAGCAACCTGAGCTTGGTGCTTGGAGCAAAAGAGTCTGGAAATCGAAGCTGCAAAGGGCTGATCCTCATTTTGTACATTTTCTGTATCTGTCCTGATGTGTGTCTGCCCTCCTCACCCTGCTGCTGGCAGCTCCATGCTGGGCACTGCCCCAGCACAAACCAGTCCCACGGGCAGCATCTCCTGGTTCCCGTGCCCCATTCCCAGCACAAACCAGTCCCACGGCAGCATCTCCTGGTTCCTGTGCCCCATCCCAGCACAAACCAGTCCCATGGCAGCATCTCCTGGTTCCCCTGCCCCATCCCAGCACAAACCAGTCCCACAGCAGCATCTCCTGGTTCCCCTGCCCCATCCCAGCACAAACCAGTCCCACGGCAGTATCTCCTGGTTCCCCTGCCCCATCCCAGCACAAACCAGTCCCACGGCAGCATCTCCTGGTTCCCCTGCCCCATCCCAGCACAAACCAGTCCCACGGCAGTATCTCCTGGTTCCCCTGCCCCATCCCAGCACAAACCAGTCCCACGGCAGCATCTCCTGGTTCCCGTGCCCCATCCCAGCACAAACCAGTCCCACGGGCAGCATCTCCTGGTTCCTGTGCCCCATCCCAGCACAAACCAGTCCCACGGCAGCATCTCCTGGTTCCCGTGCCCCATCCCAGCACAAACCAGTCCCACGGCAGCATCTCCTGGTTTCTGGGCGCCACCTCTTGGTGCTGGGATGGCTCCTCCATTTGGTGCTGAGCATGGGGATGGGCCGTGCCCGGATTGCTGCCCTTTAGTGAGGAAAGCCGGGACCGTGAGGGGCAGCAGCTCCCCTGAAACGTCCCTAAAGCAGCAGCTGGAAGTTCAGTAACACCACCCAAGGAAATGAGAAATATCTGCATCTCTGAAACCAATTCCAAGCCTGCCCATGTGAGCCACAACGCTGTGAGCTGAAGCAGATTTTAATGTTTTGGGTCAGATCAGGTTTGTCTGCTTGGGTTTTGTTACTGTTTTAATTTTTATTTTCTGTGGGTTTTTTTTGTCCCCTCGAGTAGCACAGGCCAGATCTTCCAGAGAAACCCACTAAATCCCATAGAGGGACAGTGGTGTGATGTGGAAACACCACAGGATGAGGCTCAGCACCCTGCTCATTAACTCACACAGGCACAGCTGCAACTCTCTGCTGCCTTTTCATTCATCCAGGCTCCTGCACAACCGATTAAGTTTCGATAACTGATTAAGACAATGCATTTGGATCCTTTGTTGTTCTCGGGGAGGCAGATTGCCCAGGATGTGCCGATGGAGGGGTTTTGGGGGTGGTCTGCCAGCCCCTGGGGCATGTGGGGAGCAGCCCGAGCAGATGGGGATGGCTTTCCCTGGGGATCCCACCTCAACATCTGGATGGGAACTCATTCCCGAGTTCCTTCTTGTCGAGTGCTCGAGTGGCTCCCGAGGAACTGCAAATGAAGGAGTGGGATGGAAGGGTGAGGATTTTAGCTTAAAATGAGCGCTCCCACCTCCTCTCCCGCTGAGCCTTCCCATCAGAGCGCTTCACCTTCCCCTGCTCTCAGCCTTGATGGACTTCACTGACTAATTACACTAATTCCGGGCCCCTTCGCACCTTTAAAGGGCGGGGATGGCAGCGCCCTTAGAGGTGCTAAGGAGATAAATATTCAGCTTGCAGCCTGCCTGGAGCCCTGAAGAGGAGCAGAGGGGAAGGAATTAAGTGCTGCCGCTTTTTCCTATGGGGATTTGTGCCACAACACCCTCAGATGATTTAGGGTCGCAAATTTTATGCTGCTACCCAGGATTAACTGATTTTACTGTTCAAGGAGGATAAAATGATGAAACTAAAAAGCAGTTGGTAAATTCCTGCAACAAGAGGTGCCAACCTCTGCCTTTTGCAATGGATGGGGCCTGGACATTTTTATGTTCCTCTTTATTTGCAGTTTGACTCTATCTGGGGAAGCCAACATTAATTGCCAGGAGGTGGAGAGGGACCAATGCAACAAGGTGGGTCTGTGGGATGGCTTGGAAAAGTACAAGGATATTCCTTCATTTTAGTCCATCCTAAACAGGTATTGAGGAATTGTTAACAAGAAGCAATAAAAAGTTTTAAAGGAATGGAGGAAGGTCCACAAGCATTTAAAGAGCAGGATGGAAAATGCAGGTGGTGAAGGCAAAGCAAAAAGTAATGGGGTTAAGCTGCACCAGTGAAAAGCTGGTTGTAAAAGTTCTTCCCCTGATATAAGGAAGACGTTTTTGAGAGTGGTGAGACCCTGGCAGGGGTTGCTCAGAGAAGCTTGCTTTTTGTAACTTTTCTTTTCCCCTTTCAGAAGACATTTCACAGAACTCTGCTCAGTTCCACCCGGAGGTAGAGTGATCATTAGGAAGGAAAGGAATTGGACATGGGTGTCATACATGAAAACCCATAATTATGCTTGGTCTTTGCATATTAAGTGCTTTAATTAGTGAATTTAGAGTTAAATTTTTTTTATCGATATGTTAAAATTAATCTATCAGCCCAGGTACAAAAATCAGGTTCTATTGTTGGTGTCTTAACTGTTCTAGTAGTTTGTTTGCACTATCCCAAGTTAAAAATCCCAAGTTAAAAATTCCTCAGTTGAAAAAAATCCCTTTTTAAAACTTGAGCCACTTGTACCCTGTGAGAGTTACTTTTCCTATGTTCATTGTCTACTTTTACAATTGTTTTAAGATGTGTTAGATGTATTTTAAGATGTTTTAGGAATTTTTACTTGGCACTTTAGTACAGGGACAAACTCCAACCCCCCAGTTTTTAACAGCCAACAGCTATTTTTAGCCCCATAGCCGTTATTCTGCAGGTAAGCTCCATGGCAACCTGAATTTTAATGAGGGAATGTTACCACGCTTACTCCAGCTGATACCACCCCCCTAACAACGACGAGCTATTGGTGGACAGAGATGATCTGTCAAAGGAGAAAGTACCAATCACCTTGGGCCAAAGGGGCGGGCTGTGGGTGGAATGGGGCGGAGTGAAGGGAGCATAAAAGACCGATGAAGCCTTGGGCTGGGTGGGGAGATTTACTGCAGAGTAGTTGTGGTGGTCCGCAGTGCTGGGCGTATTAAGCCTTACTCCTTTTAAGGAGCCTTTAATAATTTTTATTAGCTAAGAGCCAGCCCAGCACTACAAGTTTCTTTTTCACCAGAGGTCCAGTGCTGTCTCAGCCAAAAGATCTCTAATCCCTGCGCTCCTGGGGCATACCACCAACAAGTCAAAGGATCCCAAATTTTTACATTTTGCTAATTTTTGTAATTTTTTTGGTTTGTTTTTCAATGAATTATTTTAATTTTTTAATAAATAATATGTATTGTCCTATTCCTCACATGAGTACAACTCAAAGTGATCACTCAATCGTTTGCTCTCATTACAGCTTGGATTAACTAGGACAGCAAACCCAGCAGGGCAGGAGCAAAACACTGGAGATCAAAGTGCCAGGGTTTATTTTCATTTTCCATTTCTTTTTTTTTTTTTTTCTTAAAATGAAAATGTGGTGATCTGTATCCTCCCCAATTCCTCCCCAGCCAAACACAAGATTTTGATTCAGTGCTCTTCCAGGTCTTTTCCAACCTCAATGATTTTATGATTACAAGTGTATAATGATGACTATCAGCTCTATAAAATTTTCTTTTACTGTTTTCTGCTGTCCCAGCCGTAATTCAAGGGCCCAGCTTTGTTCCATGAAACTGAAATTGTTGTGAGTGGGTTATGCTTGGAGCTGAATACCGAGGTGGGAATTGCAGACTCATTTCCAGCACTAGAACAGAGCTCACAGGGATTGTTACTCACCCTGTTTACCTTACAGGCCACCCTTAGGATGGGTGTCATTGCCCATTTTCCATATGGCATCCCAGGGACTGGAGTTTTCCTTGGCTGGCTGCTCCACGCGAAGCTGGCAGGCTCAGGGACATCGATTAGGCCACCCAGATACTTGTAAGCCTTCTAATACTGCACTATTTTTCTGAGTATTTGAGTTTATCCTTCTCCAGCTCCCGTGTGCTAAGCAATAAAACTGGAATTATCCCATCGAATCTCCTTGGGTTGTTTTTCTTTTGTTTGTTTGTTTGGGGTTTTTTTGTTTTTTTTTTTTTTTTTTTTTCCCTAGAATATGGTCAGGTTCTCCTGTGTGTCTGGAGGAAAAGGTAAGGGAAAGAGAAGAAAAACGGGTAGAAATTGAGTTTGCTAAAAATAAAAGAAGTGGTTCCTATTTTCTCTCCTGTTTGGAAGGAACCTGGAAACAAGCTGGAGTAAAATCTCTTAATTATAACAGTTTTTTCTGGAGATAAATGAGTGAAAAACATTTCATTTGGAAGAGAAATTTCAGGCAAATTTGACAAATATGCGATATGGAAGTGTCCAAGGCCAGGTTGGACGGGTCTTGGAGAAACCTGGGATAGAGGAAGGAGTTCCTACCCATGGCAGGGGTGGCACTGGATGGGCTTTAAGGTCCTTTCCAGCCCCTGAACCATTCTGGGATTCTGTGTGATGTCTGCCAAGCAAATGAGAGTCAAGGAACAGACTGAGGAAATTATTTTGGTGATGTGGGATTTTGAAAGCGTGGGTGAATGTGGCTGACTAGAGACTGAAATATTCTTCCACTTATTTATTTCTGTGAGGGGTCAGGAAATCTGCGGGTGGCTCAGAGGACAACTGGAGTGGTTGGTGCTTTGATCCGACCTTGCACAGCTCTGTTTTGAAGGGAGTACCCCAAGAGGTCAATGTGTGTTTGTATGTCCAAAACACTCTGAAAATGCAATGAATTCCGCTCTATAATCTCACCCTCAGCTTTGCCCCCGGTTCACTATTAAATACAAACAGTGAATGACAGAAAATGGGTAAGCATTGAAAGAGACTAAACAGTCCGAGGGGGCGGTAAAGGACAGACTGATTGAGTCTTAGGAAATCCGTCTTTTATGGGTAATGTCGGCTCTTAACACCTTGTTCATGGTGGCCTTTTGGTTTCTTTGAGGGGAGGGAGTCAGGGAGATGGAGGTGGGAGCGATGCCGAGGTGTCACTTCGGGGTCCAGCAAGCCTTCCCTGAGCACTGGGATGGGCAGGCTGTCAGATAAACTCCCATTGCACATCTACGGTGATGAATTGGTCCTGCAGCAGGAGAGAATTCAGCCTCTTTCCCGATTATATCTGTCTCTGAAGGTAGAGGAGTAAAACGTGCCACCGCTGTCCCTCAGGGCTGCAAGCATTTCAGCTGCAGGGCCCTGGCAGTGAACTCGGAGGGCCCTGCATTGAAGTGCTGCGGAATTTTGCTTTCGAGGCCGAGTTATCCCGGTGTGCACGAACCACCCGAGGTGAGGAGGGAAAGCTTTCCTGCTGTCCCGGGGCGGGGTGGCGGAGGAGCTCCGCAGGGATACATTTACTTACAATTTGCTTGCTTAGCACACTGTAGCGTACAATTCATAATGTTCCGTGGGAGTCAGGAGCGTGTGCAGCCTCTTCCCTTTCCCTCCGGGTGGTCTTTAACCCCGGTGCTGTTCTTGACCCCTTTTGTGAGGTCCTCAGGAGTTCCCCGTGCCCACCACGTTTGTACATCACATCCAGGGGGGAGAGCTCCCTGCCCCACACTGGTTGCTATTTCTGAATGCCACCTCCAGCTCTTTCCCTGCAGTAAAATTTTAGTGGGAAACTTAATGAGTTTTTCTTTTTTACCTCTGGGAATTTATTTTTTTTTTTTTAAAGCAATCACTTGTTCCCAGCGACTCTAATGTATTTTCAAGGATGGCAGGAGTAGAGGAAAGGGAAAGGCACTCAGTGTGTTTTGAGCTGGTGGGAAAACCAGATTGTGGTGGTTTGACCTCACCAAAAATCAGAAACTATCAAGAAGCAGCAAATCCCACCATCGATTTGACCCCTGGCAAAATCAGCTCCCAATTCCTGATGTACTTAAGAGTTAGGATAAGACACCACAGGTAAGATCCAGTTTTCAGAAGCTGCTGGAAGCTGTTAATCATATGAAAACTATTACAGAAGAGATACCAGCCCTCCTGGACTTCATATTCCTTTGCCACAGATGGAAACTTCCCAGCAGGGGCTGAAGCAAACCCTGAAGTGAGCAATAACAAACATTTGGGAAGAATAGATGAGCCCAAATCTAACAGCCCTGCAGAATTTGCCCCAGAGAGAGTCAGCTGAGTTATTTAGGTTTAGTTCTTTAGCCCTTTAAAGAATATTTCAAATAACCATTAATTCCAGTTGGGTGGGAGTTTCAGAGGGTGATTGGGGGTGAGGAGAATGGATTTTTTTTTTTTTTAACTGAAGGGAAATCAAGAGCTGCTGGTACTTTTGTCTTATTTGCACATGAATCCATGTGAATTACTCCACGTCCTGATCTCTGCTCTGCTGGAGTGGATCACTCAGTGGCACCCTGGAGAAGGGATGTCTGTGGAAATAACTTGTGCTGGTGACTTCTTGGCACACAAAAATAGAAGAATACAGCAGAGAGCCCCCAAAATGTTACCACGGGATGCTGCAGAGGGCATGGGGCTTGTAAATACCTACAGTGAGTGGGCACTAATGGTTCTTCAGGGATGTGACAGGGACACTGATAAACCCGATTTGGGAAACAATGAAGGGAACAGAGAGTGAGAATCCAGCATACAGTGGCTGCCTGTAAAAAAGGAAAACTGGATAACGTGTAACTTATGCACTAATGAGGAAAAAGCAAGCAAACCCTTCAGAAAGCCACAGACTGGAGAAGAAATTCAATGAACAGCGTTAGAATCCTCCTGGTGGGGAAGATGGGATGTTGAGGACAATGAAGGGACACTCAGGGAAGAGTGGGTCAAGAAGTAGAAAGGGGGAGTTCCCAGAAAAAGGAGGAGATGTGGGAAAGTTCTGCATGTCCAGATTGTAACCAAAAGGGCTGAGACAATTGGATGCTTTGCACCACAAATGTTTGTATCCCTGCAATTGGACTAGTAATAATTCCTGCATGGCCTGTCAAGGCTTTATTAGCCTGTCAGTAAACTCTTGGCCCTGCATGTGAATTGTGTTCCTTTGGCTCAGGTGGGTTGGCAGGGAGCTGCTCAAGTCATCTGCCCTCTAAAGTCTGGATGCAACAATAATGTAGGATGGCTAAAAGGCGTTTTTGAGCCCTTGCAGAAAGAACAGAAGTGGTTCCTTGGGCAGAAATTGTGATAACAGCTGCACTTTTAGGTGGACTTCCAGTAAAGGAAGAGGTAGGGGTTGGCTGAAATCTGCCTGGATTTTTGCTGTCGCTTTTTCTGCAAATGTGGGGGGGAAAAAATTAGCTCTGATTTTAGTAAATGTGTAATGAAATAGGAAAGGAGGAGAAAGTGACCTTCCAAAGCTTGTGTTGGATGTCTTCTAGCACACAGACATTCAGACAAGGTTGCAAACCCAGCCAAGGCTGTTTGCTTTGAAGCACTAGGAAATTATCCTTCCTGCTCCGAAAAGCACGGACTGTACAGCCAAGCTCTTTGGTGAGTTTTAGTGAAAACTGATATAAAAGGTACTTCTGAAGGAAGAAAAAAAAGGTTTGTGTTTTTTTTGTTTTTTGTTTTTTTTGAGAAGATTTCCTAATATCTAACTCTTAATTTAGTTTCCTGGTTTGGATTGCAGTTTTCAGATGTTCTGTTACAAGAGCTGATTTTTTGCATCCCTTCTCATCAGAGATGAGGCTTCAGGTGGCTGACCCAGGTGACCAGTCCTTTGCCATTGCTGGCTCTGAACTCCAGCAGGAGGGAGAAATAAAATTCACCCTCTAATCACAGAATTCCAGACTGGTTTGGGTTGGGAGGGACCTTAAAGCTCACCTCGTTCCACCCCCTGCTGTTGTGGGGACACCTTCCACTGGACTCTCCCTTCCTTGCTGCATCTTGTCATCTTTCCCCACCTGCTGTGGGATTGGTGGGATATTTTGTGTGTGTGTGTTTTATTAATGTACCTCTTTTGTGGGCAGAAATGCCATAACATCCCATTTAAATTGGGAAAAGTGGGATTTGACCGGGGCTGTTTAGGCAGCCCTGAGAACAATGGGGAGGGGGTAAGGGCACGCCCTTATTTTCCCCGTTAATCGGTTCCCATTCCTGAAGGGGAGCCGTCCCTGCTCTGGAAGTTCTCCCCACATCCTCTAGATGCTACTCGTGCTCTGCAGGAGCCGCATTCCCGAGCCAACCTCCGCAGCCGAGCGTGTGCAGCGCCTTCTGTGCCAAACCCAGCGCCAGCCGCCTCCCTCCCCTCCCCTAATTCTCTTTCTCGATTGTTCCTGTCACATCGAGAATTTACAAAATTGTCACTTAAGAGGAGAAAGTGACAATTTCCCTCCAAATCTTCTGCTGGCGGGGACCTCTCTCGCCCTTTTCCTCAGTGCATTAAATGCACCCAGTGCGTGGCAGCACTTTGGAGAGCAAACCACAAAAAGTAAGGCTGCCCATTTTAACTCTTCCCGGAGTCTGAGTTCGGACCTGCGAGGAATTTCTAATGAGCTTTGCACTCTCTGTTATCAATACAGGGATTGCAGGAATGTGTTGTGAAGTTTGCCATTAATTTTAATTTTGGGCTCTCATGTTTTCATCTGTTGTTGTTTTGTCACATTAGCACTTAGGAAAATGTCTTTTTCAAGTGAATTTGTGTGTCTTTGTGTCTCTTCTGTCGTGTTTTTGCCCAACCACCCTCTGGGGGCAGAACCTTCTCCTGATATCCAGCCTAAGCCTCCCCTGACACATCTCCAGCCATTCCCATGCTCAAATTTATTGTAAAACTCAGTTTTATCTCACAGGCATGACTTCTCTTTTTCCTTCCACTTCACTGGGAGACCTACCAGCAAAACATCCTAGTGCAGACAGTCAGGAGGAGGTTTTCAATCTGAGGGTTTGGGAAGGTGAAACCATCCACGTATCCTGCTGAATGGCCCCAAAATTGCCTCGGGCTGCCTGCAGGTTCACCAAGGTGATGTTGCATAGGTTACCCATAAATCACAAATCAATGGCAAACTCTGGGACTGAAGCATGAGGGAACAGCAACAGCTTCTGGGGGTGGTCAGGGAATTTACAGAGAGAGCCTGGCCTTCACAGGGTTAAGATGTTTGAATCCCAGGCTGCATTCCTGTGCCAGGGCTTTGCTGGGTGGCCTCAGCCTCTCCTTGCCTCTCCAGTCTGACTTTAACTTCCCTTCCTTGTCTGTGCCTGCAGTGACCAGGGAAAAGGGCTCGTGGGCTCAGCTGAGTGTGGCACGAGTGTTAATTAATAACAGACCACTCACGCTGTGGAAGAGCTGCTTGTGTGCAGTTTTGGGTGTTCTTTTCAAAGGTCACAAAAGACATGAATACCAAACTCCTCATCCAGCCCCTCTCTGAAGGGGGTGGTGGTGTTTCAAAGCTGTTTCAAAGTGACTTTGGACAAAAGCCACAAAATTCTCCCTCAGTAGCCTCAACTGCTCCCTATGTGTGGTGCAAAGCCTCTGGTCACATGTACATGTTTTCAGAGGAAAAATGCAACTTTTTCAAAGCAAATCCCTGTGGCTCCAGCTCTGAGTTATTCCAGTTACTTCTCAATGAAGCATTTTAAAATGTTTATATACAATCTAGTTAATATGAAGCCCTTCATAAATTTTAACTGTCTGTGGCAACAGCTCAATAAATTGTCTTGATCCAGCCAACTGTGTCTCTTGCAGAAAGTATTTAATGTCTGTGAGGAGCCCCAGGCAGGTGGGATTTGGCAGATTCATGGCTGGCTGTGGACAAGCAGAGGGAGCAGCCTGGGAGTGCTTGTCCTGCCCCATCCCAGGTTGTGCTGGCTCTGCCTGAAGTTCCTGGGGCTGGCAGGGAAGGGGACAGCAGGATCATGATGATTTGGTGGTGAAATATGGGGTGTCTTTGCTAGGAAAGTCATCCAGGGCTCATGGACCTCAAAGCTTGGAGCTTCCTGGTCTAGTGGAAGGTGGAAGTGGAGGGGCTTTAAGGTCCCTTCCAAGCCAAACCACTCTGAGGTTCTGTGGTGACCCCTGTTACAGTTTCCTCTCCTCTCTGAAAGGTTTTAGCTCACTCACTGCCTCCAACAACAGGAGGTTTCCCAACAGATTGGCTTTTTCTTGGTGCCTGGGAGCTGAGCTTCCCTTGAGGGTAACCTCAGCATGGATATTAGCTGGTGATTCCCACTCCAGTGGTGTCAAAGCAATTCCATTTCTTAAATCCCTTGCAAAAGCACAGAGAAATTCTCATGCCAAGCAGTTCTCCTGGTTCACCAGCCCCAGATAATTAATATTTGCTGAGGTGAGGGAGGTGCTGTGACCCTACTGCACAGAACTCCTCCTGGTGCCATCCTGTAGGAGAGTGTTCCAAGACCTTCCCATCCTCTCTCACAGCTCAGCAAACCAGGAATGTGGACAAATTTCTCTTCTTACAGGTTGTGTTTGCACAACATTTGGTTGTGTGCTCTGTCCCAGCTTAAAATGTGCAAAGTGTTGAAAACCCTTCATTTTTTGCTCCTTGTAAGATGCCCAATTCTATTTTTGCTACCTGGCTGAGAATCTAATTCTCTTCTGAATGCTCCCAGGAAAAAAACTGTGCAAAAGTGCTGGATCTCGTCCCATCCCCAGTATTTACTTCTTTCAGCAGATCATGAAAGAAAGAAAAACTGAGCAGTTCAGAGATGGTTTTTATATCAGAAACAATTCCCTCTTCTGCTCCGAAGTGCTGATAGCACCGTGCACGTGGTGCCTGCACACCCTGGGACCAGCACCTGCAGCTGCTGGACTGCCCTAAACACCCCAATCGTTCCCAGAGGAATAAAATGAACAGTTTTGGAGAGTGCCTTGGGGATGCAGGCTGTCAGCCTTTTTCAGATTGTTGTGCTTTTGCTTTTATCAAGGCTTTTCTTGGCTGTGGCTGCTCCAAATGGTCCCAGAAGGGATTTTTACACAGGGTGTAAATACAATCTGATGAGGGTGAGGACTTTGATAGTTTGGAGGGGTGTACTTTCGTGTCGGTGTTTTGCAGGTTCAATTTCCATTTGGTTCCGTTTGGTTTGTGTCAGGAAGTGGAATTGGATGGGGATTTCATTGCTACAGATGGTGCCTTGAAATCTTTGGTCTAGTACAAATGGAACAGAAATTTCAAATTATGCCCACAGGCTCAGAAGAAGAGAATCCAGATCAGTAATGCAGCAGGTGTTGGCCATTTGTAACTCCTGCCCCCGCATTTTGGGCGATATCAAGCAGCCCTTCAGTCCTGGGACTTGTGCAACTTTGGCTCTGATGTACTGATGGCAGCAATACCTTTTATTTTCCCTGAAACACAATGTGTCTGTGCATGTGATTTAACCAGGGTTCAAGCTGAGTGCCAGCCAAAGCTTTGTGAACTTTTTTTTTTTGCCCATCCTTTGGGAACAGCTTGATTTGCACCTGAAATGAGCAGGCTGAGCTCTTCTGGTGCCTCTGCTTAGGAAAATCCCAATTTAAAAGCCCTGACTGCAAACTTCAGCAGCCCTTGGCTCTGGTATTTAGAAACTTGGATTATTTTGATGGTCTTGGCCAGCTTGGTGTTTCCTCCTTGAGAATTAAAGGGGAAATTTGAGGATAATGATTTGTCTCATGTTTTTCTAGTGCTGTACCATGGTAAAATTTCCAAAGCAAAGGAAACATCAATCTTGGTGCCTTGCTGGAGTTTGTTTTACATGGTGCTGGTTGTACATTTGCAAATATCAGGTTTTAGCTATGCCACATTTTTGGTATGGAAGAATGGAATTTCTTGAAGCAAGGTTCACCCCATGGCAGAAAATATTTACTCAGAGTTGACCATAATGGGATAATAATGGAAAGTTTCTGAGCCCTGTGTTTTGTTAGAAGTCACTCTATGCCAGCAATTCTTCCTAATCTGATGTAAAACATAATGTGTCATTTAATAATACAAAGTGTACAAGGAAATATTCTTGCCATTTAGTTTAACTTAAAAAAACCCAAACAGGTAGAACACATCTGTTAAAAAAAAAAGAGAAAAGGAGTTTTTGAAAATATTTAGGTATAAAAAATTCTGGGATCATTTGAAAGAGCCAGCACCAAAACTGTTAAAATACATGAATTTCCCTTTCTGCCTTAATTTGTTTGATGACTGTTGTTGTATCTGGGAACCTTCCTACAGATTTATTGGCTAAAACGGAATAGTCCAGTGCCACATTCCTCATATTGGTGCTTTTGATGCAGAACTCCAGGATTCAGGACGAGGTCCTGGCCAGCTCACATGTGATGTATGTGCTTTGGCTTTAGGGCCAGGTTTCAGCCTTTTCCCAGAGCTTCACTGGAGGGGGGAGGTGTTTGTGTGTCACACTTGTCTGAGGGGTTTCCATCTGCACTGCTTCATTAGCTGAAATTAGTACCATTTAATTGATTTTTGGCTTGTGCTGCCTGGCTGCAGCTGGGAGGTCCTTCCTGGTCAGACCCCAACCTGTGTCTCTTTGAGGGATAATCCTCTAACATTTACCTGGAACATGCTCATGAATTCTGGTTCTTCTCTGCCATGCCAAGGCACGTTTCTCCCACAGGGAATTTCTTCCCACTGCTTTCCAGTCATCACTTGCCACTACAGACGGAATTTTTTTCTTTGGACAGTAATTGTGACTTGGAAACTGGGACTTTATTGCAGGTATCACAGAATCACAGACTGGTTTGGGTTGGAAGGACCTTCAAGATTATCTTGTTCCACCCCTGCCATGGGCAGGGAACCTTCCAGTGTCCTAGGTTGCTCCAAGCTCCAAGCTGGCCTGGAGCTGTCCAAACTGCTGTGAAAACCAAATCATGGGGGGTGGAGAGAGGTTTTGTCAGCAGTGGAGCAGCACCTACATGAGGGCTCAATGCAAAGCAGGATCAATCATAGGAATGTAAACTTTGAAATAAAAGCAGAATATTGCTTGATGTCTCACAGGAAAGTGAAACAAAAATGCCCTGAAAGCAGCAAAGGAGAGCGTGGGGTCAACACCAGCTCCGTGTTGGTGTAGACAAGAATTCACTCTGTGAAATCTTACTCAGTGTCTCGTTATTTATTATTCAGAGGAGATTATGCAAATGTCTATATTAGCATTTTAACACAGAGCCAGCTGAAGTGCTGGAAAAGAATACACTGAAACCTTTGATGGAAGGGAGGAGCTCGCCCCATCCCTCTGCTCTTTGCAAACTCTTTTGCACAAAGGTGGACAGCAGGCAGAGTTTGATACTGGAAGTTGGAATAGAGCTCTTTTTCCTAACCTGTGCTACCAAAGCTGCTTGTTTACCAGGTGGATACTTACCCTTAAATGCTTTATTTACAGCTGAAAGATGGATTGAAAGCATCAGTGGCTTTCTTGGATCCTCTCCTTGTTGATGTGAAAAAAATCCTGCCAGGGATGACACCGACTGGCCAAAGGCCTCGTCTGAGAATAACAAAGCTGCAGACAAAAATATCCTCCTATCTCTTGAGGTTTAATTAATTCTCCTCCCAAGGTGGGGAGGAGGATTGGGAAGAACGTAGCAGTTTCATAATTGAAACAAAATAAAATACAATAAAAATTGTAGTGAAAGGGGGAGAGACAGAGGAAAACAACAGGAAAGGTGAGTGATGCCCAATATCCAAGTCCCCCAGCAGGGACTGGTCCCTCCCAGTCAGCTGCCCCAGCTTATACACTGGGCATGGCATTCTCTGGTAGGAAATATCCCCCTGGCCACTTTGGGTCAGCTGTCTGGGCCATGCTCCTGGCTTCTTGGGCACCTTCTCAAGGAAAACTGCACAATCCACCCCAGTTGTGGGAAGGAGAGTAAATAATACATTGGCAGATACACAACACAGGTACCTGCATGTAATTTTAATGAGCGTGGAGCTGGAATTTAAGTGCTGTATTTCCATCACCCCTCTGCACACTCTGTGAAACAGGTGAGGAATTGTGCAGACAGTGGGCCACTAAAGAAATGCAGTTTTGTGATCTTGGTGGTCTTTTCCAGCTTTGATGATTCTGAGCTGCTGGCTTGCAAATCAGGGTGAAATTGCTTTCTTACAGTCTGGAAAAGTTGTGTGAATCCCTAAAACTGTGTCAGTTAACTCAACCCAAAGCATCGAGCTGGCCTTTACTTGCACAACCAGTAAGCATTTTTGTGGGAAGACCAAGACTTTAGAAATGTATCACTGTGGCAAGAATTAAAAATGCCCTTTTAAAGCACAGTGTCTCAGAGGATGAAAGTCACAGTTCCTGAGGGTAGGGGTGGGATTGGCAGCACACACAGAGCTGATGCTGTTCAAGGTGGTTGAACCCTGTCATGGTTTCAGATGTGACTCAAGAAAGGACAGCAGAGCTGACCTACATCCCTTTGAGTTTAAGGATGTTGACGAGGAGTTTAGATAAATGAGGATAAAACTCCTTTAATCTGCTGGCAGTTTGTTTGATTTTTTGATGTTTCAAGAAGAATTCCTTCTCTCTTTGCTCTGACTGCTAAAACTAAGTTGCCTGGGAAACACAGAAAACGAAACTGTTCCTTGCATCCCTGGTGCTCACTTGGTGATCCAACAAAAAACGTTCTCCCAGGAAAAGCAGCCATTCACTGCATGGTTGGATTTATTTTACTGGGTGTGAAGGTCTGCAGAGTTGCAAGATAAAAAACCTGGAGAAATCAACCTTCAGTCCAGGATGGTTTTTACTTCACCTTAAGTATGAGGGTCTTAATAGCCCCATTTTCCTTTGTATTACAAGTTCTTTCCTATGGTTAACCTCCTTCCAGTTCCTCAGCAGTTGATTAACCTTCCTTCCTTTTTTTTTTTTTTTTAATGAGAGAGAGAGAGAGAGAGGAAAATCAATATAAAAACTTGATAGCTCAAATTCATTTTTATTTTTGGAAAAGCCTTAAAACCCCCAGTAAATGAGGCTATAGGTTGAGGCTGAGCACCAGCCTGTCCTTGCCATGCTTTATTTTTAGGAGCTCCTGTTCTGGGCTTTGCTATTTGTGCCTCAGATCTGATCTAATTGTCAATGACAAAGAACTGCTCTGGCGGCCTCTCCCAGGGATAATCTCTTATGCTGAGAAAATCTTTAGACTTAATTAAGACAGTTTTATCATTCCTGTGAACTTGCAGAGTGGCACAAAAAGGCCCCATTAATGCTCAGAAAGTCTCTCTATTCTAATCCGGTGATATTAAGCAGAGGTTTATTTCAATGAAGGTAACAACCCTCTCCAAGTGGGACTTGCACAGAGCTGTGGATCATTCCTTTATCTCCTTTAGAGATGTAACTTGAAAACTTACTCTACAAATAATTATTTTTACATCTTGAAAGTGGTGCTAAAGTCAAGACCCTGATTGAGCTGTCATTGGGAAAGTATAAATATCCTCTGAGTTTACCCCTTATAAGGCCTTTTTATTTTTGTGACTGTTTAACAAGAAATGTAAAGTTATGCATCTGATCAAAGAAAGCCTCCTGATGTTTTATGCAACGTGTCTGCCTTTGACTAGAACAAAAAATAGATCTGAGAGTACTTTAATCTGTTGAAAGCAGAACTGTACTTACAGTAAGTGTCAGATCTCAATTGTTTGAAGTGACTTAGGGTTCTCTCATCTGACTTGACATTGTTTTACTTCATTGTTCGTGTATTTAAGATAAAAGAAAATCATTACTATTTTAAAGTTAACACAAAGAAAGTAGTCATGATCAACAGCAAAGGTTCCCAGCTCCTTGTCTGTGGGTTTTGGGGATGCTGTTTGTGAGTGACTCTGTGTATGCTCCTTATGTACAGTTATGTGTTTACATTGAATTACTAGTGCTCTACATTGTGGTACTACAGAGCTGGAGGACAGTGCTGTATAAACAACAAAAAGACTCTTTCTTCACTTTGGTTTGCAAATTTGGGCCTGGATTCTTGCAGAAAGATAACTGCTGTTTTCTGGTGGAGTTTACACACTGGTTGAACGTGAAGCTTTCAGTAAAAGGGAAAATGTGTGAACTTCATAAACTTGCTTTTGGCTTGAGGCTGCTCATCAGTTCCTCTCCAGTTATCAGTGGCCATTTACTGACTCTAAAACAGAGGAATTTGGAGGCTGTGCTTCCACCTGGATACCCAGCAGCTCACTGGCACAGGGTGCCCAGAGAAGCTGTGGCTGCCCCTGGATCCCTGGAAGTGTCCAAGGCCAGGCTGGATGGGGCTTGGAGCAAGCTGGGGTAGTGGAAGGTGTCCCTGACTATGTCAGGGGGTGGCACTGGATGGGCTTTAAGGTCACTTCTAACCCAAACCATTCTGGGATTCAAGTACAGCTCCCATCCTGGGCAGTGCCAGGCTTTAGCAGAGGGCTTTGCTGGGAGGGGAGCAGAGGAGATGGTTCAGGGGTGTTGCACTCCTGAGGGGAGGCTGTGTGTGCCTCGGGCTCTGCTCCATCCCATTAATGTCCTCCTGCCATGGGCCCTGGGGAAATGCCATGTGCTGCCTGTAAGGCACCTTTGCTGCACCTCCTGCTTTTCAGAGTACAGATTTCTCACAGTTTTGGGGCATGGCTGAGCCAGATACACCACTCATAATGCTGGGAAGTTCAGCTCCTGCTTCTTGAGACTCTCCCCTTCCTGCTCTCTCATTTTCTCCATTAGCCCTTCATTCCAACCAGTCATTTCATCCTGAAGAAAGATTTCTCCATCAATCATTCCTTGAAACATCCCCACTCCAGTGAAAAGTTCTGACCTCTAATGATCTGCAGGGGAGGAAGGTGTTTTGCCAACCCCCTCCCCATTTGCTTGGCTCTGTGTTTTCTCCTTAGTCTGTGTCTTAGGAGCCTTTTAGCACAGACTATAACAGTCTGTGGGGTCTGTGCCTGCCCAACACAGGGACACTCCCCCATTCCCTGACAGTGGCTTCCTTTATGGACAGTGACTCCTCCATGTCCAGTCTTTGGGCCATCCCGCTCTGGCTGCTGCAGATGTCAAAGGGAAAGACCTGGCTAAGGACTTGCCAAGCTGCCACAACCAAAATCTGCTGTAGCTTCAGGTATTCCAGCAGTTTTTTTCCTGGGCTTTGCTAAGTTACAGGTGTTGGACAAGGAACAGAGAGGTGGTGGTGGGGTGAAAGGTTCTTCAGCTGCACAATCAGAATAAAACCAGAACAAAAGAAGACCAGTAAAGTTTCTGTCCCTGCACCTTGTCCCTGGCTCATCCTGTGATTTCTGCCATTGCTTCTTTTGATCTACTTGAGCTGTCATTACCTGGGGCTTTTAACATGGGAATTCTTCCCAATCAGGAAGTAATTATAATCATAGACTGAAATATTTAATGGAACAACAATCACAGTTTTATTTATTTTTTATTGCAGCATATGTTTCTCTCCTGAGTTTTGGAAGATGTTGCTGTTTCCTCTTCAATCACAGAAAGGAATGAGCCATGACATTTCTTTTTAATGAAAATGCTGATCTAGTGTTACCTTTGTAGAGCTAAATGAAAAGTTTCTAAGGCTGACTTGGATGAATACATTTATGGTTTAGCCTGTGGAGTGCTGATTTAGTGATTTGGTGAGAAGTTTGATATCTTTTTTCATGTTGAGGCTGACTTTTAAGAGCCAGGGAGAACTTGGCCTGCTTGGCATTGGGTAGGGTGGTTTTACATGGTAAGAAAGTGCCTGGCAGGGGCTGATTTTCTGCTGTTTGCAATAAAATGCTTGAATACACAAGTGCAGCAGCCCTTGCTTGGGGCCCAATGTGCAGAGTGCTGTTAAATATGGAATTTTACTTGGCTTAGTGGCTCACAGAGAGTGGGTTTTCAATAAACAAAACACTTCCCATGATAATGGTACAGCACACACACACTGTGCCAAAAGTCTGTTCCAAATAATGTGTGGTTGGCTTGGGAAAACTTCCATTTGTAAAGAGCAGAACAATACTGCTTTTAATGCAGGTACCCAGAGTCCTTGAGACTGGCTGGGCTCTCTTCAAATAAGTGGTTTCACAGCCCATTATCAAATAGTAACTGGGAAGGTGAAAAAAACTGACAGCATGTTTTGTTGGTTGAAATTTCAAAGCTTTCACACTTAAAAAATTGAACAAGGGTGAACTGTAGATTTAGAAGCCTTAGAGGTGTTTGAAGAAATGGCCAGTAAATCCAGTGCAACAAGGAGAAAAATCCTTCCTGCGAGTTCAAACCCTGCCTTCCCCCTTATTTCAGCATATTTCTATTTAAAAACCATTTTTGATGTGTTTCAAACATTTTCTGAATTGACTGAAGCGAATTGCAACAAGTCGGGGTAGTACTTTTTAAAAGAACACGCAGGTTTTAGTCTCTCTTTTTATTTATCCAAAGCATCTCCTTGAACTTTAGCTTCCTCATGCAAATAGGTGTGTGGTGAGACTTTTTAGCCTTTCAGAATTGAAACTGTATTTCTATTTTTTCAGTTCAAGCAGTTTTACCTTGCTTCAGGTGACTTCAGTTTTTGCCTCTGCATCGCAAAATATAACGATAAAAGTTTTTCTTCCTTTTGGTTCTTTGCCCTTCTCTTTCCCTCTATTAAATTTTGCTGGCATAAGTTTTGTTACTGGTGTGTGTTGTCAGGGCAGATTTTCCACTGGATGTGGTTGGAAGGAACTGGAATGAGATGGAGCCAGGCTGGGTCTCCCTCGAGATTCATTTCCTGAACTCTGTGCTTTCAGTGATGCAAAGTTATGATAATCTGGCTCTAAAGATGGGAACAGAATCCCACCAACTCCTTGAAGATTTTCCCTGCCTGAAAAGATGTGTGTAGGGCAATCAAATAAGCAATGTAGCCCTGGAACATCTTTCCCCCCTCATTTGGTAAATAATGGAAAAAACCCAAAAAACAACCACCTCCACCTTCCTGAAATTTCAAGTAATGGGTTTTTTTCATCCTATAAATCTCCTGGTTGAAGTGATTGTTGCCAGCTGGAATGAGACAAGCTCTCATACATCCCTGCTTTTCTCCCCACCTTAGCACCATTTTCTTCAGATACATGTCAATATTCTTTTAAGACATTATTATCTGCCTTCTGTTTCCAGCTAGTTCCACGTGGCCTTAAAACATTCCTGTTCATACATATGTTCTTTTAGAACCACAGAATAATAAAATCATTAAGGTGGGAGACCTCTCAGATGATTCAGTCCAAGCAATCTGTCCAGATTTCTCAGTCCTGAGGACTGAAATTGCATCAGTAGGGATAAAAGAATATGTTTTGGTGTGGGTATGTGTGTTATGTAGGTACAAATTATATAGATAAATATTATATTACACAGGAGACTCTTGGACTGTGTGGCTTTAGCCATAAGTCATAATTTAGCCAATTATTACCATTTTTTCCCCTTGCAGCTGAACAAGACCAAAGGAAGAACAGAAAGAAAGGAGAAGTGCCTTCTCTTTGGACAGGTTCAGCAGTTTTAGGCAAATTTGTTTGACTTTTCTTTCACTGATCCTACTCCAGCAGCTGTTACTGGCAAAGATGTGTTTCTAAATGCCCCTATGAAATATATAAATACACATGGCACGTATTTCTCATTGCTTCCCTCTCACGTGAGGTTCTGCTCTGGTATCTGCTGCTCTCATGCAGTAAATTATTTTTCTGCTCTAGATTAACAAAGCTGCAACACTCAGTGCCAGGGGCAAGTCCTGATGTGTCTGCACTCCTGGATCAGGGTGGTGGTGAATGGGGAGAGCTTTGCAGAGCACGGTGTCCCAATGATCCCATTCCCCAGCTGTAATCAAGCTATTTGATAATGAGCTATGAAACCACTTATTTGAAGAGAGCCCAGCCAGTCTCAAGGACTCTGGGTACCTGCATTTAGTAAAAATACTAATAAACTAATACACTAAAAATACACAATTCTTCATGTTGGTTTGCCCTGAGAGGATGTTTTATTGCAAGAAAGGTAGAGAGGATTCTGATGGGATTACTAGGTCTGTGGATGATGCAAACTTGACAGAAGGTTGTGCCAAATTCTGTCCTTTCTGTCTGAAATCACCCATCTTTGCAGCTGTTGTCCTGCTCTGAAAGGCCCCTTCCTTTGCACTGCCTTGTGTGTGGTGATTTCATGGCATGGAAATCCCCTGAGTGACCTTGAGTTGTGTTTGTTCTCTCCAGGTCAGACTGAGGAGCTGAGGATCCTCATCACCCTTTCCAGGCAGGTCCGGGTAATCCCACAGGTGTTTGGCCAAACTGGGACATTTCACTGGGGTGGGGCTGAAGCTGGACTGAGAGGGGACCCTCTGTGTCTGTGAGACAATTCCAGCTCTTCCAGGGTCCTTTGTGCTCTGCAGGTGCTGAGATTTGGAATGCCTATCCAGATTCCCTTCAGATCCAGCAAAACAAAACAAAACAAAACACAACAAAAAAAGAGCTATAACTTTTCAAATTCCAGCAGTCCAGTTTGCACAATGTCCTGAAGTCCTGAATTTGTCCTGTATTCCCTCCATCCTTGCTCTGATGTGATCCTGTTGGCACTGTTAGCAGAGGGAGATGTAAGATGGTTTTCCTGATGGGATGTCAGAAGGATAAAGGGAATACACAAGGGAGGGGAGATTTTTGCTTAAGTGGAAGCTGCATTTTCATCCTACCTTTCAGCTAATTACAATAAACACATTAAAAAATGTGAGGTAAAATAAAGAGAGAAAAATAATTTTTAAAAACCACCATAAGTCTGAATTTAGAGCCTTTTATACCAGGTAACATAAAGTTCAAGTGAATGGCAAAGTGGCAGCAAATCCCTAGAGCAGGCCCACATTCCATGTTTTATGAAAAAAGATACAATGCTAACAAACACCTGATTAATCATTAGTGGAGGTGATTTGCATTTGTATAAAAACATCACCTTTGCAGAATTCCAAGAGAAGGAAAATAGTGATAAAAATTCAGTTGTAGGGCTGCAACAATGTAAAGGCACCTCAGTGTAGATAAGAAAGGGTTGTCTTGGTTGGGCTGTCAGCCACAGCCTGAGCTTCACTTCCCAGTTTGGCTCCTCCTCATGTTCAGAAGATTGGAAATTCCAGAAAAACGCAACAACCCCGCTGGTAAGGAAAAGATATAAATATAGGTCAGGACCCTGTTTAGCCAAAAGATGGTGCTAATGTATTTATGGAGTTGGTTAGAGCCAGAACTGAGCAGGGGAAACACAAAATTCACCATGCTGTGCTGCATTTTAAATAATGAATGAGCATTTTTATTTACGGTAAGCCATGGTGAATGTAAACAATTTAATTTTTACAGATAACATTCAGCTTCTCTAAATGGATTATTAGATATTAGCAGCTTGGTGGGATATTTCAGAGCTAAAGAGGATAAATGAAAATATACTTGGATGGTAACCTTTAAATTTCACAATTATATTGCAATTCTTGAGGCTGGCCTCTCCTCTCATTAAAAAAATGAAAGTGATTGAAACTGCACAGAAAGTACCAGGGAGATGTGAGTAGGATAGAGACAAACTGTACTTTCTGCCTAACCAGATTTGCATGTTTACCTTGATTTATATTAGTTTAGATTTGACTCACTTCATCCCTGAGATGGAACAGAGTTTTGGAAATCCTGCTAAGCTACACATTTCCAAAAAACAGACTTCCCCCATAATACTGGAGAAGAACACTGTCATTGGTTGGCACAGAGTTGCAGCCTCTCAAATGCACTGTGGTTTTGAATTTTTCCCGTGTCCTCCAAGAATTCTGCTGTCAAATCCTAGAGGAGGAAGAGCTGACACGGTGTGTTCACTCTGCCATTCCTCTGTGTCCCCTCCCTGAGTTATTCCTGTCACACAGCAGGTCCTTCAGGCTCTCACAATTCCTCTCCACATGAACATCTTACTTTTTAATTTTACCAGAGCACACTAAATTTTAAGCAAAATATAATCCTGAGGGAATACTCCTCCCCCCTCTCATGCTCTGCACTGAGCTTCCAGGTTTTTCTGCCCCGTTCTTGCTTATGATGACCAGGAACTGGTGCAGAGCTCCAGGGCTGATGGGAAAACCAGGGAAATCTTCTGTGGAAAACAGTTCCTGCCTATCCTCTTCTCCATTTTGGGGGGAATCCTTCCTGCCTGTGTGGGCAGTCCCCAGCAGACCATTCAGAGGTTGTGCCATGCATTGCTGAATTTCACCTTTGATTTTCAAGGTAATGGTTTAAATCATAGGAGTGACCTCCCAACGTTGTTTTTCCCCATCACTTTAGTTGTTAAATGGTGTCAGCATCTTCTCAGACGAGGTTGCTCTACTTTTTTTGTTTGAAAAGGGGGGAACCCAACAGTTTCAAGATCTCCTGGTGCAGGAGAGATTCCTCTCAGCAGGAATGTAACCCCCAGAGCTGGTCACCAGCTAAACAGAATAAAAAATGGTGAGCCATTTTCCAAAAATTTGGCAGCATCAGTCTGGTTTTTGCTTGGCTATTTCTTCCACTCCAGGTTTTCATTTATAGTTGCATTTTTGGCAGAGAAGAAGAAAGGGCAGACAAACAGTCCTGAATTGTCTGAGCCTTTACAGATGAAAAGCGGCCTCGAAGACTGAGATGGTTTCTGGTTGTGACTCACAACTTTTTGAGATGTCTGGCCTCAGAGCAGGAGTTCTGGGTATTTAACAAGAGGGCTAATTGCTAAATTTGAGCTAAATTCATATCTATCTACATCATACACTTGTATTTTCCTGCAGACCTCTGTTAAGCCAAACTGACCAGGTCCAGAGGTGATATTTTTACACCCTGACTTTTACTTTCCCCCTGGAGGTGTGGCCTCAATTGTTATTTCTGTTTTGTTGGCTTTGCAAACCTGTCAGTCTTTAATTGCAACTTCTGATGATAAATATAACCAAAAATGCTTCTACAGCTTCATATTAGCTTTTTATTTTTGTTGAATGCACAGGAACTGCCTCAGCATCTCTATCCCTGTCAGTGTTATTAATGGAAGGAAGAATTTGTGTGGAACAAACTTTGGCTTTTCCTCATTATGCCCCAAAGGAATTGTTATCACAAACAGGCAACAGAAAAGATATTGAGCATCAGGAAATAAAATGTGAAGGGATATCTCAGGTTTTAAGACTTGTGCCTTGCAGAGTCTAAACACACTCATGAACATATTTTTCCTGACTACAACGGGTAGAAACTTTTCCATCTGACTTCTCGTAGACCAGGTCAAATGGTTATAACAGAAAATGAACATAAATTCTAAAACAGTTTGGAAATTGAAAAGATTGATTTTTCTTTATGTGCATCGCAATTTCTTGGGATAAAGAAGCCAAAAACTATAAATATGCACTACTAGAAATGGTGTACATTGTTTTCTTGTGATGGCATTTTCAACAACTGCAAAATGAAAGCAGAATGATGAATGGAATTTAAATCCAGAGGTGTTATTAGGGTTGTCAAATGAAATAATGGCTGACTAATACTCCTGCAATTCCACCTTAGGACATTCATTGGCTTAATTTAAATATTCTTACTTTTGAAAAACATATAATTGTCTGCATAAGTTGCATTTTTATAATTTTCTTTTTTAAATTCCTGTGGGTGCTTGGCAAGTTTCTGGTTGTTATCTTTAGATTTCTTTCATCAGAAATGCAGGAATTTGCCCAGGTTTATGTTGTGTTCTACCTACCTAGTTTCTTTATGATTTATGAGGGAGGAATGAATTGGTTTTCCTTTCCCTGCGTGCTGAAGCTCCCCTCGCTGCCTCCTGCTCCTCTGCAGCCTGATCTGGAACAGAATCATGAGCTGGGCCAGCTTTGCACAGATGAGATGGAATAGCAGGAGATCCAGGTGGGAAATGAGCAAAGTGTAGGCACTGAGAGCTATTTGCACAGGCTTACGGGCAGTAGTGAGTCCTGTGGTTTAGGTTGTGTTTAAGCTGATTTAGGAAATACAAATGGTGACAGTTTGTGCCCAGAGACTTGTGTTGGTGTTCAGAAGTGACTGTAACTGCAGAGCTGATTTAGGCCCAAAGCTGTGGACACACACACAGAGCATTTTTGCATCATTCACATTTTTATGATCTTTTAAGGTCAGGTGCAATGTGTGCCCTGGGAGAGAAGGGGGTGAAATCATAACCAAAAGCTGTTAAAATGACATTCTGACACTTTTATTAGACACAAATAGATCAGGGCAGAGATCAAGGCTGCCAGAACTCCAGGAGGGTTTGGCCAATGCTCTCAGGGATGTGCAGGCTGGGATTGTTGGGGTGTCTGTGCAGGGCCTGGGGTAGGACTGGATGGTCCTGCTGGGTCCAGCTCAGGGGATTCTATGATTCAGTATCTCCTAAACATTAACACAGTGTGTATAACCCCATGTTATTCCCAGTTCACTGTTGTTCTGAGCTCTGATGAGTTCTGAGAGGCAACGAGCTGCTCTGGGTCCCAGCCACCCCAGACATTTACGGTGTCTTTATGGACAGAACCCCCAGCTTCACAGGAGCAGCGTTCCCATCTCACACTGTTTTATGGTGCAGTTAATCCTTAACAGCTAAAGGAGATTCACTTCTCCTGATTTAGCCCAAGGACCAGAGATTGAGGGAGTAGCAAATGAGCAGCAGCTCCCTGAAAAGTCCGTGGATGAATCATGTGCTGAGGTGAGATAGGGGTTTAGGAACAGTGTGGGGAACAGCATGGCTAGCTGCAACCAATTAAAGAAAATTAAAAAATTACCTGGCAGCTTCACCACTGAAATTGGCCCTGGTTCAGTGGAGCTCCAGAGCAGCTATGGAAGTGCTGCTTTTATAGGAAACCATTTCAGATTCTGTGTTTTGTGCTAAGTTTGATGCCAGCAGTGGCTAAAGAGGAGATGTGAAATAGCACTGCCATCCAGACAAACGTTTCAAATTGCTCTTGCTGCTGGTTGGTTGGCTTCTCCTGCTCTTTTCCTTTCATGCACTTCCACACTCTGAAGTGATCTGTGTGTGCTGACGAGATCTTAAAGGAATTACTGAAATTTAAATGCTCCTTCTGCTTAGCAGGCTGAGAAAGCTTGTCCTCCCCACCCTACTACGAGAGCTCTCTGGGAAGAGGGATGTCCAGGAGCTGCCAGGGAGGCTCAAGGCTGTTTCAAGTTATTTGAGGAAGTTTACTTTCTTTTCTTGCTCCACCAGAGTGCCCCTCACCGGTCTCTCTTGTGCAAAGCCTCACCCCACTGTCCGCCCTCCCTTCTCAGAGCTGTGACATCCCAAGTGCTCCCTGCAGTGGAGTCCAGCCGCCCTCCCCATGGTCCCTGCCTGCTTCCCCGGTGACCTGTGCCCACCCCTCCCTGCAGCCAGGCACTCCCATCCTGTCTCTGGTACTGTGGAGATGCCACAGCCCAGCACAGTGGAGCTGCAGCTCCTCCTGCCCCTTTCCCAGGCTGTGGCCACCTGCGTGTCCCTTTGTCCTGCCCTGATGTTCCTCCAGTGCCTGCTGCTCCTGCTGCTCTGCCTCCTTTTGATGTGTGAGTGCCAGCGAGAGCGGCAGCGGCCGCGGCCGTGCTGGGAGGGACAGCTGCTTTCTGTGACAGCACACAGTTGTTATACTGAGCCCAGTCAAAACAAAATGAAACAGTAATTAAGATTTATGAAATAATTATCTCACAAAAGCCTACTGAAAAGGAGATACGACAATAAAAAAGCTGAAGGAAGAATTGCTTGTTGCTGGGACAACTGAAAATGTAGCAGCAGGTAAGGCTGTTGCTGATGGGCTGAGAATCTGAAATTTAAATGTTCTCTCTGCTTTCAGCAAGTACCACAAATGAATTTTTCTGCATGCCTGACCTGCTTTGTAGTCAGCTGGTGTGGGATTGTGACTTGCATGTAGCTTCATTTGCTAATGCAAACCCCAGTGTTGGTAATGCCTGACTGAGTGATGCTTCACTGCCCTTCTCAGGCTCCTGTTGGAGTGAAACACTGACTAAGATGATCTGAGCTCCTCTGTTGCTACCTGAATCCTTGTACAATTGGGCTACTTTCAATTATAGAATAGTGAAAGCTTTGAATTCCTGCTCCAGACGAGTTATTAACGTCGGTATCACACTGTGATAAAACCACATTTTTAATCTTGGAGTACTTAAGGTACATAAAGCATCACTGCTGCTTGAGATTTACTGGCTTCCCACTGCTCAGGTTCACTTTGTCAGCAGCAGAGGAAAGTTGGCTTTGAGCTCGCAGGTAAAATGGAAAGAACTGGAAGAAGTTGTTGTTCACAGGTCTTCTGTGGGTGAGGGGAAATTTACAGTTAGTAGAGATTGTCTGCTTTGCTTAATTAAAAACAAAACAAAAAGCAAAACAGGCCCTGCCCCTCAAATCTCAAAAACATATGGGGATTAGAGAAACATCAGAAACAGTTAAGAAATTATTGAGTCTTATCTTTTCACCAGTTAAGGTTATCTTTGGTTCTTCTGGATGGAATTTAGATCTTAACAGCAAATTCTTTCCCAGGAGATATGGGAGGAGAAGTAGTGCTTAAATCCAAGACTCTTACAGTCTGGGTATTGGAGACCTCAGCAGGCTGGAAAGCTCGAGTTTTGGATTATCCAACTTGTGCTCAAGCTGTTAAAGCTCTTCTTGCTTTTCCCTTTCTTCAAAGGCTTTCTGTCGATGCTTTTGTTTTGCTGCAGAAAGTTTTGGCTGACCCTTTTGGGGGTTTTGCAGAGCAGAACATGAGCTGGAGCTGCACAGCAGATTAAATCGTGGCCTCCTCTGCTGGCAGCAGCTCAAGGCTGTAGGTGTTGGTGAGGGCTCAGGGAACGTGTGAATGCACCAAATTCCCTGCTTCTGCTTCTCACTTGGACATCTGTGGCTAATATTCCAATGGAAAACTGGGTATTTCAGCACCAGCACCTCACTATTTAGTAGTAGCTTTTTAGGAAATGATGCAATTTCATCACCTCCATTTTCTTTTTTTTTTTGTTTTTTTGACAGCCAGAGTCAGAGCCAGACTTTGCTGGTGTGTAAATAGGCATTAAAACTGCTTTAATAACTCTTCTTTAGCCCAGTGGAGGCTGCTGGGACTTTGGCAGCTTCTTTTCAGTGCAACCTAATTACTTTTACACAGGCAAAAGTTTTCCCTCCACAAACCACCTGACCTTGTCAAGTGGGTTTGTCTTTGACCACAATCTGCTTCCCAAACTTCCAGCTCCTTAAAAAAGGTGATTATAAGCACAACTTTCTATACAGGAGTTGATTTGAGCTTTCCCTGGCTTGCACAGGAAGGATGTTTCCCACCAGTCAGTGCAGGGAGATTTGGACACTGGGACATTGCAGACAAAATAAATTCACTCCCAAAGCTGGTAGAATTTCAGAGTTTTGGTGCAAGACATGATGACCTTCAAATATCTCAGCTATCTTCTGTAGGTTTTAAGATTTATATATTGTTTTATGCAAGTTGCCATCCATTTAATGGGTGGGCTTTTGGGCTGTGAGTGTTTTTAGACCTATTTTGCTGTAGTAAGCTGGTGTCACACTACTACAGATTCACAGATTGTTTTGTCTGAAGCAGACACATCTGAAAGAAACAGAAGACCAGGATCTATAGAAAGTGCAGAAGAACATCAGAAACCAAAAGAGAGAGAGATTTTATGATGACCACAGCACGAGCCCAGCTTTTATCTTTGCAAAGAGATAATATATTCACAATATCCCATTGTCTTTCCTTTGAAGGAGTTTCAAAGATGCCTGAGGAAGGCTCCTACTGTCCAATAACTCTAATTATCACACTCCATCCAAAATTATCCTGGGCTGCTATTGCAGTCTGAGGTTTTCCAATATCCAGTTTGGAGAGCACTGTGGGTGCACAGGAGCAGTGTGCTGGGAGATGGGAGAAGGAGCTCCGTGGCTCCATCACATCCCTTGGAAAAATGTCTTCTATCCAGTTCATGTGGGATATCCTGGTTCATTTGCATGTTTTGGGATACAAAGGGTGAGCTGTGATGGTTTGAATCAAAGGCTGGGGTGTGCAGGAAGAGGGAAAATGAGGCTCCTTCATTCCCTGTGCTGCAGAGGAGGAAGGAGGAAGGGCTGGATGGAGGGAAAACTCTGGAGAGCTCAGCTTCAAAACTGAACTCAAGTTTCATGAGTATAAAATTCTAATCACCAGTTTTGTTGGGTGCCTCCTATGAGCAGCTGCACACATCTGCCTTTACCCTTTTGGGAGTCACAGTCCTTCCCCACTTCCCCAGTGCCTGGCTGTGTCATTGTGATGTTCCAAAAATTATGTACTGCCCCACAGGCAGTTTAGTTTGCTTATTCCTGCATTCCAGGTAAGGTAATATTCATTATAGCTGGGCTCTGGTTAAATACTGAGTGGTAAAAATTTATAATTTATAAGTGTTAGAGGCTTCTAAGTTGGCTACAGCTCCCCAGCATTGATTTGGGGAGCACCCTGATAAACATTTTGTCTCACAGAAAGGAAGCAGCTTGTCAGCTATTTGCCTCACATGTGGGACAGGTAATGCTTGCTCTATGTACAGGCTGCTGAGTTGAATTTTAATTTACATGCATTAAATTAGCATCTGCATGGCTGCAAACATCAGGCTCCCTTTTTCTTTGAGAAAGAAAATTTTCTTTGAGAATTTAAACTTGAAAGTAAAACATGCATTGGAGTGGACACGTATTTGTATGTTTGGGCTTTCCAGGTGGAAAATCCTCAGTGGTGAATCCAGAGCCCCTTTGCACTCCACTCTTGTAAAAGAGTGTCAGATTTTATCCAGACCTGGGTGAGATTTCATGTTTTTTTACAGCCCCATGTGCATTATTTTGCTGCGGCTACCCCACAAAACCCTGTTAGCAATGCTTGAGTGTGCTTTAAACTCTCTGTTCCCCTCTTATTTAGTATTCTATGGAATTTTTCTCTATTTTGGAAGAGGTTTGTGTTAGGCAAGGCTTCAGGATGTCTTCGTGTACCAGATGAAGATTTGAGTGTTTAGATGTCCACTTTACCCCTTTAATGGTTTTTATTCACTCTGTTATTGAGTAGCAGGAGAGAATGAGCATTTGTGCCCTCGCTGTTTCAATTCACTGGTATTATTGATAAATCACATGCATTGGTATTATTGATAAATTAAGATGGCAAAATACACGGAGATTAGCACATACGAGGTTCCAGGCTGATATTCCTCCAGGATCAGAATGAGTTACTGGACATAAATTTGCTAAAGGAGAAAGTAATGCCATAGGATAGACAAGGCATGTGCTCTAAAGCATTTTTTTTGTTCCCATAATATCCTGGACATCAGTGCTCCAGATTATTTTTTGGCATCTCAGAGTTGCCAGTGGCAGCCAGCCTGGCATTAGCCAGCAATCGACACTCCCTGAGGATCTGCTGATGGCTGGAAGGGGAGAATGAAAAGGGATGCTGAGCAGGGTGGGGTGAGTCTCTCCTGCACAGAGAGAGCAGCTACAGCAAATCAGGTATTTCCTTCCTGTCCCAGGATAAAGCCAAACTGTCTTTAACTGCTGCAATTTCCTTATAGCCTTTGCTCTCTTTTCAGTCCCACAGTGGGGAAGGCTGGCTGTAGTTTCAATCTGATATTAGGAGGTCTTTAAGAAAACCAGAGTTTCCTGGGAAATCCCAGTTCTGGCTTTCTTCTCAAATGAGATCAGCAATGATAATAAACTCCTGAATTCTATTTCTTTTATGTTTCATTTATTGCTACTTTTTCCAAGCCAACTTTTTTTATCAGTGCTCCGGGCAAAAGCAACGATGCCAGTAAATCATGGAACATTTCCTCTACTTCGGGGTGTTCCAGGGAGGCTGGAAATGCTGATGCTGCCAGTCCTTCAGTGTGCCCTGCACAACATCCCTGCCCAGGATCCAAAGGCTGATCTCCTGCACCTTTCCTGTGGTAGGGTGGGACCTCCTCTCCAGCCTTGTCAGACACGAGTTTAATAAGGAACTGAAGCAGGATCCCCTCGCAGGGGACTCGCACTCCCCCTCCTCTCCCAGCAGGGAGAAGGGTAATGGGCTCCTGTGCTCACAGAAACACCCTCCAAACCTCCCAAAGCTGTGGCTGCTCGCTGTGGATGCTCTCACAACACCTGAGAGAGGAAGGGTTCAGGTGGAGATGGACACCTTGACTTTAAAGGCTTGGGCTTTCGTGGCTCCCTTCAGCAGCGAGCGCTGCTGTTAAATCCCTTCTTCCACCTCTGGCTCCAGACAGGAGTTTTGGGGGCTCATTTATCCTTTTTGGTGGTTGGTGTTAAATCCTCCTGTCCTGGCTCTGACTGTGGAGCTCCAGAATCGAGTTTTCTTCTCATGTTGCTACTTCAGAGGAAATGAAAGTGCCTGGAGAGGGTTTTAAACCTGGCTAGTGCAGAATGCCGAGCTCCTCAGTCTCCTTTTCAAAGGCAGTGAAAGCTGCCATTTGTGTTAAAATTAAGAGGGATGTGAATCTCCAGCTTTCAGTAAATTATTCCTGTCACTTGGTCTCTGACTTCTGCATTTGTGCTTCTCTGAAACTTATTAAACTTGTCTGAAAAATAGAAGGGAAAGCAGCACACCACAGGTCACAGTAAATGATGTTTATATTTTGTCTACACTAGGAGAGGCAGTGAATTAGTCTGGGCTCCTCACATCAGGGAGACTTACATTGATGACATTGAGTGTCTCTCTGCAGGGACACAGTGTGCTACCACATTTTCTAACTTTTATCTAATTTTGAATGAAAAGCAATGGAAGTGTGTGATGTCTATCAGCAAATTAGGACATGGACAGACAAATAACCTTGGTCTGGAGAAGGAGAGCGCTGCCTCATGTTTGTGATGGGGAAGATACGGATTTTGTTCTTGTTTGTCATAATTCTCATGGGACCTTTCATGAAACACTAAATGAGCCCACCTTTTGTCTTCCTGTCTTTTATAGCTGCCCTAAACCACTCACTAAATGTGGGTTTTTTGCTGGTTTAGCTTTAGCTGAAGTGTTTGTGGTTTTCCAGAGCAGATCAGATCGGGTAGCATTGCCCATCTTTACTATTCCCACTCACTCAGAATGTCATCCCATCTGTAGGGTCAGCACAGGCAGGATCCTGCAAACAGCTGAAAAATTGGGTTCTTTTTTTTCCTAAACGTGGGCCATGGAAAACACACAGAAAGAACACAGAAAGAAGAGATAAAAAGTCTATGACTTGCCCAAAACCAAATGATATTTTGGAGCCTGCAAGTGTTCCCAGAATTCTTTCTATAATAGCCAACTCTTCTTTTTAATACGTTATTTTCCTGAAGTAAAATGAGGACCCCTCATTATCTTCCTGCAGTGTGCAGACTGAGCATTCCTTCCGCCAGTTCTCCTCCTGGCTTTGAGAGCTCTGCATGACCAACCTGAGCCAAATCTTTTAGTCCTCAGTGTGGGATTTTGGGAACTTTCCAGAGAAAATGTGTTGTGACACTATTAGTCTCTGTAACCTTTCTATTCCTTGGTAGAGAGTCTTAAAACGTATTGTGAGTGAGAAAAAGATGTGCATACACCTTTGCTTTGGGAAGGATTGAGTGCTTCAATCCTTGAAAACTGCTGTATTACAGAGGACAGCTCCTGGCTTATTTTGTGTGTGAATGATGTGTTTGTGAAGTTTTATTGCCTGGTTCAGGCTCATTAAAGCACCTTTTGGAGGTGTCACTTCTGAGAAGGGAGCAAGAGGAGTGGAGGACAGAAAGGCCTCCTGCCTCCAGGCACTCCCTGACTCCAAGTCCTATTACTCATGTTAAATCCTAGCTCTCCAACATTTATCTTGTAAAATGTCCCATATTTTTCTAAAATGATTAGATTGACTAAAGAAATAGAGACCTACTTTATATGATGATACCTTGTGAAATTAAGGTTGACAGGCGATAGACTTTGTCTGGAGAGGCACTTGTGAGAGAAAAGTAATCAATGGAGAAAGTTCTAGGGAAATGTTAGCATAAGAATGAGTGGTTTCAAATAGTCTGCTCATAAATTCCGGCTGGACTTCAGAAGTTTGCTCACAGATAGAGGAAATGAGGTTCTGGAATGACTTTCCAATAGTAATGGGAAAAGCAATCAAGCGAGCTGTGAAGATGAGGTAAGTTTTGTGCAGGTAACTGTGCTATAAAATTATCATCTCATTCATTCCCTGGGAATTTCCTCATGGGCCTGTGTTTCTGTCCTAGTGGAAATTCCCCAATGGGCAGGACTGGGGCTCTCTTGGCAGAACAGCATCCTCTAAAGACTCCTGTTTCTCTGAAATTTCATAAAAACTTCTCCTAAGCTTCCAGGAATCTTTATGGATAAAAAATGGGTTGGGGTGGCCCTGGCTGGCTGCTCTCTCACATCCCACTCCTCAACTCGTCCCATTGTTCATGTGCTGGTGCAGAAGATGGGAGGTAATTGGTTGATTCTTCTGCCATTGTGCCTTGAAGTGTAGAAAAAATTCCTTTCTTTTTGAGCATTTCTAACTTTCTTCACAGTTGGCAACTCTAAAGGCCTCTGAGAGACGTAAACAGCAACATTCCCATTTTCCAGATGAAAATAAACCTTGCCAGCTTGGCTGGAACTAATTTTCTAATTAATGGCTCCCTGATTTTCTCTTTTCCTTAGAAGCTGTGGTATTCCTGTGGATAACAGCACTTTTGTTGTTGTTAGGCTTGTTTGGGTTATTTTTCCCTAGTGAGTGTCTCTTTTGATTTAACTGTAGACACTTAGGGAGAACAATATGGAGGAGATAAATGAAAGTGCACAGAAAATATTCATTAAACATACAGGTCCTCGTCTCACTTGCCACAGAAGAGCAAGATGTAAGATTGCTTTTCTTTAGATCCTTTTCTCACGGCCTATTAACAACCCCTTATCTTTTTTTTTTTTTTCTTTTTAAAATTTGTATTTCTTTCCTAAAAGTCAGGAATGTGTTTAACGAGTGAAAACATTCTCCTTTAAAGGTCACCCCACTCTCAGATTGACTTGACTGTTGATTGTACTTGAGCTCATAGCTTTCATCCACATTAACCCCATTTGTTTTTAATTAAGCAGTGTCTTTTGAGCAAAGACAGTCCATCACTGCTGTCCAAAGGTAAATTTTGCTCTTTAATACCGAACCTTATATTTAAGTTTAACAGAGATGAAGCTTGGAGGGCAATTTACTCAGACTATGGATTTTTAAGCAGGAATGCAAATTGTCTCACAAGTTGCCATGGTCCAATTTAATCTAATACCTTTCAAAGTGGATTCTAACAGAAACAACTCACTCAGCCACAGATCCAGCTGCATATTTTCATGTATTTCCTTGGTATCCAGTGTGTACTAGGCAGCATTTCTGTTAATTAACACTGACCCTGTCCAGTAAAGACCCTTTTAGAATTGGTGGGCTCCCCTTTCCTCTCCTCCCATCAGAGAAGTCCTTTGCTAGTGGTATTCACAAAATACGTCTTTGGCTAATCAAACACAAGCTTTAATATAAGGGTTATAGTGCTTAAAAATATGCAAAACAAACAAACAAAAAAAACATCCCAAAGACCCACAGATTTTTGGGGTAAGCCCTGGGTTTGTATTTTTCTTTAATTTTTCCTGTTTTCTGAAGTGCATCAAAGAAGAGAACATGGAGAAGGTTGTCTGGGATCGATTAGCAGCAGCTCTCTGAATTAGCAGCACAGCAAATTTTGAGGGTCCTGTGCCAGGACCTGCTCATGGTGAAAGCATTGGGATCTTTTTCATTAAAGATGTTAAGTTTTCTGTCTGATATGTTTTGGATGATAAGTATCATTTTACTGGAATAGTTTCCTTAATAGTGGCAGGATTATGGCATTTCTTCCCTATCCTACACTGGCTTGGGTGCCACCAACACCTTCCACTGAATCACAGAACCACGGGATAGTTTAGGATGGAAGGGACCTTAAAGCCCACCCAGTGCCACTCTGTGCCACTGGATGGGCAGGGACACCTTCTACTAGCCCACGTGGCTCCAAGCCCCATCCAGCCTGGTCTTGGACACTTCAGGGATCCAGGGGCAGCCACAGCTTCTCTGGGCACCCTGTGCCAGGGCTTGCCCATCCTCACAGGGAAAAATTCCTTCCCAATATCCACCTAACCCTGCCCTCTGGCAGTGGGAAGCCATTCCCTGTGTCCTGTCACTCCAGGCCATTGTAAACTGTTTATTTATGTTGTTTGTTTCTTGTCTGTGTTAATCACGTAATGCTGATTCCTTGCATAGAGCACAATTTCTGGGCAAAGAAACCAACCAAGAAAATGTAATCCTGTCTAAAATTTGCAGTTGAAAGGGTTATAAAGGTCTTGGAGAGTATTAAAACATTTCCGATGATATTTGGCAGCTGAAGGCATACAAAGTCCTAAATCCTTCTGAATTAGTAGTGATTAGTAAATATTATACATGCATTTCTAAGGCTTTTGCTTTTTCTTTTAAGCCACTTCTCTGTTCTGACAGCACAAGTGGAAATTGTGGCAGTTGTGACCAGAATGCTGATATCTGAAGAAGGCACTTTCAGGCAGTGGGATTCATTAGCTGGTTTTGCTTGAGCTGTATAATATCATTAGTATTACATGTATACTTACACAATTAATTTGCTTTGCTTTTGACAAGACAGAACAGAATTTATTACATATTTATTTTTTGTTCCTTCACTTGTTATTTCTTGGCAATGGAGTAAAACTTGCCTGTGGAATAAACCCTTTCCTCCTAATAGGAGGTTCTGCTCAAAACATCTAGACTTTTGTTATTCCATGTACTCCCTCCTCCTCCTCTCCCCCTTGCTGGACTTTTTGATAAGAGCTTCTTTGTTTTTTTCTATTGGTTCTTGGGAAAACTAATGAAAAGAAAGTCAACAATAGTAATCAAACTGAATTATGATAAAGCTCTGGCTTTCAGCTCACAATTGCTACAGAAATTGGGCCCAATTGACTACAAACTGTAGGCACATATAAGTGAAACTTCCTTTCCTTTATTTGGCTGGTTACTTCATGTTTTCTCCCTTACAGGTTTTTTTTTGCAGGAGAATTTAACAGCCAAGTCCTGTCTGCCTATGTGGGAGACCCCACTGCCCTTAACTTTGGGAGAAACAGGTAGGAAGTGCTTCCTTCTCTTAAAATCTCAGGTATTTTTTATTTTACTTTTTTTTTTTCCCACTTATCACTCTGCTCCAAAAGATGTGTCTTTTACTGCCACTCACAACCACATTTCCAGTGCTGCTGCTGTTCTGGGCCTGTGCTTGTGCTTGTTAAGGAAAAAGTGCTGAAGGCTGCTTCCAACATTTTTATTGCACACCTATATTGCTTCTGTGCACGCCTCTGCTCCTGGTTCATGGAATCTCAGGATCTCCAGAGCTGGAAGGGACCCTGAAGCACCACTGAGTCCAACTGCTGGCTCAGGACACCCCAACA
>JACBWW010000050.1:1640831-1660544 GCA_020086605.1 Lanius collurio
CTAAAAATGCCAAGGAATCTTGGTTCCTTATAAGAATAAAATAGAAATGTGTCCTTTCTCAGTTATCACTTCCTTATTAATTTTTGCTTTTGCTTCCTGAGGAGACCAAGCTCCCCAAGACATGGGCAAAGCAGCATTTCATGGCAGAGCACTTGTGGAAATGCCCCACAGCAAGATGTGCCTATTTTGAATTTCCTTGGGATACTGCCAAGATGCTCTTCGAGAGGCAACAAGTGACAGGAGTGTTCCTTGAGGTGAGTGGTGCTTCGTTCCACTGGGAAACTGCAGGCTGTGTTTGGGAAAGGGGTTTGAACAACCCAAACTAAAGTTGTTAAGCTGGCGGGGGGTTTCTCCTGGCCCGGGCTGGATGGGGTCAGAGGCTCCGACCCAAGAAGCCGTAGCGGACCCAGAGAGGTGATCCCGTGAGGAACCCTCTGCAGAGGTGATCCCGTCAGGAACCCTCTGCAGAGGTGATCCCATCAGGAACCCTCTGCAGAGGTGATCCCGTCAGGAACCCTCTGCAGAGGTGATCCCGTCAGGAACCGTCTCCCAGGGGGTCGTGGCTTCTCTCAGCCCTCGGCCGGGGGTGCCTGCAGAGGTGCCTGGCTCAGCAGCCATCAGCTCTCAGGGATTCAGCAGTGATTTCAGCTCTGCTCTGCAAGGCAAACCCCCAGGGCCAGGCCCGCACAGAGAGAGGAGAGGCCCTGCTGGTGGTGCCGCAGAAGGAGCTTTGTTCTTCCATCTTCTGCAAAGGGGTGACCAGAGACGGATCCTCCCCGACTCGGGGCAGAGGGGTCTCTGTTATGGGGTACAGAGGTGGGTGTGAAAGGGTGAGAAACCAATGGGTATTGGGGTATTTTACATAGAGTTTCCTAGAGAATCATAGATCTGTCTTCTCTCATTGTAACCAAAAGGATTCTGGCTTTCCCAAAGAGGGGCCTGCAGGGGGATGGTGTAACCTCCTTATCTCCAGGCCTCCCCACCAGGGCAGGGGCTTGTCAGACACCATATCTGGAGATTGTGCAGTTTCTGAAGAAGGGCTTCCTGCCAGGACAGGGGCCTGTCAGATCCTACACCTTCTGACACAAGTCTGCATCTCCTGGCACAAATATCCTTCCGTACTCCTAGTTAGGGCAAACCCCGAAACCACTCCCAAACCACTCCAGTTTGAGTAACCAAGATTTCACTGCAAATTAATGGGAAGAGAAATGCAGGATTTTTCAGTTCAGTGCTCTAAAGCTGATTGAATACTTCACAAGAACTACATTTCACACTGATGTGTGCAACTTGTTGGAGCTGAAGATGCCCCTGCTCATTGCAGAGGAGCTGGGTCACACGATCTTTAAAAGGTCCCTTGCAACTCAAACAGTTCTGTGGCACAGAAAAGGATAACCAGGACTTGTGTTTACTAGGCAGGACTTATCCTTGTTTCCAGCCAGGCACATACAGGGATAAAGCCCTGGCTTCTGCAGTGCCCGATTTGTGCTGCTGGTTTTCTAGTGACAGCTCGGACTGCTATACCGTGCTGGACATTTCAGAGTGCTTTGTGAGCTTTGGAGATTGAAAACCTTGGCTCCAGGTTTCCAAACCCTGGTTCACACTCACCAGAGACCTTGTGGTAACACAGCCATTAACAGGTTTGCAGAAAGGAGCAGAGAGTGCCAGGGAACACGGAGGAAGCACAGTGTGCTCCCATGTGCAATTCTTGGAGGCAGATGGTGCTGTTGGCCAAGGAACGGTGCTGCAGAGGCTGTCGAGCTCCTCAGACAGACCCCCACAGACAATTGCAATAATGATGGCTCTCAGAACTCCTCTGAGATCAGCAGGCATCGTTCTGGGTGGAGATGCTTCCAGAATTTAAAGCAGCATTGTTATGATTTGTGGGAGTTGTGGGTTTGGAGGAGCATCACCAGCTTCACATGGACCTCGGTGTGTGTGAGCTGCTCAAACCTTCCCTGGCTACAACCCTGAGCAGAAAGTCTTGTGGGAACAGTCTCTCCCAAAACATTGGTGTGTGAATTTTGGGTTTCCAGACATATCTGGGAGGCACAGAGGTAAAACCAAAGCAGGAATTGTAGCAGGAATGCTGTTTCTGAGGGGCAGAGTAGCTCTCTGCTGGGCTTTAATCCTACGCTGCTTTATGGAGCCACTTTGAGGTGCTCACCACACTCCAGGCCTTATTGGCCATGTCCAGACTGCAGTAAAACACAGCCCTTGCTCAGGGTTACTGTTGAATATGAGTTTATGAACAGTGGGAAAAGGAGATTTAGGCCTTTTGAATGTGAAGTGTGACATTCTTCGTGGCAAGTTGCACTCAGCGGAATGAGAGCTGTGTCTTTGCACAGAGCTGGAAGGGAAGCCAAGGCTGTGTTTGCTGAACTGCACAGGCAGTGATTGTGCTCATACATGAGCCACCAACCAGTGCAAGAATCTTGGGACTGTCACAACCCTCAGGAAGGTCACTCATGCTGGGACAGAGAGCTTTGGGATTTTGGGCAATGCCCTGGAATCTCTCCTTGTGTTTGACTCACACTGACAGAACTGGGACATGTACCAGGCCAGAGCACGTGCAAGGGGCATGGCCAAGGGTGGCTGATGTGGCACCTGAGCCTAGAAGGGGCCTCACCTTTTCACAAATAATCTCCTTTCTCTTTCCATAAGCTCGGTAAGTGCTGTTTTTATGGTCATGCTACTGCTGAGCCCAAGTGTTGGAGAATGATGAAATCTAATAAACATGCCGGGCTCTTTTATTCATCATTAGATTCTGAAAAATTTAGGATTCACTTGGGTAACATTTTGGAGCTTTTCTCTGCAGCTATCAGGGTTAGCAGGGCCATTTTATCAAAACAGGCCTTAGTTATTCACACATTCACAAGAATCCTGAGGAAAGAAGGAGCTCACTGCAGATTCGTGTGAGCTGAATCAATATCAAGGGCATGGAGCTGAGGACTGTGATTTTATGCCTGTGTCTTTTTGGTTGGTTAAATTCTCTGTGAGATAAAACTGAAACCTCAGAAATTTTTTCCTTTATCCAGCCCTCCTTTAGTCTCAAGTTTTTCAGAACCAGGTTAAAAGTGTAACAGAGGAAAAGAGAAGGCTTCATTTGTGATACAAGTGCCTCTAGACCAAAAATACTTTCAGAATTCTTCCTTCACCTTTACTCTTGTTCCTTGTGTCCTTATGCTCATTTTTAAGGTGCAAGGGAGAGGAAGCCATGGAGAAATTTCAACCTGAAATTTTAATCAAGGCTCTGTGAATTTTCAGCCACTGACCTATAGAAGCAATTTTAGGGTTGAAAACTCAACAAAGAAATCTGTAACTTCTACCTAAATGCCTTTCTTGAGCACAGTGCTATTTTTTCCCAGACAATTATTACACCTGTTGTGGATTTATTTTTGTCTACTTACAGTGTTTGTGTAAGATATCTCACCAAATATGAGCTCAGAGGAGTATCTACTGAAAAATGTTATTATCAGGTGAGAGATTTATGGGCTCGGTAGCAAATTTATGATGGATAAGTAAAACTGGAAGCAAATAATAATGGAAAATCTTTCTTATTCTTACACTGTCAGTGAAAGAGCTGTAAGCCAGATTCATGTGATGTGGAGCAAATATTTATTCCCAGTTAGAGTAATTTTATTTGACTGTAGTGGGTGAGCAGCTGGGTGCAGTTTAGTTATAAATTAAGCTTTGGGATCTCGTTTCCTTCATTTTGGATATTGGTCAGGAGTATTCCATGCCTGGCAGGAAAATTGCCATCTTATGAAACTCTGCCCCCTGTTAACTCAGATTTCTCTGGGCCTAGCTGGCATCTACTTTGTTCTTACATTTTTTCTACATTTCAATGCATTTTTAAACTCTGATTAGATATGAAATGTTAATCTTTATAATTGTTTTGGCATTGAAAATAATAATCCTAAAATAACCCTTTGATTTTCAGCTTTTGGCTATGAAATCAGTGCACCCAATGATATTTTACTGGTAAAGAGCTCATTCTGCTTAAGTCTTGGACATATTTAAGAATTTTTAATACCAAAGCCATCACTTGGCAATAAATACTTCAGAGCAGATTCGGGAGGACATCAGTGAGTTATAAGAATTCACAGTTCCAATTGTTTTTTTTCAAAATCTGAATGTGGATGGTGGATTTTTGACAGGCTGAGGCCTTTCATTGACAGCCTATTTCAGGGGAAAAAAAAAAAATTAAAATAAAAATGAACCAGTCAGTTAATTGGAAAGATTAGAGAGTGGTGGTTCAAACTGCAGTTCCACCACAGCCTAGAAAAGGTAATTTATCATGTAAGGAGTCCAGGTTGCAAAGCTCCCATTCCATGAAGCAATACACAATTAATCCAACCTTAAGGATGTGTGCTATAAATCCTGATGAACCTTTGGCAGTGTGAGTGTTACAGAATGAGTAGCTCTGGGCACACAGAACGAAGTTCACCGAAGACAGGATGCCCTGGAGGGAAAAAACTACCTGGAAAATTAAAAAGGGAAATATCCCTTTCTCTTCCCCCTTGTTCCCCTCCCATCCCCATGCCTGCAGACAACCTTTCATGTCTTAATTGATTTATGTGTGGGCAAACATCACCTGCATGACTTATTTCTGAAAGGATTTTAATGCTTGGGAAGTACTTAAGGGGGGAACAGGCAGATTCATAGCTGGCATAACTCTGCACAGCTCTGCTGAAGTCAGGGGATTTATAATGACTTGAATACTTAGGAACCAGGCTTAAAATATGCAGCTACAGAACTGCAATGCTTCCTTACTCGGAGAACTTTTCCTTTGGGCGAATCTCACACCAGAAGATGAAACACCTCAGCCCTTTCACCAGGAAAAGAGGGGGAATGGTTCATACTGGACCTGTCAGAGCTGCTGCATTTATGGCCAGCGTGGCTTAGGAAGATCTGAGCACCAGCATGTGGGGGACAGCTCTGTGCAGGGAACAGCAGTTTCTATGGATATCTTTCTGCCTTACCTGCTCTGATGCTGTGGCAGAGATTTATTTTATGTCTGCAGTGCAGCTCTGTTGCTGCTGCCTTGTCTGAAGACACCGTTTGTTCCCATTTGCTGCTGCAAGGGAGGAGCTGGCGTAGGTGGATGGGAAGGGGAGCCCATGGCCACAGCCTTTGTTGTGGGTACTCTGCAGGCAAAACCCCCAAAACGATTTTGCTGGAATTTTTTGAGGAGTTAAGTGCTTCTGTGGGGAATCCTATCTCTTCTCAGGACAGGCTGTCACTTCCCAGGTGGTGACAGATCTGGTGCAGTGGTGTCTCCAGGGGATCCAGTCAGACTCCCCAAACCTGCCCCGTGGTCCTGCCTGATCACTACAGGGAGTGCAGGTTCTAGTGCTGCTCCTTGCCTTAAACCAGGCACAAACCAGCCCCACCAATTCAATCATTTGGGGCGGACTGGGAAGTGCCCTTCAGTTGCCCTGTGGCACATCACACACTCCCTCTCAGGCAGCCCAAGAAGACCTGCAGCCAGGAAAAAAGGGATGTTTCCATCCTTACTCTGGGATCCCAACCACAAAACGAGAGACTAAACCAAGGACCTGGCACAAATGGTGCAGCCAGAGGAGGAGCCACCTCATTTACACCAAGTTTTCCCTCAAAGCAGGTCTTGAGGAAGTCTGCCCTGCAATGGATTCCAGCTTCACTGCTCTCAGCAGGGGAGCAAACAGAGGGGTTAGATCTGGAGAAAACTCAGAGAAAGAGTAAGATCTGGAGCAAGCTCAGAGAGGGAATTGGATCTGGATCAAATAGGATGCTCAGGGTCATTTCAGGGTTGAGCCACTGCACTTCCATGAGATGGAACAAAGGAATGAAACCTTTTAAGGAACTTAAAATACAATTTGTGTGCTGAACACCAGCAGCATATGTAAGAAGCAAAATTATGCACCAGGAGTAGCCCCTGTGTTCCTGCTGCCTATCAGCCCTTCTGAGATAGTTGGCTGACAGCCTCATCTGGGAATTTCGAGTAATACTCAGAATTCCTTTGAACACAGAGTTCCATTAGCTGCAAATTAATTGGATCTGTAGGTCAGTGGGAAGTGGATTACTACAGTGGAGGAAAGTGGTGAGCACACTGCACAATCGTAGTACGTAAAAAACCTCTCTGGGAACAATCTTTGGAATATTTCCACACAGGATGCATCTTGTGAGTCTCAGGTTTTCAGTAGTAGCCTGTGCCTCCAGCAGTGATGAAGAGATGCTAGGAACAATTGCAGATTGCTTTTCATTGTCCTGTACATCTACTGGAGATATTCCTATTCTATTTTAGATAATAATAAACTCTCGAGTTCAGAGTGAGTGTCAGAGTGTGTCCATATGGCCAAGAAGGAATTCAGGCTTGTCCCAGCCCTTCTGTGGCCACAGCCCCAGGGCAGTGCCTGTCCCCTGTGCTTGCCCTGCTGAGGGACCTCAAGTGCTGTGTCCAGTTCTGGGCCCTCCTGGCCACAGAGCCCTTGAGGGGCTGGAGCGTGTCCAGGGCAGGGAACGGAGCTGGGAAGGGGCTGGAGCCCCAGGAGGGGCTGAGGGAGCTGGGAAAGGGGCTCAGCCTGGAGCAAAGGAGGCTCAGGGGGGACCTTGTGGCTCTGCACAACTCCCTGACAGGAGGGGGCTCACGGGGGTCGGGCTCTGCTCCCAGGGAACAGGGACAGGAGGAGAGGGAACGGCCTCAGGCTGGGCCAGGGGAGGGGCAGGGGGGATATTGGGAAAGTTCCTTCACTGAAGGGTTGTCCAGCCGTGGGACAGCTGCCCAGGGTAGTGGTGGAATTCCCATCCAGGGATTTAAAAAACCTGTGGCTATGGCACCTGGTGGCCTTGGCAGTGCTGGTTGGACTCGATGTTCTTAGAGGTCTTTTCCAATCTAAACAATTCTATGAAAATTAAAAAAATAAACCCAAACTAAGGTGCATTTCAATTTATCAACCAGGTCTCTTTCTTCTTGTTGATAATGAAGAATTTGGTCTAAGTCATGTTTGATTGTTGAAACATGTGACCTTCTGTGGTAGAAGGATCAAACTCTACCCTAATTCAGAAAAAAAAAAGGTTTTAGTCTTTCAGTTTCACCTGGGTTATGTACATCTTAATAAAAGTCTGTCTAGGATGAATTTTGGTGCCTCTGTATGGGATTTAACACCCTGCACACAACTCCCTTCTTCTTGCACCTTTTCTGCCACTTGTTTCAGAAAACCATTTGACTTTGGAGTGGATCCAGTCATTGATGAACTATTCCTTTGCTCTTTTAGGTTTGAGAATTTCAGGTGGAGAGTAGGGATGGTTGTAGGCCGAAACAATTATACCACGGTCGTTAATTGGACCAAATTAATCACTGTGCTTGACACAATGAGCAGGGACTCTCACTTACTGTAGTGGTGAATAGGAAAATCTTAATAGTCACTGTCCCTCTTACACCTGCAGGAATTTGAGAGTATTTGTAAAATTTTGATGCCAAAAGGTATTTACAGAGAATAAAATGCATAAATGCTATAACAAGTACACCAGGATTATTATTTAATCTGAAATCCCTTTTAAACTGCTTTATGAGCCTTCCTCACAGCAGGTGCCTGGTTCAGAAAGCCTGAGCAAATGAGGAGTTGGAATTACATTTCCAAACATGACGGAGGAGAATATTCCACCAGTGCTTCCATGAATAACGATGCAAATTTAGAAAATCTTAACTGGTTCCTGCCCTCAAATCTCTCCATATCTTTACTTGGGTAAATGCCACTAAAAATGTGGTCTTTAGCTTTTTGTCTTCTGAAGTGACTCTTCTCTGCAAACAAAATTTATTTGTAGAGTCTTCCTGGACTCAAAACTACTTAATAATTTGAAATATTTTATCTGAGATGTATATTCCAAACGGTGTATTTGTATCTGTCATTAACTGTGAAGGGCAGTTCCTTAATGTAATCAAGAATAAATTACAACCCTAAATAGGAAATTAAAGTTAATTTTCCACACAGCAGAAGTGCAGAGGAGACTGTCTGAGTAGGCTGTAACTAACATGCAAATATTCAGTATATTGCTGACCTGCAAAAGGACTTTTATTTTCAATTTTCCCCTGAATCTTCCACTCACATTTCCAATTTTCTTTTTTTTTTGAGTCTATTTTTTGAGGGTTTTTTAGAGGTTTTTTTTAGTTGGTTGGGGTTTTTTTGGGTTGGTTGGGTTTTTTTGTTTGCTTGTTTATTTGAAAGGATTGCTGGCTCATATGTATGTGCATAACATGGATTTTCTCCATGTTTGGAGCCAAATGAGCAAATACTGCTCACCATTCCCTACACTGTCCATCACCACATCCATCTGAGCCCTTGTGGGAAAGGCTACTTAGAAATAACCCAAACCTGCAATTTTCAGATCCTTTTTTTGTTTATGCAGAAAAGCCTGAGCTGGCTGTCCAACCTCTATCACTATAAAATCATGAAGAAAACAGTTCAGGAGATTTTAGTAACAATTAACTTGAGTTTATAGTCAGAACATTTCAATCCAAGCGTTGCAGAAACCTCTTAAATGGTTCACTTGTGATATTGAGCTGCTCTGTGTCTTGTAGGTAAATAATTCAATATACACAGGAATGCAGGAGACCTGAGAATTGCTCACATGACTCTAAAACTCACTGAAGACTTCAGCAAGCTTGCTAATGTTCCCTTAATTACTGAAGCTGGAAATATTTTGGAGCAAATCCATTCTGTGTGATTTATGGTACCAATTTTGTGGGTTTGCTGCTCTTTGCCCTTCAGCAGGGTGGGCTCTGTTCAGTGGAATCACTGGAGGTCTGGATGAGGTGCTTCATTCAGACTAAATATGAACCAGAGAGATTTGTGGGGAACTTTTGCTTACAGTAAATGGACCAGATGTTTTGGTGCTACCAAGTAATACAGGAAAGGCAATAAAGGATGGACACAGACAAATTATAAAGGTAATAACTGGTAGTGCCACAGTATTTTAATTCCCAGTGTGAGATCTGTGTGGAGTCCTAAGGAACTGCAAGGCTTTTCCAATGCACCAATCCTCTCTAAAACAAAAACAAAAACAAAAACAAAAACAACAACAACAACAAAAAAAATAAAAAAAGAAAAAAAAATCCAGTTTGGATGGGCTGTGATTTTATATGTTTGTTTTAGGTGGCAAAACAGGAACGTCCCTGAGTTGTGTCTGCACTGCAGCAGAGTTTTTCACTGACTGCTGCCTTGTTTACAGCTCCTTCCTATAGTAAATCTCCCCTATTGTTTTGTCTTTATTGGCTGTGCCAGAAGGCTACGGAGCTAAAGAACATCACAGCTCTCCTCCAATACTTACAAACCCTTGAGTATTGATCATCCATCATTTTAACTGGCAGTTATCTTGATGTAAAATATCTGGAAGTCTCCAATCACCTAGAATGCTCAGGATCTGGAAACAGTATGGATTTTGGAAGCAACTGTTCATTTAATACAAATTATATAAAATTAGCATGGGAAGAAAGAAAAAAGATTAACTGTCTTGCTTAATTTATTTCAGAAAACTTTTCTAGCCCAAAATCAAGTCAACTCTCCAAATTCTTAGCTCTGGCTGCCTGATTTAATGAAGGCTGCATCCTTTCTGCCAGTCATTTGTAACAGGGGGAGATCCTGAAAGGACACATATTTAAACATCCCTTGTTTTCAGGTTATGCCCCAGTGAAGTGGTTATTATTGTTTAGCACAGTTTGCTCATCAGCTGCAGAAATGGCTCTCTTGCAAGAGGGGTTCCCACTTTCTCTAGATTCAATCAAAACCAATTAAAACCCTGATTTGAATATTGGCATCTTTTTAAAGCCACTTAAGAAGTTGGCACCTCTGTGCCACACCTTTTGAGAACAGACAGAGTGGGAAAGGTCTCTTTGACTTCCGAATGAGCTGGACTATCAGGGTCCCTGTTGGAATTTCATAAAGCATGGGGGGTAGAGCAATTGTGAGCCAAGGTGCCTCTGCTGGAGTCCGAAGCAGCAAAGTGATTCGCTACTATGGACATTGTTAATGTATCTTTTCTCCACTTTTTTTGGCTCCAGAGAGCAGGACTCAGTTTATCTTCCCCTGGAGGGGTGTGCAATACACTTGGAATTTGCCCTAGTGAGTGGGGGGCATGGTCTCACCCTTTGATGTGGATTGATCCAGACCTCAGAAGAAGGGAACGTGGAGGGATGTGAAGATGACCTCTGTTCCTAGAGATGAGGATGTTCCTAGAAATTAAGGTGCTTCCTAGAGATAAGTGAAGAGACCCTTGCTTCTAACAGCTCAGCCTTAAATTGGTACCCCATGAACACAAAAATTGAAATCCTCAAAAAGCAGCTGTGGGGAAAGCTGTGATTTGAGGGAAGGGACTCTTCTCATGCACACAGAAAACCACCTGAGCGGTTGACTTGACGTGATACTCCAGCCACAAGAGAGTTGTTCTTGTGGAAACGTTTCCATGGCATAAGCAAGAGAGACTCAGAGACTCCTCTCTCTCTGTGTGAACTGAAAAAGATTATTATAGAGGTGCTAAAGTGACTGAAAGTCCCAAAGGTTGTTTTTCCATTGTTAGTAGGAGAAGGGAGAGACAGTAGAGGTGGTGGCGGGGAGAGAGTGGTGTTCTGAGGGTTTAGTCTGATTCTAACTTTTGTTTCTTTATTTTAGGTCTGTTAATAAACTTCTTATAGTCTTTTAAGTTTGTGTCTGTTTTTCCTTCTCCTAATTCTTATCTCACAGAGGTAAAACAAGTAAGTAATGGAGGATTTGGATTAAACCACTACAATGGTTCTACAGGGCTGTAGTTTCACCCTTTGTCTGTTTATTTAGGGCATAAACCACATTTCCAAGCACAGTGCTCACAGGGTAAGGCACAGATTGACCTTTCCCTCTGAGTTAACAGCTGGTTTCATCCAGGACACCTATGCCATGGCTGGACTTAGATGATGTTTGAGGTCCCTTCAGACCCAGACTGTTCTGTGATTCTGCGATAAATTGTTTTCTTCTGGGTGAAGAGGAACAGGACAGTCCTAGAAGTGTCCATTCAAGTGTCCACATCACCCAGCAGACTGTGGTAGGAGACTGGTTTGGAAAAGTTGAACAAGCACTGCCATGCTCAGCAGCAAGCCAAGGACTTGGGAAAGTGTTTTATCCTCAGAAGATTCAGCTGTTTCACAGAACAAGTGAAGGGCCAAGGAAGGCGTCCCTGCCCATAGTAGGGGGCCAGAATGAGGTGGTTTTTAAGATACTTTCAAACCCAGACCATTCTGTGATTCTGTGCTTTCACACCCTAAACTTGCAGAAAAGAAACTGAATTCCTCATTGAGCACTCACTGGGAACTCTGCACTGAAGGATTATCAAAAACCCCAAGGGAATGGGCTGTCTTGGTGGGCTTGGGCCAGCTGGATGCCAAAGCCCTTCCATCAGCCCCTTCTTCAGCTGGACAAGGGGAAGAAAACGTAATCGAAGACTTGTGGGTTGGGGCAAGAACAGGGAGAGATCACTCAGCAATTCCTGTCATGGGCAAGACAGGCCTGACTCAGTGAAATTATATCAAATCTGAGTAGGTATAATCTTAACACCCCTTCCTCCCACCCTCCTTGTTCCCTGGACTCAGATTCACTCCTGAATTCTCTCCCCTGTTCCTCCACAATGGTGTTTGTTTTTCCAAGTGTCCCTGTATTCTTACAGGAATGCTTCACTATTTTTGTAGACTGTGCTATCTGTCAATACTGTTTGAAGAACTGGCTGGTTGTTCCTAATTAACAAGCTCTGTTCCATTTGGGAACTCGCTGATGATGCCTTTGGTTGTCTTTAGTTATTCCCAGTAGAGGAGAGTCATGGAAGTCAAATATCCCAGAGTATTGTCCATCATTAATGGAGCAGGATGGAAAATGGGAACCCCAAGTTTGCCAGTGCTTTATACTTCTCAAGCTTTAGATAATGCACTGAGGCAATTTATTTGATTTTAATGACAGAGAGGAGGAAACATGTCATTTTTCAGTCATTTCACACATGCCATTAGCAACATAATTTGAAAAGATAATGATTTACAAACCACCTGCTGTCTGGCAGATGCTTAAATATTGGCACGTGCTTGGAATGTGGCATGGAAGATATCTGAGGGGTTTAATTGCCCACTAATGCAATAGCTTCTGTTCTGTGCAGGTTAATGAGGGAGAGTTGCTTTGCTTTTGAAGTACATCTGCCAGGGATCCTGTTTATTAGACAACCAGCAAGGATGAACTTCACAGGCTTAGCTGCTTGTTCGCAACTGGTTTTATATCAGTTACTTTCAGGTGGCAAGAAATGGGGAAGAACATCAGGTTTGTAATAAAATGAGACCTTAGGAAAGTATTTTGAGAAAGAAGCTCATGTTGTGACCCAGTATGTCAAAAACAGTGATTGATATGTTATCTAAAATGTATTGAGGAGGTCTGATCTTCTCAAGAGTCAGAGAAGAAAGTCATGTTCCTTAGGAGCCACTTTTAATGCAAGGCCTGTGGCATCCCAAATCCTGTGCTAATTTCAGGGTTCCTCCTGGGTGACACTTCCAGCAGCTCAGGCTCACGTCTTGCAGTGACTGTTGTTTATTTATGGGTGCACATGTTCCTTTAGTGCACTTAACAGCAAGGAGCTAAAGCAAATTGGCACATTTTCCACCAAAATTCAAATTTTGATCAAAAGAAGATACCTGGCTGGGAAAGAAAGTCTTTCATATGAGTACCCCCAAGGGAAATTTGTATCCTGGTCCAAATTCAGTCCTGAAACTGCATTTGCTTACTCCTATTCCCTTTCAGTGAAAAGTAAGAAAATCTTACCCCCAAACCCAGAAATCCTCACACATCAGTAAGACAAAAATCGCAGTCACTGTGACAGAGTTGGAATTGCTTAGGGGTTCTTGAATAAGCTCCTGATGCAGAAGCAGCACCTGAACTATTAATTCCACACGTGGACCCAAGTCAGATTGAAATTGGGAATGCATAAGGTCAGTTTTTTATGGATATTAGCAATGACTGTAAGATGTTGTAATGGTCTTGCAGACAACAGGGTTACAAAGTCACTGCCAGTGTATTTGTGATGTTTGTGCTGGAAATATCAGACAGTGGGAATTTGTTTTAGCAGCTCCATGGGATGTGATCTCAGGTACTAATCTGAGCAGATGGAAAGAGCTGGATATTAGTTAAATGAGAAAATTGTAACCTACTAGGCCATAGCCTGCATGGTCAGAGAGGAGGAGGGAGCAGAGCTGGCATTCAACACTTGGGGGATCTTTGCATGGACAAATCTAGACAGGATCTGTGACTGGAGTCACAGCTTTGGCACAGAATTCTCTTTTCCTACCTCTCAATGCCCTGTACCAGATGAATCAGATAACTTTTTTTTTTATTCCAAATTTTTATTCCAACTTGCAGTGATACACTGGAAGGAATGACCACCTCTTTAGGTTTTTCAAGGTTTCTGAAAAAGTAGCATCATTTGAAAAATTGGATTTTAAACATTCTTGTATTTATCCAGCTTACATAAGAATTAGAAACATTGCTAAATCCATCTAGGTATAAATTTCAAACAATGTCTTGGAGAAACAGCTACAAAAATGGAAGCATTAACAGTCCCCAAATGTTCCCCTTGATGCATGAGTCTTTTACTGAATTGTGGAGCTGCTTCAGCTACAGCCTGATTCCTTCTCCTGTGACTCTCAACTCTCCTAGCCGTAATTTTGAGTGATTAATGATTGAAATGTTATTTAAATCACCAAGCCTTCCTCTGTCAGAATTCAAAATGAACTCGCTAATGGAGAGAAAACTGAAAAATCTGTTCATTGTTTTTTTTTTTTTTCTTCTTCTTTTGAAAAGTGCTAAAATCTTTGGTATTTCTGTTCTCTACTACAAGGGCAACATAAAGGGATGTCTCAGAAGGAGTGATAATGTAAACATTTGTCCCTGACAGATAAAGCAATGTGGAATAAACTGGCTTTGTCAGCATTAACAGATTTACAGTGCTGGGTAGGAAGGCACGAGCTGTGGAAAGGTTTGATAATGTTGTGGCTTTCAAATGATGGTCGCAGCAAAGTGCTTTACAGATTTGTCTACTGTTTCCCATCTGTAAATGACTACATAATTTACACTTTTAATGGGTGTTAGATTACCTGTCTGCCATTAGCCTCTCAGGCTGCAGTGAATGAAAAACAGAAAACACCACTTTCCCAGGACATAAATGATTAGTTACCATCACTGGCACCCATGCATCAACCTCTGTGTCACAGCACTGTGGCTTTGGAAAATCTGGATAAAATGGATGGTTATACCTAGCCATTCATTATATTTAAGAATTTCTGTCTATTACCCACAGAAGGACGGCTGGGGAAAGGTTGTTTTATAGTTGTGGCAGGTTAGAATGATGTTTAATCAAAACAGTGATGTTGAACATTGATAACCTGGGGAGATAATCTCTACCATAATAAAGGTGACCTTTAAAATGAGGTTTCTTCACTGAAGCCTCTTTATTTTTCCCTCTTGTCTGGCAATAAAGGAAATAACAGAAAATTGTGGAGCATTTATTACGCCATTAGTAGCATTTAAAACCCTAAAATAAATACTGGAGGAGATTGAGCACATCCAGATAATACATTCGAAAATATTTCATGGTTTTGTAGACAGGTAGGAGGAGACAGGACTTTGTGACCTAACTTGTTATTGTCTTTTTCATAAGATCACTTGAAAAAAATCCTAAAAAATTAATGGCTGCACAGTTAATAAACTTTGTGAAAGGTAAGCTATAACCTTTGAATAGGTTTCCTTGTCTAAAAGAGTATAATAGTGTTTGAATAGATAATTTTTCCATATCGTTTCAAAGCAACATGGAAATTAAAAGGAATATCATTCCTAGGATGCTTTTTTTTTTTTTTTTAGCAGGCTTTCTTTCCTTATTGGCATGCAATGAGGACTCCTCCATCTGTGTGTTACACTGATCAATCCTCTAAATTATGTGCATTGATGCATTTCTGGTACATCCTCACTCAGCTCCAAACCTTCGAGGCACTTGGGGAAATTGAATCCAGCCTTGCTCCAAGCTGCTCCTAAACCTTTCAGCTTTGTGGGCTAAAACTTGTGTGAGACTTCCTCTCTCTGGCCAGTTTCTGTGACTTAAACTTCCCCACAAAATCTCCATTTCAGTCTCAAATTTGGGTGCTTTGGCTCTCCCTGGGGATATGGTTGGGGGGGCCTTGGGCCACCAGCACCAGGAGAAAGGAGTGAGCTGTTTTAAAGGAGAGTTTTGGTAGCTAAAACTTGGTCTTGGTTTTTGATGGAAAATATTTGCTTTTGTATTGATAGTGTCAGTATTTCTTTCACAGAATTTGCTGTCATTTGCTTAAACAAGGCTGATAAAGATGGGCTCTTTCCTTAAGTACACCCTGCCAGCTGAAGTTTTTTGTCTTTTGTCCATTTTTCCAACACAGAATATGATCATTTCCCTGCTTCCAAGCCGTTGCCTGAGCCTCTGTTATCTAAAGACTTTTTAACACACAAATGAGATTTTCAGTTTCTAATCTAATTTTGAACAATGATTTAGTCCCACATCAAACAGGCCTGTAGTTTGTGTCTAATTTACACCAGTATTTGAGGGTCTGATATAGTGCTTATTACATCTATTGCCAGTGTAATATGAACAGACCCCGGTGTAAACAAGAATTAAACCCTGTAACTCAGCCCACTAAAATAATCTTGTTTAATGAAGTTTCATTTCTGTCAGGCATCCTATTTTCCATTGAGTATAATTAAACTCAAAAATGACTGCTCAGCAACTAAAATGTGTAAGAACAAAGACAAGCTGAAGTCTGGAATTTATTAAAAATCCACTATTTATTTGCAATAGTAATCTGCTATTTATATGTGAACAATGAAATTAAATTTAATTGTGCATCAAGCTATATTTTGTTATAGTAACTCCAGCTACAGCTTTTAGGACATTATGACATAAATCTAAATATTTCTAAGTAGCTACATCCAAGATATGTTCTGTAAAATTAATAAGAATGTGGAAAAATAATTAAGAAATTGATTGGCAGACTCAGTGAAAACATCATCTTATTTTCATTACAAGATTTTCTATACATTGCTAGTACTCAATTTTTTTCCTTAAATTATATTTTTCTGTAATAACTCTAGATAATCTTTCAATCCAAGTTTTTATGGGTGTCATTATTTCACAGAGGGAGGAAAGAAATACAACAGGGTTGTGAAAATTTACCACTGCATAAAAGTGCCTGTCTGCCACACTGCCAACCAGGAGAAATGGATGCCCAAACTTCCTTTTATTCCCAAGGCTGGGAGAGGCCCCAACTCCTCCCAAAGAGCAAGGGAGGGCCTGTTTTGAGCTGAAATCCTCACTTCCAGGCTGTGAACCAAAACATCCTTAACTTAGGGCAGAGCCTGTGCTTGGCATTGGAGAGAGGGGCTCGTTTCAGGCAATGTCTCTGCTATGAATTCCAGAATTTCCAAATGAATCAGAGACAATCACCTTGATTTGCTTTTTTTTCTTTTCTTTGTAAACTTTTTTTCTTTGAAACAATTTTTAGCTGGTGTAACTCAGTTTTCCTGTTAGTCTCTCACTCCTTCTCAGCCACTTTAAGGATCTCATAGCTGACACGGTCAGTAATTATTTATCCTGCTTTCCCTCCAAGCGAGTGAACCCTGGTGCACAAGGACTGATACCCATCTCCTTCAGGGTATTTATTGATCTAACTGGAGCAAACTTTTGAGCATCGCTGGCTTTGCTCTCTGGTTTGCCAAAGAAGCAGCAGCCCATAAATGCTGAGGTGCATTAACTCTCAGAAATTACATTGCTCAGGGAAAATAAATCCTCCCTTGCTGCTGTTATAGACTGTTGTTCTGAAAAACAGGTCAGGTTGCTGCTTGTTCATATACATTTCTGTCTAAAAAGTAAACCAGTCCTGCTCCAGTCATTGCACAGGTATCTGCTCTAGTGCCTCTTTGTGCTGTTACCCTCTCACTCCTCCTCCTCCTCTCTGAGGGACATATGTCAAGTTTGACAGAGTCACATCTCTGTGAAATTTTGTGACATGACCAATTGATTTAGTTTGTTAAAATAATTCCTCATGTAAACATTTCCCTCTTGCTGTCCCTTATTCCTCCTCCTGTATTGACTATTAACACAGTGTAAAATCGATTGTGGATGCTCAGGTTTGTGGATCTTGCCAGTCTGTGCTCTGCTGCACACACAGAGCTGGTGACAAGAATTGATGATTCTTTACAAGTCTCTTGATGAAACACAGGGGAAATGTAGGAAATTGCTGAGTTTCAAGAGCTGTAGGCTGCCAGAAAGGAGATCTCACCAGACAGAGATGTTCTTTGGCCAAATAATGGTGCATTTTGCTCTCAACAGCTCCCTGTAATTGTGTGTGTGCTTGTCATTCCCACTCTCCAGCTTCTGTCCCTTACAAAATTGTTTCACTTTCCACACCACTGTGTGGGTTACTCACCTTCCCTACTACTGGTGTTCCCTATTGGTGCTGCTCAGCCCTGCCAGTCCCTCTGCTGCCAGGGTTCCTCCTCCTTCCTGCAGCACAGCCACTCCTCATGATTCCCTCAGCCTGACAAAGCTGGCAACCATTCCTGGGTGTGCCCCAGTTGTGGATAATTTGCCATGGAAATGAAATCTCTACAGCGTTTTTACTGAGGTACCAACTCTCCTTACACCAGGTGCTGGCAAAGCATCTCTGAACATCTGGCTCCCTTTGAAATCCAACAGCTGCTTTTCCTTAAAACCTCACACTTATTCTTACTCAGAGAGAAAAAGCAACCTCCAAAATAACCTGTATTTTGGGTTGTTTGTGATGCATCTTCTTGAGGTTATGAGTGAATTCAAAAATCTATTGAACCAAGGGCAAAATAACCAAGCTTGACTGAAGGAAAAAGGCCACCCGAACTTTTCAGGGACATTTAAAAGCTTTCATACATCAAGCTCCTTTCCAAATGTTCTTAGACACCTTGTCCTTTCCATGCAGGGATGCAGAGCAGGCTCACTGCCTGCTGGAATGCTGTGGAGGCTGGGGGAAGAGTGACCTATCCTGATGCCAGGCAGAGCAGATGGCCCTCACTGGAGGCCCAGGGAACATGGATTTGAACTGCCTGGGAAGGAAACACAAAGGTGAATGGTCTGGGCTCGGGGTACTCAGGGTGTTGTGACACATGTGAGCATTCCAGGAGTGCAGGAAGCAGCTAAGGCAGCATCAAATGCTCAAGGGATCCTGTCCCAAACATCAAGGTGAATGTGCTGCACATCCCTGATCAAGCTTCTTTACAAATAAGGGTAAAAGTCCTGAGCAGAAAACACCAACCTCCTGGACCTCACCTGGCCCAAATGCCACTGTATGGATGGCTCTGCTTTCCTGGTAGTGCTGCTGGGAGGCTGTACTAGTTTGAAAGCAAACCAGTGAGACACTTGGAATCAGAAGTACAATTTCATAGGAAAATTAAAAGTAAATGCAATAGTACAGAAACACTGACAGAGTCAGGATACAACCTCACACCCTGTTGGTCAGGGTGGCAGTACAGTCCCGTTAAATGGTGGCTGCAATCCTATTGAAGTGATAGATGTGGTTGTGTTAAAGCAGTGATCCTGTAGACGGGTCTGGTCTTTCTCTGAAGGTCCAGTGGTGGTTGTGTAGCTCTTGTCCTCTGGGAATCCAGTAGGTGAGGGCTGACTGAGGTGTTCCAAACCTCCGATTACATCCAGGTGGGAACGCTTGGTTCCTCCCCCTGGGCAGAGCATCTCACAGTGGGATGAAGTAATTTTATGAGTCAGGCAGTGAGACTTGATGTCCCATTAGCAGAAGGTATCTCCTGGAGGGAGTTATCAGGGATGAGTCACAGAAGAGACAAAGAACACTGTCCCAACCAAATTTAAAAGATGGTGAGAGAATACACACTTTTGGTTACATCTTACGTTGTAACCTAAGACAGAGGCTTTCACTGTTTGGTAAATCCCGTGGGAATGCCAGTGCTGTCCACGTGGCCAGAGTGATACGGGGGCTTAGAATTTTAGGATTTAACTATTGATCACGGTATTGCTAGTATTGCTGAATTTTGTAGCTGCTTGCTAAACAATGCATATGGCTTGCTTAACATTTATTGTGCTTGCCAAGCAAAAGGGAGGATGTAGGACCACTGACAAGGGGAAGAAACCGAGACTGAAGATCCTGCTCTCAGACCCCGAAACCAGCCCGAACCAGCTCTGAAGTTTGGATTTGGGCCAGGAACACAAGGAGTCTTCGCAAGAAGCCAAGGTGAAAAATTCAACCCGAGGTAGACTACTTTCTTCATCTGAGGAACACCTTTACTTCATCCCAGAGACCTTGGCCTGTGACCACCAGGCAGCACTGCACAAGTGCACTGATATGTTAATGACTTTAGAGCTAATTATAATACAAAGTGGGGATAGGCAATGAATATGCAGAGGTGTATTGTGTAATCTGATGCATATGGGAGCTTGTAACTAGATAAATATTAAGCTGAGCCTGCTAAAGGCGTGCATGTCTCCAGAGGAAAGATCCCCCGTGCACCTCAGCTGATTAAAACATACCTACTCTGAAACTCTCGACTTGTGGAGTCTTTTCCTCCTATCAGGTGTGATGGAAGTGATTTGGATGAGGAATGGAGTAGGACAACCTCTGGAGAAGATCCTGCGTGAGGCACTGAAGCTGTGCCCTGA